>CM074455.1:1535000-1705000 GCA_037101425.1 Elopichthys bambusa
TGTATAAACAAATTAAAACATAAATAATATATTTTGTTCATAAATACACATATATATATAATGCATTTGTTAAGATTATTGCATTTATTAAAAATAGATTTAATTAAATATTCATATACAATTATTCAATAAAATTGTTTAATATTTTATTTAAATTGTCATAGAATGTGTGTAATGACTTATTTTTCATAACATGCATTACTAAATACTTGTAAAAATGTATGAAAATTAAATAATAAATAATATATAATGTTTAATTTATATATTTTAATAATATAAAATGTGAATAAATAATCATTTTAATTTATATATATATATATATATATAATGTAAAATTAAATACATGATTTTATTTAATAATTGTAGTTATTAAAATAAGTTTTTATTAAATAGTCATATAAATATATATATTAAATATATTAAAATTATTAAATAAATTTATTTTCACAAAATGTATAAACAAATTAAAACATAAATAATATATTGTTTTGTTCATAAATACACATATATATATAATGCATTTGTTTTAGATTATTGCATTTATTAAAAATAAATTTAATTAAATATTCATATACAATTATTCAATAAAATTGTTT
This sequence comes from Elopichthys bambusa, assembly GCA_037101425.1. Taxonomy (NCBI): domain Eukaryota; kingdom Metazoa; phylum Chordata; class Actinopteri; order Cypriniformes; family Xenocyprididae; genus Elopichthys; species Elopichthys bambusa. The sequence continues at coordinate 1,535,597 of CM074455.1, forward strand.
AATATTTTGTGTGTATATTTGTGTTTAATATTTTTCATAAAATGCGTTTTTAAATACTTATGAAAATTTAAATGGTAATATATTTTTTTAATTTATATATTTTATAATATATAAAATGTAAAAAAAAAAAAAAAAATTTTTTAAAGGTTAAAACAAACTCTTTGATTAATTGTACAGCGGCGTTTGATTTCTGGTCCTTATCTCAAAATATTCCTCGAATACTGTGTTTATTTGGCCTGATTTGCTGTACGCGTACGGCCCGTCGTCCAGCGGGAGATTGTATCTGTGTATGATGGAGTCGTTGTGTCTCTTAACTAGCTTTCCTGTGTCTCAGTTAACAAACAGATCAATGATAAGGAGCGTGTGGCGGCCGCCATGGAGAACCCCAACCTGCGTGAGATTGTGGAGCAGTGCGTTACTGAACCAGACGACTGAGTTCAGCTCACACAACGCTTTCTACACGTGTTTGCTTTCCTAAACAGGCTGGAAGGAGAACGTCTGATGAAACTAAAGCCAAGCGGTCGATGTCGTCTTCATAACAGCCGCACAGCAGGACATTTGCCGGCTGTCGAGAAGCTGTTCGGATGAAGGATGAAGGTCTCTGTCATTTCCGCCTGCTTCCCGTCTGTTTTGATTCATTGAAGAACAACATTCCTCAAGCTGAGAGACAAAACAGCAACTTCCTGTTAAACTTCCTGGGTAAATAAAACAACATATTGCATCAGATCACAAAAGAACACCTTTAAAGGATAGTTCACCTAATGTCCCCAGACATCTGACTTTTTGTTTGTGCAACTGTTTCCATACAGTCAGAGTGGATTTTAATATAAACTGCTCAAAAATGCAGAAAAACCACTATAAAAATGATCATTTATGAGTTCGTCACACAAAGCTTCAGAAGACTTGTTGATATAGCGCACTAGTGCTTGACACAAGTGCACTACTTTATGATGTTTTATGGTGCTTTTGGAGCTCATTATCATCTGTCCTCGTTCACTTTCATTGTGTGCTGAAGAGCAGCTCAGAATATCACAGATTTTGTTTTCCACAGAAGACAGAAAGTCGTATGGGTTTAAAACCACATGGGGGTCAGTAAATGATGACAAATTTAAACGTTTGGGGAAACAAAAGCAAATTTTGACTAGTTTTTAAAGATTTTTTTTTTTTTTTTTTTTTTGTGATAGACAATAATGAGTTTGTAAATAATTTGATTTTGTAAGGGAAATGTCTATATTTGTAGAATTCAGGATCTTACAAATAAAACCCTTCTCGGAGAAGTGACGCGAGGAGTGTGTTTTTATGTGTGTATGGTTCCCACACTCATGAAAAACACTGAAATATTAACCACAGACTTTTATATTTGGGTTTTATAGGCCTAGAGAAGTCATTGAAGTTAATAAAATCATTGATTTGTATAGTGAATATAATTTTTAATTTCTTATTTGCTAGAAATGATTTTTTTTTTTTTTTTTTTTTTTTTGTGAGTGAAATATCTATAAATTATATTTATGTCACAACAGACAGGACGAAAGGTGTGGTAACTGGTTAAATTATTATTATTAATTAATTAATTCAATTTATTTCATACTAAATAATAATAAATGTGTATTTTAATTTATAAAATTAAAAACATTTAAATATTAAATAATAATAATCTAATTCATACTAAATAATACAGGTATATTTAAATAAAAAATGTACGTTTTAAATATTAAATAATCATCTAAATCATACTAAATTTCTAAAATGTATTTTTAAATTAAAGAAAAAAATTAAATAATTAATAATCTAAGTCATACTAAATGTATAAAAATGTATTTTTAAATTAAAGAAAAAAATTAAATAATTAATAATCTAAGTCATACTAAATGTATAAAAATGTATTTTTAAATTAAAGAAAAAAATTAAATAATTAATAATCTAAGTCATACTAAATGTATATTCAAATTAAAAAATGTAAAACATTTAAATATTAATAATAATCTAATTCATACTAAATGTATAAAATGTATAGCCTAATTAAATTACATGTAAAATGTAAACATTAAATAATAATAATTATAAATTTATACTAAATAATAAAGGTATATTTAAATAAAAAATGTACGTTTTAAATATTAAATAATCATCTAAATTATACTAAATTTATAAAATGTATTTTTAAATTAAAGAAAAAAATTAAATATTAAATCATTAATAATCTGTCATACTAAATGTATATTCAAATTAAAAAATGTAAAACATTTAAATATTAATAATAATCTAATTCATACTAAATGTATAAAATGTATAGCCTAATTAAACATTAAATAATAATAATTATAAATTTATACTAAAAAATAATGGTATATTTAAATACAAATAATACATGTATATTTAAATAAAAATAATAATAATAATAATATAATTATCTTTAAAAAAAAATCATTATTTTGCCCAGAAGGTCTTGATCTTTATATTTTCCCAGCTGGATGCTGTAATGATAGAAGATGCCAAATGGTGGCGCTCAACATCCTCGCACCATCAACTTCAGTTGTGCACATCGACGGGAGACTGTTTGCAGTCTGACATGATCCGTTTCAGCGCCTCAACGCAAACACACACTCGATCAGACACGATCTGACAGGGCCGTGTTCATTTTTTTACGTCGATTCACACAGATTTACTGTACACTGCAGGCTAAAAAGCTCTTTTTAAACATTTTATTTAACCAGACGGGTCACTTCTGAACAAAGTCTTCTTTACCATGATCATAAAATATTAAAAGTTAGTTAAATTCCTCTGGACATCTGACTGACTGCAGCTTTAACATCTCAAGTCAAGCATCAAGTATTTACCAGGCTTCAGCTGTCACACACTTAAGGCTGTTTTAATCACTTTATAGAGTCAAATGTACATAAACGCAGATAATGAAGTTGCTTATGTGTATAAATAACTCTCAGAAATGAGTGATTCAGATTGGCAGCGATATACTGCCGGAACAATCCATTTCCTCGCATACTTATTTAAAAAGCTCTTGCTAAACAATGTTAATTGGTTTACTGTGTGAATACTGATTGTTTTTATTGATTGTTGGCAGTCGTCTGTTACAGACGCATTGAGCTAATAGGTTCTAATTTACAAAAGGCTTTTACGTTCACAGACAGATCATCAATAATGTTAAAGTAATTATATAATTAGTGAATTTCTAGTTCATTTTCTATGAAAAGTCCAGCTAAAGTGTGTTTTGGTGCTTCTAGTTAGCCACATGTCAATATTAAAGAGTTCATATTATGCTCTTTTACAGTCTTCGTGTTGTTTTTGAGCTCTACTAGAGCAGGTTTTCCTGCTTGAATGTTGATTATTTTCCTCATATTCTCCATTGTTGCAGCTCCTCTCTTCCCAGTCTGTCAGTAACGCTCTGTTTAGTTCCTGTCTCTATGAAGCCCCTCCTTCTGAGAAGCACAATGTGCTCTGATTGGTCATTTGGGAAATGTCCCTTCCCTTACTATAACCGCCAGTTTCAACACACTACTAACTAACTCGACCAGGCCCCGCCCCTTTATGAATTATTTAAATGAGGAATATTGTGAAGAAAACTCAACTTCAGGGAGTTCAGAAACACTGACACTGATATAGAGAATAAATCATTTTTGCAGTGTACTAAGTAGTAATATAACTTGTGAATACTGAAACATTGAAAATGTTCTTGAAACATGATGTACTATCAAAACGCATTACTTGATTGGTCAATGCAGTCATTATGCAATCAGATATTTTTGCACAAGCAATAGATTTTCTACTTTCATGCGTCTCATAAGCCTCGGCTTTCATTCTGGAGTCACGAGGTCTGTGCATAATTTGTGAAAGTGTATCTTGTACCGATTCCAGGTAATCAGTCTCCCTTTCTCAAGGAAAAAGCCTTGGCTGGAAACACAGACACACATTATCTCTTAAGACCACACTATGAATGATAAATGAAGGCGCAGGCCTGCACCGAATCACACCCGGCACACGCTTAGAGCCCTAAAACCCTGAAGAGAATGAGCAGCCGAGCCAGATAAACTGCTTTCAGTTTATGAGCATATTAAAGAGCACCTATTTTGCTTTATTCTGAATAAAACCCCTTTATTCTGCATATCTAAGGTCTGGGATGAACGTCACTTCAAGAGACTTTATAGTAGAGCCCAAAAACACAAAAACAAAATGGCCGCTTTAAGATCTAGGATGAAATGTACTTTGAGACTTTCTAGTAGAGCCCAAAAACAAAATGGCCGCTTTAAGATCTGGGATGAACGTCACTTCAAGAGACTTTCTAGTAGAGCCCAAAAACAAAATGGCCGCCTTAAGATCTGGGATGAACGTTACGTCAAGAAACTTTCTAGTAGAGCCCAAAAACAAAATGGCCGCTTTAAGATCTGGGATGAACGTTACTTCAAGAAACTTTCTAGAAGAGCCCAAAAACAAAATGGCCGCTTTAAGATCTGGGATGAATGTCACTTCAAGAAACTTTCCAGTAAAGCCCAAAAACAAAATGGCTGCTTTAAGATCTGGGATGAACGTTACTTCAAGAAACTTTCCAGTAAAGCCCAAAAACAAAATGGCCGCTGTAAGATCTGGGATGAACGTTACTTCAAGAAACTTTCTAGAAGAGCCCAAAAACAAAATGGCCGCTTTAAGATCTGGAATGAATGTCACTTCAAGAGACTTTATTGTAGAGCCCAAAAACACAAAAACAAAATGGCCGCTTTAAGGTCTAGGATGAAATTTACTTCAAGAGACTTTGTAGTAGAGCCCAAAAATAAAATGGCCGCTTTAAGATCTGGAATGAACGTCACTTCAAGAGACTTTATAGTAGAGTCCAAAAACAAAATGGCTGCTTTAAGATCTGGGATGAATGTTACTTCAAGAAACTTTCTAGTAGAGCCCAAAAACAAAATGGTCGCTTTAAGATCTGGGATGAACGTTACTTCAAGAGACTTTATAGTAGAGCCCAAAAACACAAAAACAAAATGGCCGCTTTAAGATCTGGGATGAACGTTACTTCAAGAGACTTTGTGTTTTGCATCATTAATGACACGCAGTCAGTGATTTGAAACTTTTATGTGCTTTAAAACATAAAGTTGCTGCAGAAAGACCAAATTTATGAGCTTGACAAATTGGACAACCTTCAAAATTCACACTTGAAGTCTGGCCGCGTGTCATGCATATTGCAGAACAAAGTGATTTATTTGACTACTTATTTAACTAAAAAAACTACTATTTCAAAAACTTTCTATGGGATCTCATGGACATCATGACTGATGTTAACAAAGACACTCTGTTAGTTTATTAAATGCTTTGTCTGATTTAATAATGCTTTTCATATTTTTAGCAAAAGTGAACGTACATTAGCATTCAAAAGATTACGACTGTTTAATGTTTGTGAAACAAGCCTCTTCTGCTCGCCAAGGCTGCATACATTTGATCAAAAATACAGTAAAAACTGTGAAATATTTTTACAATTTAAAATAAGTGTTTTCTATGTGAATATATTTTAAAATGTAATTTATTCCTGTGATCAAAGCTGAATTTTCAGCGTCATTACTGAGTAATTAGTAATTAGAGTGTTATATAAGAACATAAATTAGTAAATACTGTAACAAATGTATTGCTGATTGGTAGTTAATGCGTTAACTATAACGTGACCTTATTGTAAAGTGTTACCCATTTAGTTTGGTTTGCAATTACATGCACAGATGGATGAATCATTCACAATATGAGCAGCAACCTGAATTAAGAGAGTAAACACAGTCCGTTTTGAATGTCACATGAACAATAACAGTAACTGAATGAGTTCAGTCGCACTTTAAGCTTCATCCAGCTGCTTGTGCGTTACGTAACAGCAACTCTGTTGTTATGCAGAAAGTGCTCTGTTCTCTAATCTACAGTCTCCAAAACTTCCCTCATTTTACAGGTTCAGGAACAAAAGTGAAGACGACACGAGACGCAACAGTGCCTGCGGGGACAGATGAAACAAATAGACAGCGTTCATTCATCAAAGACTCAATCAGACCCTTATTTACACCAGACGGATGTTTCGTTACACATCACCCTCATGTTATACCAGGACACAGTTCAGGAGTTGTGTGGCACGGATTTGTGTTTATGAATATATAATGTGCATTAGAATATATATTAGAGTCATGTTCCCTACAGGTATTTCGTTTTGTTTTGTTTACCCTGTCCGTGTCGTACACAGTCTGTAAGTGGTAAGAGTTGAGGAAAATATTCATTATGCCATAATTCAGAGGATGTTATTGAGCTCAGAAGGGGATATTCACGGCTTGTGCTCTCTGTTGCTCATGATACTGGTGTAGCTACTTGATGACGTCGACAAAGCCAACATACTGATCTACTGTTTCTTCTTCTGAGACTGAACTGTAAGCAGTCTCCTCCTAGACTTTTCAAGCTACAACCACCAAACTCGGGTCAGACTGTTCTGACTCTGTATGCTGTATCTTTTCTAACTGATTCGACTTACGATTTTCGTTAAACGGACGATCAAAACTATGAAAAGTCCCATAATTTATCATTGAAGACTTTTGTAGAATAAGACCAATTCAAGCTAGCAATATATTAAAAATCATGTTAGGAAGCAACATGCTAACTTATACTAGCATAATATTGAATCATGCTAACAAAATATGCTAAGCCATGTTAGCAATGTGTTAAATCATGCTAATCAAGCTAGCAACATGTTAACAACATGCTAATCGTGTTAGCAACATGTTAAAAATGTTAATGTGTTAAATCATGCTAGTAACATGCTATCTCATGTTAGCAACATGATAACAGCATGCTAAAACATACTAACATGTTAAATCATGCTAGCAACATATTACATAATCTTTACAACATGCAAACAACATGTTAAATCATGCTAGCAACATGTTACATAATCTTTACAACATGCAAACAACATGTTAACTCATGGTAGCAATGTACTAAATCATGCTAGCATGATAAGCATGTTAACAACATGTTAAGAACTTACTAATCATGTTAACAAATTAGCAAAAAGCTAATCATGTTAACAAAATGCTAAATCATGCTAGCAATTTGTTAAAATATTTTAGCAAAATATAGTAGCAAAATGGTCGTGTTAGCAACATTCTAAACATGCTAGCAGCATGTTAAATAATGTTAACAACATGCTAGCAACATGCTAATCATGCTAACAACGCTTTAAATCATGCTAGTATCAAGTTAAAACATGTTAGCAACATGATAAAACATGCTAACAATGTGTTAAAACGTTAGAAATGTGTTAAAATCATGCTAGCAACATGTTAAATCATGCTAATTAATTACTCATCTAGTTAATGAATAATCTCTTTTATGCCATGTGCAGCTGTGATTTATAGGCCTATGTAAATGTAATTAAGGTGCGGTCATGTTTACCATTGCAAATTTTGCGTGCGAAATGCATTCAGGAATCCGCGTGAAGTTTCGCATGAGAGTGAAAAAGTTCCCAACGCAGATTGATCTCATTTTCAAGCTGCTTGGTTTGAAAGTAACTTCTGTGCTTCATGCATTGCTATTGACAATGCAGTTCGCCAAAAATTAGCTAAACAGCATACCTTCACATTGATGCATCCTTAATGAATAAAATAATTAAAACTCCCTAAAAATGTTGACAGGCTGCTTTAAGAGCAAACTTGGGTGGATTTTTTCATTGTCATTGAAAATCTCAAATGCACTTCAGATGACAAAATTGTGGCAAAATGCGTATTGTACCTGGTTTTAGGACAAAAGTGGTCTTTTACAATCTGCAAATTGTGTTTCAAATGACAAAAAATCGTATTAATGTCAAACGGTCTGCGGTGTTCGGTCGGGCAGTTTCGTCCTCTGAAGAGACGTTCAGTTCTGGGGATTGAAAATAAAAGGAGCTTTACTCTAAGGATTGGTGTGGATTTTCAGGGTTTTTAGGAAGGCAAACAGAAAACAAACACCAAAAGGATCTGGTATGTCGGGTCTCTCTCAGCACAGACACTACAGACACTAATTATGATGCTGCATATGGCCTGAGTCTGCCGTATAATCTGCATAATTACAGACCTCAAACTTACAGTACTGCAATGCAGCAGGGTTTTGTTTTTTACAAGTGAGAATCAACAATTATGTGTGACGGAGAGAGAAAGAGATGTGTGAGAGTTTAGTATGAGGACAAAAAGAAGTGCACTTAATTTTATTGAATGTGCACTTAGTGTAACAGTAATAGTATATTTTTAAAAAAAACAATACTTGCAGATAATATAATATCAATACATAAGGCTACTTTAAGAAAGTTTTAACAAAGAAAGTTAACAAACTTTTAAAAAGTGCACTTTGTAATAATGTCAAGTTAAAGTACATTTTAAATCATCATGTTTTAATAATCTTATCATTTTAACTGTAGTGTGTTATTCGATATTTAAAGATCATATATTTTAAACATACTAAATTACTTCATGTTACTCATTTACAAATGAATGACATTAAAATGATATTAAAGTGTTATTGTTTACCATAAACGTTAAGTATGTTAACCATACTTAAAAGACAATAGAAATAATTATGAAATTACACATAAAGATGTACTTAAGCAATTGCATTCAGTATAAATTTAAACAATAATACATTTCATTTTATTGTTTATAACATGCAAGTCTGCATTTACAGTAAGTAATTATTTTTAACTATATTATGTCTATAATTCAGTATGTACTCTACACTTTAGCATACTTCTTTTTCATAAGGCAAATAAGGTGTTTTTTAATTTTAAAAACGACATGTTCTTATCGATGGTAACATCAGTATTTGAGACCTTTTTATTTGCATACTGGACCATTATTTTGGTATATATTATTTCAGATTAATCTGCTTCTAATTGCAATGCAAATTATGTTGAGTTTGTGCTTATAATATCTGCTAACTCATGTTAGCAACATGTTAATCATGATAACAGCATGCTAAAACATACTAACATGTTAAATCATGCTAGCAACATGTTACATAATCTTTACAACATGCAAACAACATGTTAACTCATGGTAGAAATGTACTAAATCATGCTAGCATGATAAGCATGTTGTTAAGAACATGCTAGTCATGTTAGCAACATGTTAATCATGCTAACAACATGTTTAAACAAGCTAGCAATGTGTTAAATAATGCTAACAAAATGGTAAAAATGATGTAATATTAACACGTTAAAACATGCTAACAATGCTAAATCATGTTAACAACATGTTAAAAATGATAGCAATGTGTTAAACCATGCTAACAACATGTTAACTCATGGTAGAAATGTACTAAATCATGCTAGCATGATAAGCATGTTGTTAACAACATGTTAAGAACATGCTAATCATGTTAGCAACATGTTAATCATGCTAACAACATGTTTAAACAAGCTAGCAATGTGTTAAATAATGCTAACAAAATGGTAAAAATGATGTAATATTAACACGTTAAAACATGCTAACAATGCTAAATCATGTTAACAACATGTTAAAAATGATAGCAATGTGTTAAACCATGCTAACAACATGTTAACTCATGGTAGAAATGTACTAAATCATGCTAGCATGATAAGCATGTTGTTAACAACATGTTAAGAACATGCTAATCATGTTAGCAACATGTTAATCATGCTAACAACATGTTTAAACAAGCTAGCAATGTGTTAAATAATGCTAACAAAATGGTAAAAATGATGTAATATTAACACGTTAAAACATGCTAACAATGCTAAATCATGTTAACAACGTTAAAAATGATAGCAATGTGTTAAACCATGCTAACAACATGTTAACTCATGGTAGAAATGTACTAAATCATGCTAGCATGATAAGCATGTTGTTAACAACATGTTAAGAACATGCTAATCATGTTAGCAACATGTTAATCATGCTAACAACATGTTTAAACAAGCTAGCAATGTGTTAAATAATGCTAACAAAATGGTAAAAATGATGTAATATTAACACGTTAAAACATGCTAACAATGCTAAATCATGTTAACAACATGTTAAAAATGATAGCAATGTGTTAAACCATGCTAACAACATGTTAACTCATGGTAGAAATGTACTAAATCATGCTAGCATGATAAGCATGTTGTTAACAACATGTTAAGAACATGCTAATCATGTTAGCAACATGTTAATCATGCTAACAACATGTTTAAACAAGCTAGCAATGTGTTAAATAATGCTAACAAAATGGTAAAAATGATGTAATATTAACACGTTAAAACATGCTAACAATGCTAAATCATGTTAACAACATGTTAAAAATGATAGCAATGTGTTAAACCATGCTAACAACATGTTAGCAAAATGCTAAACCATGCTAGCAATTTGTTAAAATATTTTGTATGTATCTGTGTATCTGTGTATATGTATCTTGATTAAAGTATGTTTAGATATTTGTGCTGGAAAACAAGACACAAATACTGAGGTAGAACATCATTTTTTTGAAGTGTGGCACGTTAAAACAAAGCATACAGGTCAGTCAGCAGTCTCTTCTTGTCTAAGTGGGTGTTTTTAGCCAGAATAAGCTGCATTGTGGGCTTCATGCCAGTTAGACAGAGGAAATGAAACAAAACGTTAATCAGAAACAAGTGCTTTCAATCACAGTTTTCTGAATCGTATTGATAAATGTAGCTGCTTTGCAGACTGATCAGGGAATCGATCCAAAATGCACTGAAGCACACAACGCTAGGCTTGATTTTTCAGCCACAATGATTCTTTAAGAAGCGCACATGTGTGTAAGTGCTGTTTTCAGATCCCCTGCCTTACATTTCACATGTAATGTATAATGCAGAGTGCTGTCATGGTCATGCAGCTCATGTTCAGCAGCAAATCCGCTCTAATGACACACACGTGCACGCGTCTCCGCAGGAAATGGCTCTCGCTGATTAGAACGCAACCAGTCATTAAGCTCAGCATGTCACATTAGGATGCATTCGCTCACTGCATACGGTAAAATCTACACGTCATCACAGGCACCGAGGATACTTATGGCATTTACGCCAAATAATCCCTCAAAAAACTTCACAAATGTCATCGGAAATGCCATCTGTGAAATTAACCTTCACGGGTTGCAGTGTAAGAGAAAAGCTGCACTATTTAGGCTATTAGTCTTAGGCTGTGTCCGAAATCACACACTTCCCTACTATACTACGCAAAAAAGTATGCGATTTCATGCTCCAGAAGTAGTAGGTCATCCAAATACTTTTGAGTACTGTGACATACTTCTTTTGTCACATACTGTTTTACGCTTACTATGTAGTAGGGAAGTATGCGATTACGAATGCAGCCTTGGTGTTTAATGGTGTCATCTCATCTTAGTCATTGAACAAAAGGTTGTCAATGAAAAAGTTTGTGTTATCAGTGCATTAGACACTCACACACTCATTAGGGAACAGCCCTCATGTGTGTGTCCTGGTTTAACAGTTCTCATGATGCCTCAGGGAGCGTTCAAATCCCTCTAGACTTACAGGTTTTAGGTGTCAAATTTAGCTCTTTGACTAACAGGCCTCAAGCTGTTTGTGAGATGAATTGAAGTTTAAGGATAAATGTTCGTCTCCTGAAAATATTTTGGATTTAGGCATGTTTGTCTATTTGTCATTCTTTGTCCTCAAACCGGTGGTTCACAACCCATAAAGGTCTGATAGGGAGAAAATAATGATGTAAAAGTGTCAAAAAGACCAAAATGTCTCCTTTGAATTTGACTGACGATCTTTGAACTCTTTCAAGCAGAAGATTTTGACCATCAGATCTCAGTGAGACGTCTGTTCTGCCACAGGTCATTAGACTCAGATCTCAGCATCTCTTACATCCTTTAGACCTTCTGAGTGACATTTTAGTGAACAAACCATCCAAAAATCTCACAGTGTGGAAAAAAATACTTTCCTTACACATGATGAAGTCGTGACAAGATATGATGCTAACCTAAATACTTCACAAGCGTTGATTTATTACATGTTGAAACAGGATCTGCTGCCAAATATAATCAGTGGGCGGGGCATTCTCATTATGGAGAGCATCTGATTGGACAAAATTGTTTATGTGCTTGAGTGCACGGTGATGTCATCAGTATTTTGAATGCATTCGTTTTCAGTGTTGTCAAATCGGCCCCCATTGGTTTCCATTCAATTCTACACATAAAAAATAGAGTCATGTAAACACATTAAACCTCTATTGTAGCTTGTCAGAGACTTAGAAAAAAAATATAAAATATCAGAAATTATGAACTGTTAGGGGTCAGTTTGATTTGTGGTCAAAATTAACTGCACACAAAATAAAAAACAGCCTGGTGTTTCCAGCCAGGTAGTTACTACAGAGTTACGGGTGGTTGCCGGGTAGTTGCTAGGGTGTCAGGGTGGTTGCTAGGTAGTTGATAGGGTGTTTTGGTCATTGCTAGATTTATTAAAAATCAAATGCGCTAAGTGGGTTAAATTGGGGTTGTTGTTAAGGTGTTATGGGTTTTTGCTAGGTAGTTGCTATTGTGTTCTGGGTGCTTGCTAGGTAGTTGCTAGGGTGTCAAGGTGGTTGCTAGGTAGTTGATAGGGTGTTCTGGTGGTTGCCGGATTGTTTAAAAATCAAATGTGGATCAGATTGACCCACAACACAACGAGCGGGTTAAATTAGGGTTGTTAAGGTGTTATGGGTGGTTGCTAGGTAGTTGCTATTGTGTTCTGGGTGCTTGCTAGGTAGTTGCTAGGGTGTCAAGGTGGTTGCTAGGTAGTTGATAGGGTGTTCTGGGTTTTTTCTAGGTAGTTGCTAGGGTGTCAGGGTGGTTGCTAGATTGTTTAAAAATCAAATGTGGATCAGATTGACCCACAACACAACAAGCGGGTTAAATTGGGGTTGTTAAGGTGTTATGGGTGGTTGCTAGGTAGTTGCTATTGTGTTCTGGGTGGTTGCTAGGTAGTTGCTAGGGTGTCAAGGTGGTTGCTAGGTAGTTGATAGGGTGTTCTGGTGGTTGCCGGATTGTTTAAAAATCAAATGTGGATCAGATTGACCCACAACACAACAAGCGGGTTAAATTGGGATTGTTGTTAAGGTGTTCTGTGTTTTTGCTAGGTAGTTGCTAGGGTGTTATGGAAGGTTGTCTGGTAGTTGCTAGGGTGTCAGGGTGGTTGCTAGATTGTTTAAAAATCAAATGTGGGTCGAACTGACCTGCAACACAGTAAGTGGGTTAAAATTGGGGTTGTTGTTAAGGTGTTATGGGTTTTTTTGCTAGGTAGTTGCTATGGTGTTCTGGGTGGTTGCTAGGTAGTTGCTAGGGTGTCAGGGTGCTTGCTAGGTAGTTGCTATGGTGTTCTGGGTTTTTTCTAGGTAGTTGCTAGGGTGTCAGGGTGGTTGCTAGATTGTTTAAAAATCAAATGTGGATCAGATTGACCCACAACACAACAAGCGGGTTAAATTGGGGTTGTTAAGGTGTTATGGGTGGTTGCTAGGTAGTTGCTATTGTGTTCTGGGTGGTTTCTAGGTAGTTGCTAGGGTGTCAAGGTGGTTGCTAGGTAGTTGATAGGGTGTTCTGGTGGTTGCCGGATTGTTTAAAAATCAAATGTGGATCAGATTGACCCACAACACAACAAGCGGGTTAAATTGGGGTTGTTTTTAAGGTGTTCTGGGTTTTTGCTAGGTAGTTGCTATTGTGTTCTGGGTGCTTGCTAGGTAGTTGCTAGGGTGTTATGGATGGTTGTCTGGTAGTTGCTAGGGTGTCAGGGTGGTTGCTAGATTGTTTAAAAATCAAATGCAACACAATAATTGGGTTAAATTGGGGTTGTTATTAAGGTGTTATGGGTGGTTGCTAGGTAGTTGCTATGGTGTTCTGGGTGGTTGTCAGGTAGTTGCTAGAGTGTCAGGGTGGTTGCTAGATTGTTTAATAATCAAATGTGGGTCGAACTGACCTGCAACACAGTAAGTGGGTTAAATTGGGGTTGTTGTTATGGGTTTTTTTGCTAGGTAGTTGCTATGGTGTTCTGGGTGGTTGCTAGGTAGTTGCTAGGGTGTCAGGGTGCTTGCTAGATAGTTGCTATGGTGTTCTGGTTTTTTTCTAGGTAGTTGCTAGGGTGTTATGGATGGTTGTCTGGTAGTTGCTAGGGTGTCAGGGTGCTTGCTAGGTAGTTGCTATGGTGTTCTGGGTTTTTGCTAGGTAGTTGCTAGGGTGTCAGGGTGCTTGCTAGGTAGTTGCTATGGTGTTCTGGGTTTTTGCTAGGTAGTTGCTAAGGTGTCAGGGTGGTTGCTAGATTGTTTAAAAATCAAATGCAACACAATAAGTGGGTTAAATTGGGGTTGTTATTAAGGTGTTATGGGTGGTTGCTAGGTAGTTGCTATGGTGTTCCGGGTGGTTGTCAGGTAGTTGCTAGAGTGTCAGGGTGGTTGCTAGATTGTTTAATAATCAAATGTGGGTCGAACTGACCCGCAACACAGTAAGTGGGTTAAATTGGGGTTGTTGTTAAGGTGTTATGGGTTTTTTGCTAGGTAGTTGCTATGGTGTTCTGGGTGGTTGCTAGGGTGTCAGGGTGCTTGCTAGGTAGTTGCTATGGTGTTCTGGGTTTTTGCTAGGTAGTTGCTAGGGTGTCAGAGTGCTTGCTAGGTAGTTGCTATGGTGTTCTTGGTGGTTGCTAGGTAGTTGCTAGGGTGTCAGGGTGCTTGCTAGGTAGTTGCTGTGGTGTTCTGGGTTTTTGCTAGGTAGTTGCTAGGGTGTTATGGATGGATGTCTGGTAGTTGCTAGGGTGTCAGGGTGGTTGCTAGACTGTTTAAAAATCAAATGCAACACAATAAGTGGGTTAAATTGGGGTTGTTGTTAAGGTGTTATGGATGGTTGTAAGGTAGTTGCTATGGTGTTCTGGGTGGTTGTCAGGTAGTTGCTAGAGTGTCAGGGTGGTTGCTAGACTGTTTAAAAATCAAATGCAACACAATAAGTGGGTTAAATTGGGGTTGTTGTTAAGGTGTTATGGTTTTTTTGCTAGGTAGTTGCTAGGGTGTTATGGATGGTTGTAAGGTAGTTGCTAGGGTGGTTGCTAGATTGTTTAATAATCAAATGTGGGTCAGATTGACCTGCAACACAATAAGTGGGTTAAAATTGGGTTGTTAAGGTTTTTGCTAGGTAGTCACTATGGTGTTCTGGATGGTTGTCAGGGTGGTTGCTGGGGTGTTCTGTTCATTGCTAAATTGTTTAAAAATCAAATGTGGGTAAATTATGGGTGGCTTCTAGGTAGTTGCTAGGGTGTTCTGAATGGTTGCTAGGGTGTTCTGGCGTTTGCTTGATTGTTTAAAAATCGAATGTGGGTTAAATTGACCCATAGCACAATAAGTGGTTTGAAGTCCAATTTTGATGACATTTCTTAATGTTTCATAACAGATTTCCACCAGGTTATGTGCTCTCTCCTTCTCTCTCAAGCACATAATGGTATAGTTGTGAACTCCTCTTTACATTCGATCTGTGTTGTCTGCGCAGACCATTGCATTATTTAGTCATCGTCCTCTACTGAAGTGTTTACATGCAGTAATGATATATGCATATCTCCCTGCAAAGGAAACGACTTGTTATAATGAGCACCAGTGTTCCTGATCTTTTTTTTGAATCAACTTGTGTTTTTTTCTCCATTTGTCAAGGTCAAATTACTGGAAGAACCAGGATGATTCGGTGTTCAGAGAATCATGCATTGTAGTAGGCCTATGAAAAGACCGCTTTTCAGCATCAAATTAAATCCTAATAGATAAGATCAAGTGTTGCCATACATTTTTTCCCATTGAAAATCATGTTACACTCTGGGATATATCTTATTACGGAAGTAAAATGCATTGCAAACAAGTTTGGCAACTTAAAATGAATAGTCCACTCCAGTTGCATGTGAAGTGATATATACTTTTTATTTAGTTACTAAAATAACGTTAGAATAATGACACTGACATGTAGCCAGACAACATCTAATCTGACCGCAGATACTGAATCAGAACAACGCATTTTACTCAGGCACTAAACAACATCTGACAGAAGAGTTAACAACAGCTTTCACACAAGTCTTGCAAAATATAAGACTCATATAAAAAATCTGAATCTGATTATTTATCTGAATCTGACAATATTGAAACGGGAGGAAATCATTGAGGAGAGTAAATGAATACTGAGTGTTCAGATCAATACCTCTTAGCCTCTGCTTCATTATAACCTCCGTTTCTTTTATACTCCATTATTATGCCGATTATGGACTTCTGCTGAACTGCAGCTCTCAGGATAAATAATAATGGTGTTTAGTTGCGGCAATTTGGATTGACAGAGGCCAAGATCTATATTGAAATGCTTGAGTAAGCCGCCTCAGCCTCATTAGTGCAGACGACAGTAGAATTCAAAATAAAGCATGAAAGATCCTGATCCTCTTTATGAGTTACGTTGTCTTACAATAACCACTTGATTTTTACATTTTCAGAAGAAAATGCGAGTGATGTTTGCATGTGAAAAACTTGTTGCTATGATGCTATAGGTTGTTCTGGATGGTTGCTAGATTGTTACTATGGTGTTTTAGGTGGTTGCCAAGTACTGTAGTGACCATAAGTGATGTCCAGCTTAAGAAAATCGACATCTTCAACCTTTATTAGAATATTATTAAAAATGTGTCATTTTATGTGATAACGCAATGCTATCAAAGTTAAGGTGCTTTGGTGGTTACTAGGGTGTTCTAAATGGTTGCCAAGTATTTGTTAGGGTGTTCTTATAGTTGCTGGGGTGTTCTGGTGGTTGCCACAGTGTTCTTGTGGTTGTTAGATTGTTGCTTCACTGTTTTGGGTGGTTGCAAGATTGTTGCTATGGTGTTTTGGGTGGTTGCCAGGTAGTTGCTAGGGTGTTCTGGTGGGTGCTAGATTGTTGCTAGGGTGTTCTGGTGGTTGCTAGGGTGTTTTGGGTGGTTGCTTGGTAGTAGCTATGGTGTTGTAAACCAAAAAAGTCCACTTATTCTTGTGGTTGTTAGATTGTTGCTTCAGTGTTATGTGTGGTCGCTAGATTGTTGCTAGGGTGTTTTGGATGGTTGCCAGGTAGTTGCTAAGGTGTTCTTGTGGTTGTTAGATTGTTGCTAGGGTGTTTTGGATGGTTGCCAGGTAGTTGCTAAGGTGTTCTTGTGGTTGTTAGATTGTTGCTTCAGTGTTTTGGATGGTTGCCGGGTAGTTGCTAGGGTGTTCTGGTGGGTGCTAGATTGTTGCTAAGGTGTTCTGGTGGTTGCTAGGGTGTTTTGGGTGGTTGCCAGGTAGTTGCTAGGGTGTTCCGGTGGGTGCTAGATTGTTGCTAGGGTGTTCTGGTGGTTGCTAGGGTGTTTTGGGTGGTTGCCAGGTAGTTGCTAGGGTGTTCTGGTGGGTGCTAGATTGTTGCTAGGGTGTCTGGTGGTTGCCAGGTAGTTGCTAGGGTGTTCTGGTGGGTGCTAGATTGTTGCTAGGGTGTTCTGGTGGTTGCTAGGGTGTTTTGGGTGGTTGCTTGGTAGTAGCTATGGTGTTGTAAACCAAAAAAGTCCACTTATTCTTGTGGTTGTTAGATTGTTGCTTCAGTGTTTTGCGTGGTTGCTAGATTGTTGCTATGGTATATTTAGTGGTTGACAGGTAGTTGCTAGGGTATTCTTATGGTCGCTAGATTTTTGCTAGGGTGTTTTGGATGGTTGCCAGGTAGTTGCTAGGGTATTCTTATGGTCGCTAGATTGTTGCTATGGTGTTTTGAGTGGTTGCCAGGTAGTTGCTAGGGTGTTCTGGTGGGTGCTAGGGTGTTTGGTGGTTGCCAGGTAGTTGCTAGGGTGTTCTGGTGGGTGCTAGGGTGTTTGGTGGTTGCCAGGTAGTTGCTAGGGTGTTCTGGTGGGTGCTAGATTGTTGCTAGGGTGTTCTGGTGGTTGCTAGGGTGTTTTGGGTGGTTGCCAGGTAGTTGTAGGGTGTTCTTGTTGTTGCTAGGGTGTTTTGGGTGGTTGCCAGGTAGTTGCTAAGGTGTTCTGGTGGGTGCTAGATTGTTGCTAAGGTGTTCTGGTGGTTGCTAGGGTGTTTTGGATGGTTGCCAGGTAGTTGCTAGGGTGTTCTGGTGGGTGCTAGATTGTTGCTAGGGTGTTCTGGTGGTTGCTAGGGTGTTTGGGTGGTTGCCAGGTAGTAGCTATGGTGTTGTAAACCAAAAAAGTGCACTTATTCTTGTGGTTGTTAGATTGTTGCTTCAGTGTTATGTGTGGTTGCCAGGTAGTTGCTAGGGTGTTCTGGTGGGTGCTAGATTGTTGCTAGGGTGTTCTGGTGGTTGCTAGGGTGTTTGGGTGGTTGCCAGGTAGTAGCTATGGTGTTGTAAACCAAAAAAGTGCACTTATTCTTGTGGTTGTTAGATTGTTGCTTCAGTGTTATGTGTGGTTGCCAGGTAGTTGCTAGGGTGTTTTGGGTGGTTGCCAGGTAGTTGCTATGGTGTTGTAAACCAAAAGAGTCCACTTATAAAACTCAAAAAATGTTTGATCGTTCACTAATGTGATATGCACTAGTAATAGTGATGCCTGACTATTGCAAACAGCACTAATTACATGCAGAACTGCATTCAGGTTGAGGATCAAACTCACACTTTTTTCATAAAGTTGCAGGGAGCGTTTGGATGTCCGTGGCCACAGGTTAAACACCAATCACCAAAGCAATGTGAACAGGAAGAACATGTCAGAGTGGGAAAATGTGCAAATTACACACGCAGCAATTCTGCAGAGGGAAATGATCAGCTCTTGTGCACTTGTGGGATGAAGCGATGTGTTGTTGCCCTCTGGACGGCTTCCTTCAGTCATAATGAGACGTTCACGGCAACCTCATCTGGAATTCTGTCCTTCCGTGAGATCAGGCCGACCGGAACGGATTCGCTCCACTAGTTCTGAGCGAAATCATCCCACAAACCTGTGCAGTGTGCCATTATTTACAAAGAAAAAGCACAAAAACAACTGCAGACATGTTTCTTAATCACTATTTTTGTCTTCCCAGTTAATTATCTAAGCAGCTCTCTCTCCTTTACTTGATTGCATGAGACATTGAGACTTATTTTCAAAGAATATATAACAACATTTTGATAGATTTAAACTTAAAAACAAGAAAACAATTATTTTATCTAATCATGTAGCACTGATTAAAGACGTTTCTACTGCACAGACAGCCAAAGTGATCTTCATGACAGAGAAGAACAATAATGCATGGCCAATTAGAAGTCATTATTTTTGCATTCTGCATGAATTCTAATCAGGATGCAGTTTGTGCTTCTTGCATTAATCAGCAGCACTTTGTTTTCATGGAGAAAGTCAGTGGACATGAGGATGGACTCGAGCTGAAGCGATCCTCGTGGGATCATCAGGTGTGTGCGGACACGCTCATGCACAGTTTCAGGACATAATTGATTCTGACTGGTTAAATCGATGTGTTTTGGAGGCCAGAGTCGAGGTCGCTCGTGTAATCTGTGTCAGCACAGAGATGAATCCAGCGAATCTGTCAGACGAGTGTCAGAGACTTTTTCAAAAACGACAACAGTGACTAAATGAACAGGCGATTTAATCATTTTTCACTACTGTGAATTTGAAATGATTTGGGTTACACTTTACAATAAGGTTTCAACATTAGTTAACAATACTTCTACAGCATTTATTAATCTTAGTTAATGTTAATTTCATCAATAACTAATACATTTTAAAATCAATAGTTGTATCGGTTAATATTATTTACTGTTATACCATTATTTGTGTATAAGATAATGCCAACAAGTGCAAAATAGATTGTGTTGTTGATGATATATATCATATATTTATATATTTTAAAAGAAATACAGATGCATTAAATTGATCAAAAGTGACAGTATAGACATTTATAATGTTACACAATATTCTATTTAAAATAAATGCTGTTCTTTTGAACTTTCACAAAAACTATAAAGCTGTTTTCAACATCGATAATAATCATAAATGTTTCTTGAGCAGCAAATCAGAATGATTTCTGAAGGATCATGTGACACTGAAGACTGGAGTAATGATGACTTTGATCACAGGAATAAATTACATTTTACTATATATTCCAGCTATTTTAAATTGTAATAATATTTCACTATTTTTACTGTATTTTTGATCAAATAAATGCAGTAATATACAGTGGGTACGGAAAGTATTCAGACCCCCTTGAATTTTTCACTCTTTGTTATATTGCAGCCATTTGCTAAAATCATTTAAGTTCATTTTTTTTTCCTCATTAATGTACACACAGCACCCCATATTGACAGAAAAACACAGAATTGTTGACATTTTTGCAGATTTATTAAAAAATAAAAACTGAAATATCACATGGTCCTAAGTATTCAGACCCTTTGCTGTGACACTCATGTATTTAACTCAGGTGCTGTCCATTTCTTCTGATCATCCTTGAGATGGTTCTATACCTTCATTTGAGTCCAGCTGTGTTTGATTATACTGATTGGACTTGATTAGGAAAGCCACACACCTGTCTATATAAGACCTTACAGCTCACAGTGCATGTCAGAGCAAATGAGAATCATGAGGTCAAAGGAACTGCCTGAAGAGCTCAGAGACAGAATTGTGGCAAGGCACAGATCTGGCCAAGGTTACAAAAACATTTCTGCTGCACTTAAGGTTCCTAAGAGCACAGTGGCCTCCATAATCCTTAAATGGAAGACATTTGGGATGACCAGAACCCTTCCTAGAGCTGGCCGTCCGGCCAAACTGAGCTATCGGGGGAGAAGAGCCTTGGTGAGAGAGGTAAAGCAGAACCCAAAGATCACTGTGGCTGAGCTCCAGAGATGCAGTCGGGAGATGGGAGAAAGTTGTAGAAAGTCGACCATCACTGCAGCCCTCCACCAGTCGGGCTTTATGGCAGAGTGGCCCGACGGAAGCCTCTCCTCAGTGCAAGACACATGAAAGCCCGCATGGAGTTTGCTAAAAAAAAACACCTGAAGGACTCCAAGATGGTGATAAATAAGATTCTCTGGTCTGAAGAGACCAAGATAGAACTTTTTGGCCTTAATTCTAAGCGGTATGTGTGGAGAAAACCAGGCACTGCTCATCACCTGTCCAATACAGTCCCAACAGTGAAGCATGGTGGTGGCAGCATCATGCTGTGGGGGTGTTTTTCAGCTGCAGGGACAGGACGACTGGTTGCAATCGAGGGAAAGATGAATGCCGCCAAGTACAGGGATATCCTGGACGAAAACCTTCTCCAGAGTGCTCAGGACCTCAGACTGGGCCGAAGGTTTACCTTCCAACAAGACAATGACCCTAAGCACACAGCTAAAATAACGAAGGAGTGGCTTCACAACAACTCCGTGACTGTTCTTGAATGGCCCAGCCAGAGCCCTGACTTAAACCCAATTGAGCATCTCTGGAGACACCTAAAAATGGCTGTCCACCAACGTTTACCATCCAACCTGACAGAACTGGAGAGGATCTGCAAGGAGGAATGGCAGAGGATCCCCAAATCCAGGTGTGAAAAACTTGTTGCATCTTTCCCAAAAAGACTCATGGCTGTATTAGATCAAAAGGGTGCTTCTACTAAATACTGAGCAAAGGGTCTGAATACTTAGGACCATGTGATATTTCAGTTTTTCTTTTTTAATAAATCTGCAAAAATGTCAACAATTCTGTGTTTTTCTGTCAATATGGGGTGCTGTGTGTACATTAATGAGGGAAAAAAATGAACTTAAATGATTTTAGCAAATGGATGCAATATAACAAAGAGTGAAAAATTTAAGGGGGTCTGAATACTTTCCGTACCCACTGTATATATACTATAAACAACCAACCAATAAATTCTCCAACCAATCAGCTTTCAGTATCATTATCGCATAATTTCAGTCTGCTTGTAGTTCGTGCAACAGGTAAAGAAAGATTTTAAATTCAGTTCAAATTATTGAAAAACTTTAATACAAGTATATACTTTACCCACTCCTGATGTATATATTTGCATATGTAACCCCTCACCCAGGTCCTACTCGAACCTGGGTCTCTGACATGGGAGACGGACACTCTAACAAGGAGGCTGCAACCTCCATTACACATATATATACCACCATTTTCTTTAAGAGCACCCAAAATTATTCACCAGTTATCACTGTAAAGCTGCTTTGACACAATCTGCATTGTAAAAAGCGCTATATAAATAAAGGTGACTTGATATGTTAATGAGTTTTTGTACAGATGAGTGATCAGAAGGGGATCCACATAGTTAAAAATAATGGTTAAATATCATTCAAAAAGATGAAAGTGTTAAGTGTTTGAGTCCCCAGAGAGTAATTAATGTGAATGATAGTAATTATTGCACATATCAGACGTCCCTCTGTGGATTCAAACGCTTTGTAATCGATCTCTCTCGACTGATACGTCTGCAAACATGTTTATGCATGACTGCTGGTAGAATAATCCTCTTTGACGCAGGGAAGCCCCGTCTGACTCCAGCGATTATTTAACGCTCGTACTGAGCCGAGACTCAGAGTTCAAGAGAGCGTCGGTCTCATCCGGTGGATCGGCGCAGGCCACGTCAATCAACGGCCGATGTTTGTGTTTCTGTCTATCTGATGGATGAGAGAGAGAGAGACTGAAATCATACCGTACTCCTGCTGCAGTATATCTGCCAGTTAGCGTAGTGATAAATTGGATCCCGTCTGAAATCGGGTCTCCATTAGGATCCCATTGGTATACATTGCTTTTAATCGGTACTCTCTTTATAATGACCAGTCTATGTTAGTTAGCTAATGTACTAGCATAGCACACACATACCCGATTAGCCTGACAGCTTAGTTTATACACGCATTTGCACTTACCCTACATGTATTCACAATCATCTTTAATGTAATTAATTGTTAAATTAAGTGTTAAATGTCTAAATATTTAAGTTATACATAAAACAAATTAATGATTATTCACTTAATAGGCTTAACAGTTAATCAAGTGTAAATAGGTTTTATTATGCACTAATTTGTTTCTTATGCATCATATAGTAAGCTATATGCATATTTTAAATTAATATAATTCGTATATACTTAGGGTAATCATTAACTTACAGGCTTGTCATGTCGATTTGTGTCTGTTCCAGATTTCCCCCCTACTGTGACATCACAAGCCCCACCCATGACCGGCGACGATCTGCCTTATTAGCATAGATCCCGCCCTGAGTGAGAAATGTTTGTCGGTCGATACCAAGTGTTCGTGCTCAAACTTCATATCCATAACATGTAAGTAGCGCACTTCATATGTTGTAAATGTGCTTGTTAGCAAGCTGTATGGCTAATGTGGCTAAAGATGATTAGCCTATATGAATTATAACCGTAATTAAACAAAAGGATAGCCTACCTGTTCTGTCGCCATGCGGCATATATTCTCTGGCTCTGTCGGCATCGTACTATGACATGAGCAATTTATAGATGATCATGATGAAACATGCTAATTGGTAAGTTAACTCCACAGCAACTACATAAATTTATCCACTAACCGTTCAGAAACGTCTAAAAGTTGTAACTTCTTCCTGAGTCTCTCCATCAGTGTTTGAACAAGGCTAAACACAATCCTCATTTTGGCTGCGTGAGATTCTCCATCTTTGTTGTTGTTGAGCAACCGAAGCGTGAGCTGTCAAAGCTCCGCCCTCTTCTGGAAAGGAGGCGGGGAGCAGCAGCTCATTTGCATTTAAAGGGACACACACAAAAACGGCGTGTTTTTGCTCACACCCAAATAGGGGCAAATTTGACAAGCTATAATAAATGATCTGTGGGGTATTTTGAGCTGAAACTTCACAGACACATTCTGGGGACTTTTATTACATCTTGTGAAAGGGGCATAATAATAGGTCTCCTTTAATACTGTCATGGTCAATACTGTCAATACATTAAACCAGCGAACAGGGAACGTTCTCACAATGCTCTGGCAAGGTTCTCCCAAAGTTAAGAGCAAACGTTCTTCCAGTAACTTTATGAAGATTAATCATGACCAAATGTATCAACATGGATTTTCAAGGATTAGCTGTACACGCCACAAACTAGGAAAACCAGTAATGAGCACAACAGATCGAAATGAACCAGCGTCCATAGTCTTTTCTATCCCAGAATGCATCTGGGTTTGGATGCTCACTGCACAAGCACATTTGACAGGGTTCATTCAAATAGAAATCCCTGTCTATTTTTCTTGACCTTTGACCCTGAGCGGGAGAACAATGTCACATGCCACCGTTTTCAGTTGCCGCCCACTTGACGCTGCGAAGGTCTAAATTACCCTTGAGGTTCATACAAAAACCTCAGCAGACCACAGACAGAGGAGGAGGAGTCTGGCATCATACGATAGCTGTGGAACAAAAGGGTCTCGCCGTTTGCATATTCATGCATTTGTGTGTGTTTTAATCCATATTTAGGCGTTCCAAAACCTGTTGAGGTTCCTGCCTGTTTATCGAGTACACAGCATGTTGCTGTTGCCATGGTAACAACAGGTGAGATAATGAAATAAGTGCAGTTTATTATTTGGTTAGTAAATGTAGAGGAAAAAGCTGGTAGCAATTTTTAATAGTTTTCTTCAAGTAAACAATAACAGCACTGGGTGCAATTAAATCTCATCCAATTAAAAGAGACTTTCAGCAGAAGCAGAGACATGTTCATTTTTATCACGCCGTCTTCCACCGCAGACGAACACAATCTCATTAATAAGACTATTTGAGTTCCATCACTTTTAATTAAATATGTTCTCCTTCCAGAACAAACTCTGTACAGAAGAGAACCAGTGACTGGAGATGAGCTTTTAATTTGTCAAAGGAAGTCATTCTAATAACGGCAAGTCGATTTTGATGAAAGACCGCAACAGCAACAACTGCACAATAAACATCATTTCTGTTGTTCACTTACAAATGATGGTGTTTTTTTTATCGGTGCACATCATTATTGTTTTAAATTCATGTTCCTCATGATCTTTAATCAAATAACTATGACTACATTAACCCAAATACATTTGACAAAGCATCTTTTTCTGATGATTGAAGTATTTTTTGATGTTTCAGTGTGGATGAACACTTGAAATGCTAGTGTTGACGGAGTGCGTTTTGAAACAAAAACAGTGTAGGCGTATCCTGAGACCTTCTCAGAAAAGGTAGGTGAGAGTACCTGCTTTAGTGTGGCAGATCTCGTCGTCTGGCAGCAGAACAGCTGGTGTCGGATCAGAATCTCAACCTGCAGTTTGTGGTTCCGCAGTCGAACAGCATCTCCATCGTGGGACTCTGATGTGAATCTCAAGACAAAAACAATGGCAATGACATATTTTAAGATATGCTTTCAGCTCAAACATGCATTTTAGTTTGGGATTAGCTTAAGCCTTGCCTAAACATTAGATGAAAAACTATGAATTTTTAACATTATATATAATATTATTAAGATGTAGCCTTGGCAAATAACTAACTGAAATAAATAAGTTACTAAAACTAACATAAAAATATGACAAAAACACAAAATAATTTCTAAAATTAGAACTGAAATTATAAAAAATAAAAGCGAATTCAAAATATAATTAAATACTATAATTGTACAGTATAAACTGGCATAATGATAGTTGGATGGATAGACAGACCGTTTGAAAATATTAATACATTATACATTTATTTTTCTATATATATCACTTTGAAGGTCTGATTCTGTTTTATTTATTTAAAAAATAATAAACAAAACATTAAATATATTAACACAACTCTGATTTCCTTGCCAATTTATTTTAATTCCCTCACACGTACGCAATTGTTTCATACTCCACAGATTTCTACAAAATAATCCGTTCAAAAAGAGACCGTTGTCTTCTTTAGTATCAATGACTATAAACAAGTCGTGTCACTCGTATTGTTTTGAATTGCAACGCGCAATATGGCGGAATAAGTCCCGCCTTTTAAATAAGAGCCAATCGCCAAATGGTAAAATCATCGTGCCACTGCAGCAGCCGTTAGAAGCACCGGTTACTATAGATCTTATTTACCAGAGAAACAATCGCGCCGCCATCTTTAGAATATTGTCTTTTAACTTCCGTTATTGCGGTAGCCCTGTATATTTCTATGGCATCGCTGTTTAAGAATAATTAGCTGGTGAAGTGGATTTTTAAAGTTATCATGAGCATTGTTATGTTTAAAGCAGATGTCTTAACAAATATCAGTAGATCGGGAAGATTTTAAAACGAGCAGTTCATTCATAAATACGTAAGATCGCTGTGGAAATACAAACCGGAAGTCAAAAGACAACGAGCGCGGCGCTGAAAAGGGGTGGAGCTACATAAGGTCTATAGAAACAGCCTCCGAAATAAGGCACAAGAGACGCGCGTTTAGGTCTGCGCATGCGCACTAGCTTGATCCAGCCTTTTAAAAAAAATAGTTTTTTTTGTCATGATTCGAGCGTTTGGAATAAAATTATGAGACAGTTGTTGTCAGATTTCATTGGTGATTACAAATATGAAATTTAATCGAAAGCTTGGCAAACAGTCGTTTCCTCATTCAAAGAGATAGGAGCTGCACTTTGCATGCCCGAGAGGCGTTTCTAAGATGGCCGCCGAGTGAAATGACTTGTCTTAAAGGGACTTTGTTAGTATTCACTAGGTTTATGACAACAGCAAAGGAAACTATGCCTAAATGTGCATGTTTTCTACACTACTATTTGTATTACTACTGTATTTCTACACTACTATATATTAAGAATAAATGACTGCACCAAGGAGAGGGACATAGTTTCACTAATAATTTGTTTATTTTGCACAAATCAATAATTTTGGTATTATTGGAATACTTCTAGTTATTTCGTGTAGTGGACAATTTTAGGATTTTGGTCTGTTTTTGCTTCCATGTCTTCTTTTACTCTAATGGAAGGAAAACGTCCAAAATACACATTTTGATGGTGTTTGTTTTAAGCCTACTACCGTCCGTCTGTTTGCATCTGTAGATTTCTTCAAACTTGACCAAAACAAGCTAATCTGCATATTTAAACACATTAAGAGTCTTTTCCCCTAAAATGTTATGTGCATAATATGTATTATAACAAATGCCTGCAGAGGCCGCCAAAGCCTGGTGATTGTTGTTGTTACGCCGCACGATCAAATCCTTGTTTTTGGCCAACCATCATAATTAAAAAAGATAATATTAGTTAAATAATAATAATTATGATAGAAATGCTACAGCCACTGTAATAGTTGTTGAAGTAATTTCGTCAACAAGAATATGTGGACACCAAACATGCACGTTCAGAGCTTTTATCAATGTATTCTCCTGTGTAAGCATAGGTTTAAGAATGATAGCATTATGCAATGCTGTATTATGATTTTTGAATGGTCTTAATAAATCGTGCATCCTTAGAAAATGGTCTAATAATGCGGTTTGTGGAATGCTCCTCTTCCGGTATTGGCAGCCCAACAGATATCTTTACCATGGTTCAAAACGCAATGCATAGCACATTAAAATAATTGAAATTATAATATGACGCCTATCAAATCAGGCAAATGCATTGCTGGTGGTCAAATTATTACGCGTCGTTAAACGTATAAATAATCTCAGCCTTAAATAGCCAAAACTTTCACATGTTTGTGAACATACATAGGCTACCTGAAAGAGATGCACAGGATTTATCTAGGGCTGTTTTCTTTTTCCCTTCTCATTTCCAGACAGCTGTTGTCTTTTCCCGGGCATAGTTGTCACAAGTTGTCAGCCAACAGCAAACACGAGGTGGGCCGGGGCGCGCGCGCGTGTGCGGGAATGGCGTGTGGCGGAGGGAGGGCATCGGAACTCGACAAATCCGACCTGATATATAGTATTTTTTTATTCAGTAAATATATTTGTTTGACAGAGAAGCTGTGCGCAAACAGGAATATATATTCATTTATTTAAAAAAAGAAAAGAAAAAGCACCCTAGAAAAAAGGGCACTTTCTCTCGAGGAAATAAAAGG
The DNA here is from genome assembly GCA_037101425.1 of Elopichthys bambusa. Classification (NCBI taxonomy): domain Eukaryota; kingdom Metazoa; phylum Chordata; class Actinopteri; order Cypriniformes; family Xenocyprididae; genus Elopichthys; species Elopichthys bambusa. The sequence continues at coordinate 1,563,528 of CM074455.1, forward strand.
GCAGGTGCTCAAGCCCGCTTTTATGTCTATGTGTGCACGTGCCTGGTCCTGCGGGTCCAGCAGGTCAGATAAAGCTCTCAGTGTGGAGAACCGGAGCTTCCGAACCATGCGTCCCGCGTGACGTCACACATGCCGAGTTTACTCTTCATAAACACGCTCAGAAGGTTTCACACACATTCAGGGCTTTTTTTCTTGTGTTTTTCGAGAGTAACTTCCTTGATCTGATGTCATTTCCCCTTCCTTCAACATTTAAACTGAAACTAAATGAGATTTACAAGCTATAAAAGGTGTAAACAGGGATCTCCACGCATCACCTGGTATCAAAGTTTTATACAACTGTCCTGATAATCATCACACATTCACTTACCGCTTGCTCTATTTCTGCAAATCCGTTTTTATGAATGAATGATGACTTACTTGCTCTGGTCTTTGTAAACCTGCTGGTGAGGTCGACCAGGTCGACTACTCTACTGCTTTTCCTGCAGTTCCCGGATATGAAATGTTAAAATTTTCTGCCGAATTTGAACCACTGAATTTGTGGAAGCGAATTTGTAAAGCGAAATAAAATGGACCGAAAACTGCCAGTCGAATAGCTATTATAGGTAGTATTTTTAAACAGAATGAATATTTTGGAAGTGAAATCTGAAAGGTGAATATAAATTATTTAATATTTAATAATGAAAATGTGTGCCCATAAAAATGCAAGCCTTAAAAATACAATGCATCAAAATGCAAGCACAGGATATTTTTTTTCAATTAGTGCAATTCAACAAGCTTTTTATTTCAAAAACATCTGGCATTAATTTATGTCCATACCTTATCTTGCGTTATTGGAAGACTTGGCAAACAATGCGCTCCGCAGAGAGGGGCGATGGATGGGCCCGGCTCCTCAAGCTCCTTGGGCTCCTTGGGGTGTCGCTATTAATGCCGCATTCCAGGCAACCCGTAACCCGTGTTTTTCCAACCTTCTACCCGTGAAAGTGCACTGGAACAGCAGTCAAACCCATGAACTCGTACTAGATCAATGTACTCCCAGTTGGCAGCCAACTGGGAGTACCTACGGCAGCCCCTACGGATGCGGTGTTTATGCAAGTGCACGTTATAAAGGTATAACAGCTTCTCTTGCCTTATGCGCCGTTTTCCTCCTCCGTTTCCCTCAAATAAGCAAGGAGTAAGCACCTTTGGCGATAGAAATAATTGTAAATGAGCATAAGCCCCGTATGGTTCGCCATGCTGGTTTGTTTATACTCAGTCAGTTTGGCGTGACTTGCCTGGAACGCTACAAAGTTGTGAGTCGTGGTTTGAAGTCGTGACTTACGGGCTCAAAAACCTGCCTGGAACGCAACATAAGTCATTAGTTGTCATTACACCACTGGACCAGTCGGCTCACTTCGCTCCTCTAGTTGGCCTCGTTATTGGTGATGAGGCCCACTACCGTCGTGTCGTCCGCAAACTTGTGGTTGGTACTGTGACTGAGTACACAATCATGGGTCAACAGGGGTGAAGAGCAACGGGCTGAGTACGCACCCTTGTGGTGCCCCTGTGCTTAGCGTGACCGTCTTAGATGTTTTTCCGCCGACCCGTACATTTTGTGGTCTCTCTGATAGGAAGTCCAGCACCCTGTTACAGGCAGGTGAGTTGAGTCCCAAGTGTCTCAGTTTGTTTATTAGCTGCTGTGAGATGATTGTGTTAAATGCTGAACTAAAATCCAAGTATGCGCACATAGGAGTCTTTAAAGTCCAGGTGTGTAAGGGCTGAATGGAGAGCAGCTGAGATGGCATCTTCCGTGGACCTGTTGTTTCTGTATGCAAACTGGAAAGGGTCATGGGAGGGAGGCAGTCGTTTGAAGCACTTCATAATGGTGGGGGTCGGTGCAACGGGCCGGTAGTCGTTGTGGCCGGATGGGTGCGGCTTCTTTGGAACTGGAATTATTGTTGTGGCCTTGAAACACTTGAGGACGACTGTTTGACTCAGCGAGATGTTAAAAATATCAGTTAGTACATCCTTGAGTTCTTCAGCACAGTCCTTTAGAACCCGACCAGGTATGTTGTCTGGTGTCTGTGTGTGACGTCATCAGTGCACATTGAGACAGTAACAGCTTTAGTATATTCCTCTATGTCTAAGTTGATGCTTCTTTAAAGATCTCCCAGTCTGTTGTGTCAAAGCGATCTTTAAGGGCAGACTGGGCCTCCTCTGGCCACACACGTACCTCCTTCTTGGTTGGTCTGGTGACTTTCACCTTCAGTCTGTACGCAGGTCTGAGCATGATGGTGATGTGGTCAGAGAGTCCAAGGTGGGGGAGGAGGGAGGCTTTGTATGCTCCTTTGCTGTTTGTGTATGCCAAGTCCAATGTATTGTGAGAAAGTCTATGTGCTGATGAAGTTTGGTAGACTTGCTTGATTAATGTCCCCAGCAGTGATGAGAAATCCGTCCGGGTGTGCCGTCTGTTGCTCGCTGATAGTCTGGTAAAGTTCACTGAGTGCCTCGGTTCAATCACTGTTGTTAGCGCTGGGGGAGGATAATAACAGTGACAAGTAAAATCACTGTAAATTCCCTCGGTAGGTAGAAGGGTCGGCACTTGATAATAACTTGATAACTCTACCAGCGGAGAACAGCGGCAGCAATTTGGCACCAAGTATCGCTGATATAAACACAAACACCCCCGCTCCAAGTCTTACCACCCTCAGCACAGACTCGGTCAGCACGGTAGCATGTTAGCCCAGCTAGCTGGATAGCGGAGTCTGGTATGTTGTCATTTAACCACGTCTCTATAAAGATGTAAACTGTGACGAGCAGGGCGGGCGAGAGCCGTGAGTTGCACCGGTCTCGAATCTCTCACGGAGGAGCTCCGGAAGCATAAAAGGGGAGCGAGAGAGGACCAGGCCTGGACTTATTTTATGGTTTTATTATGTTTGTGTGTACATATTACTTTCGTTTTGTTGTTTGTTTATTTTCAATATTAATAAAGTTATGTTGAACGTTCGCCGGTTCCTGCCTCCTTCTTCCCGTATCAACAAACTTTACTACAACAACATTCTCTCACCTCACGCTGTGCAGATTTTATAAGTTGTATGTGGTCCATTTTATTATCCAGTAATCTCATATTCGCTAGAATGAGGGGTGGTATCGCTAGCCTAAATCAAAAAAAATGATTTTTTGATGCTGTTCACTTTATTTTTTTGAGTGTAGCCCAGATGCCTCTGCGTTTGCCTCGCTTCTGCTTCCTCTCCCAATGCTTTCAGCACCTCCTCTCTGGGTGAGGAGCAGCAGGCGAGCTCGGTGTTTTAGTCGGAATATACCAAGGGCTCTGTGTTGTCCAAGATGTGGTTTACTGTCCTTGTTTCATTTTCCAAAAGGAAATGGCAACTGTATCTTACATGGGACAGAGATGACGGCGAACTATACGAACATGAACGTGAACAAAAAACATGCACAATTAAACACCGATGTCGGAGAGAGAGGGGCAATTATAATGTAACAAAAGATTCTATTTTAAATTCTTTTGAACGTTCTATTCTTAAAAAAATCCTGAAAAATAAAACAATTTTTACAAAAATATGAAGCAGCTGTTTCAACATCAGAAATGTTTCTTGATCATCAAATCATCATATTAGAATGATTTCTGAAGGATCATGAAAATTCAGCTTTGATCACAGGAATAAATTACATTTTAACATATATTCACATAGAAAACAGCTATTTTAAATAGTAATAATATTTCACAATTTTTACTGTATTTTTGAATACCGCCATCCAAACACGCCAGCTGGTCGAGCAGTGATCCGTTGGGCGTGAATCAGCAAACACAGATGCTGCGCATTGCTGGAAACATCTTCACCAGATTCTCATGTTTCAGACTGTGTGAAGAGAGAGCTGCTCATATCAACCCACTGCCACAGTAGACCATATAAATAAGAATTAAAAACACATTTATTATGCTTCGACCATAATTTCGTTTCACACTTCGGGATTGTTTTTTCATGCATTTATTCCTTTAGCCGATGCTTTTGTGCAAAGCAATTTAAATGAGGAGCAAAACAAATTCATATTCAATATAAATTCAATGCAAAAACTGCTAAATTAAAGATTAGATGATAGAAGAACTGAATATATAGCCACATACCAAACTATACCAAACTTCATCTATGCATATGTGTGTGTTTGTGTGTGTATAAAATAATATTTAATTATTTATAAATATATCTTATACAATAGATAATATTTTATATAAAATAAATTACATAATAAATGATAAATGTAATGTAATTAATAAATAATTTTCTATATATAGTAAAATTATATATAAAAAAAGATATTTTTTTTTATAACTCAATCATAAAATGTAATTATTCTAAAATATATTTTTATATATATAAAATATATATTTTAATCTCTTGGTTAAACTGAGGTCTTGAGGTGATCCGTCGTCCATCTAGAAAAAAACAAAATGTGATGGCAGACACAAAGTTTGTTTAGATCATATTTACTGTCTACTTTCATTCAAATGCAGTAGTAAAATGGTATGCAAATGGTTTGATTTTATAGTTTAGTGGTATTTCACTACTGAGCTCAAACTCACAGGATTGAGCTTTTTAACAGCTTACATATGTGTCGCCCATCCGGCCTCTGTCTGAACACGACGCCGAACCCGCCGGCGCCCAGACGTCAGCCTCCGTCCGACACGGGCCGATCGTCCCAGTCCCCCGTGATGGCTGTCAGCTCGCAATGAGAGAAACCAGGGTAAGAGAGGTTTTAGGGGCTGATGGGTAACGGATGACTGAATTGATGAAGTGGCCGGTTATATAAAGACCTTCAGAGCTGCTCCTTGTGTTTTCCTATGGTCCAGTGCTGCTGTCTAGCTCCATTACACGCGTCTCCTGCTGAATGGGTTTAGTGACCTCGGGATGGACACACAAAGGCATTCAATTCCTTGAACAACACAATAATAAAAATGATACAAAATCTGTAGCAAATTGATGTGTAACAAAGACTTTGATTGTACTCACCACTAAAATAGATGAAGGAGTTGGACTCGGAAGACTCTCCAAGTGATACTAGACTTCAGATTTAGCATTTTTATTAGGCTCCTGTGTTTATGTTTCTAGGCTACTGGTATTTCTGATTGGGCTGAGGCTGGGATTTGGTGGGTTTGAAGTGCATTGAAGCATTCACTCAGTATCGTTATCTCATTTTTGAAAGTGGCTTTTAGAGGCTTTTCCAATGGAAGTCTTCAAATATAGCCTTATTACGTTTCACGTTCCGTAATTGTGCATTAAATACAGATATAGTATATTAAAAGCACATTTTAGTTCATATTTTTTATGGTGTCTCAAAATAACACAGTTATTATATACACTTAGATGTTCTTAAGAAGTACTAAAGAAGAATTTTTAGCATCTTATTTCATCAAAAGAAGTAACAATAAATGAAACTGACTCGCCGCTTTTTTTCAGTCCTAATTTAAACACCTCTGATTGGTCATTGCGTTCAACAGATATGTTTGTGATTGGCTACATTGCTCAACGCTGCAAAAACACTTTGTAAGCCTTGTCGTTCTTCAGAGCGCAAACACAGGTATGTATGAACAAATATGTTTCACCAATATGCTAATATTACAGATCCTAGAACAGTAGTTTATGTGCAGCTTTTCCCTCTAAAAGCAGCAGCAGCAGCAAGTAGGCAGTAGTTTGAGTAAGAAAATGTCACACTACTCTCAAGTCCATGGTCAGGGGAAAGTAAGCCTCACCCAGCCTCTCCGCCTAAATATTTCTGAAGATAATGTGTTGTTTAAAGTTACCGTTGTAGAGATTAGTGTTCCTGTGAGCTAAATGCTGCTGAAGACATTTGGTTATGGAATACGCGAATGGCCAAATCTACAAAAATAAGGATTTTGCTTTCAATCGTAAGACCATATGACTAGGGGGGCACGTTGTGTCATCATACCCTCCCACCCCCTTGGCGACAGGCCTGTGTTGTACCTGAGCTGTGTGTATCTGGGCTCTCCGAAGTGTTTGCTAATGTCCATCATGATCAGATAAAGCTCTCATTGCGGAGAACCGGAGCTTCCGAGCTGGTGTGTCCCGTGTGACGTCACACATGCTGATCCTAATCCGAGTTTAGTCTTCATAAACATGCTCAGATCTCTCCTGAAGGTTTCGCAGATGCGCGTATAACATGAAGAGCTTTTTCTTGTGTTTTCCAAGATTAAGTAACTTCCTTGAACTGTTGTAATTTCCCCTTCCTTCAACATCCGCTTTTAACTGAAACTAAATGAGATTATAAAAGGTGTAAACAGGGATCTCCACGCATCACCTGGTATCAATGTCAGTTTTATACATAAAAAAGCGAGTTTTTACCTTAAAGATAGAACACAATGAACTATGAGACAAACTCGTCTGCAGGGGACGCAGAAAAAAACCCAGTTCTGTAGAGAAACACAGTTCCTCATGAGAAGTGAAAGGAAGATCAGTGCTTTTGATGATCAAGGTGTCATTTCAGAGGAGGACAAAGAAACATCTGCAAATACTGTCATTATTCAAGGTAAGTTAGTAAATATTTTAAGTTACCAACCAATGTTTAAGTGTCATGTTTCTAGTGATCACAGATTCATGCAACACAACTGATAGACCTTTATTGCATTTTACACATCTGAAATGAGGCTCTGAGTGTTAGATTACAGTTTTTACAGGGGCATACACTGAATAAAGCTTCTAGATCACGTCATTTTCAAAACCCATAACTTTCAAAACTGTGTGCTGAACAATTCCAAAAGTTTTCACCCCCTCCGTCTATTAATGCATCATGTTTCCTTCTGGAGCATCAGTGAATGTTTGAACCTGTGGCCTATTGCATGAAGCTACAGTGGGTACGGAAAGTATTCAGGCCCCCTTAAATTTTTCACTCTTTGTTATATTGCAGCCATTTGCTAAAATCATTTAAGTTCATTTTTTTTCCTCATTAATGTACACACAGCACCCCATATTGACAGAAAAACACAGAATTGTTGACATTTTTGCAGATTTATTAAAAAAGAAAAACTGAAATATCACATGGTCCTAAGTATTCAGACCCTTTGCTCAGTATGTAGTAGAAGCACCCTTTTGATCTAATACAGCCATGAGTCTTTTTGGGAAAGATGCAACAAGTTTTTCACACCTGGATTTGGGGATCCTCTGCCATTCCTCCTTGCAGATCCTCTCCAGTTCTGTCAGGTTGGATGGTAAACGTTGGTGGACAGCCATTTCTAGGTCTCTCCAGAGATGCTCAATTGGGTTTAAGTCAGGGCTCTGGCTGGGCCATTCAAGAACAGTCACGGAGTTGTTGTGAAGCCACTCCTTCGTTATTTTAGCTGTGTGCTTAGGGTCATTGTCTTGTTGGAAGGTAAACCTTCGGCCCAGTCTGAGGTCCTGAGCACTCTGGAGAAGGTTTTCGTCCAGGATATCCCTGTACTTGGCGGCATTCATCTTTCCCTCGATTGCAACCAGTCGTCCTGTCCCTGCAGCTGAAAAACACCCCCACAGCATGATGCTGCCACCACCATGCTTCACTGTTGGGACTGTATTGGACAGGTGATGAGCAGTGCCTGGTTTTCTCCACACATACCGCTTAGAATTAAGGCCAAAAAGTTCTATCTTGGTCTCATCAGACCAGAGAATCTTATTTCTCACCATCTTGGAGTCCTTCAGGTGTTTTTTTTTAGCAAACTCCATGCGGGCTTTCATGTGTCTTGCACTGAGGAGAGGCTTCCGTCGGGCCACTCTGTCATAAAGCCCCGACTGGTGGAGGGCTGCAGTGATGGTTGACTTTCTACAACTTTCTCCCATCTCCCGACTGCATCTCTGGAGCTCAGCCACAGTGATCTTTGGGTTCTGCTTTACCTCTCTCACCAAGGCTCTTCTCCCCCGATAGCTCAGTTTGGCCGGACGGCCAGCTCTAGGAAGGGTTCTGGTCGTCCCAAACGTCTTCCATTTAAGGATTATGGAGGCCACTGTGCTCTTAGGAACCTTAAGTGCAGCAGAAATGTTTTTGTAACCTTGGCCAGATCTGTGCCTTGCCACAATTCTGTCTCTGAGCTCTTCAGGCAGTTCCTTTGACCTCATGATTCTCATTTGCTCTGACATGCACTGTGAGCTGTAAGGTCTTATATAGACAGGTGTGTGGCTTTCCTAATCAAGTCCAGTCAGTATAATCAAACACAGCTGGACTCAAATGAAGGTACAGAACCATCTCAAGGATGATCAGAAGAAATGGACAGCACCTGAGTTAAATATATGAGTGTCACAGCAAAGGGTCTGAATACTTAGGACCATGTGATATTTCAGTTTTTCTTTTTTAATAAATCTGCAAAAATGTCAACAATTCTGTGTTTTTCTGTCAATATGGGGTGCTGTGTGTACATTAATGAGGAAAAAAAAAAAGAACTTAAATGATTTTAGCAAATGGCTGCAATATAACAAAGAGTGAAAAATTTAAGGGGGTCTGAATACTTTCCGTACCCACTGATACATATACCCACGTACCCACAGATACATATCACTTTACTCACAGCTGATTGGTCGAGTTTTGGTCTGCGATCTCTAACCCAGAATAAAACCTGCTCCGGAGCAGGTTAGTCGTGTAGCATTAGTTACCATACCAATAAAGCCCGCTAAAAACTAATCCACCTTCATAAGCCCAAAAAACCAGAGTTTACTCAAACTAATCTTGAACTTACCTGGGTAGAAACTGAAACCGGCTTTGTGCAACAGGCCACTGAAAAAACATCAGGTCAGGATGAAGCAGTTGTACACTGTGCCTTTTGAGAGGAACTCTGAGCATGTCAAGCTACTCAGGAGCCAATATGTCCAGGTAAGATGACAATAAAATAGAATACTGTTTTTGAACAAATCCAAACACACACAAATTTTTAGGTATAAAGTATACTACTGTAATATCCAAACTCTTATATTGCCTTGTGTTTATTTTAGAGAGTCATGGAGATTGAAGGCATGCAAACACCCCACATATTCATCTTTGTGGATGTGGGTGGTTTCAACTTGGCCAAAACATGGAGACAAGGAAGGAATGTGATTGGGGAGAGAGCCACGGTGGATATCCCGGGCCAGAGGGGTGTCAACATCACAATGTGCGCAGCAATATCCACCGATGGACTGCTGTTACACAAACCTCTAACTGGGCCATACAGTACTGAGCGTCTCATTGTGTTCCTGCATGACCTCTATGGAAGGGTTGTGGTAGGTGAGGAAAGGGATGCAGTAAGAAGAACATTTATAATTGTGTGGAACAATGTGGCATTTCACCACTCCTGTGCAGTCACCAAGTGGTTTGCAGCCCATCCCAAAGGACTTCTCTTCCTCATGGAGGTGGAAGGTTTATGACCACCATCCACATCATCAAATGTCCCTCCTGGATGCAATGAATGCTGGCTGCCTGGACATATCAGCAAAAGATTGTCAGGGATGGATCAGGCATGCCAGAAGATTCTCTCCTAGGTGTATTGCCCTAGACATAAGATGTGATGTGGATGAGAACCTGTGGCCAAATGCAGAAGACAGAGTAGATTAGCATTCTTATTGTATCTGTATCGGTGGAAGATGTGTATACAAGTTCTTGTATTAATCAAAAATTAATTCCATTAACATACATTGCAGTGAATTCTAAACAGTAGAGAGATGTCCTTGTTTTACAGAAGAAAACATTGTAAAATGCTACCTGTTGTTAGTGTTTTTAAGGTCATTGTTTATGGTTGACAAAGTGTGTTTGTTTGCTGACAACCTTTGATAGTTGATTTGAGACATGTATGAAGTGTTTTGGTAGATTTAGTGCATTCTGAATGTAAGATTAACTGCTGTGCCAAGCTGAAAGTTGGTTAGGAGAACTGTGTGAAGAGTTTTGAAAAAGTGACCAAAGTATTGAGAAATGTGTCCTAGCGATTGTAAAAAAAAAAAAACCCTGTAAATATGGCTTTAGGTCTATGACACTAAAGCACTAAAGCAGTTAAAAAGCTCTGTTTCTCTTCTAAACTCATCTTACGTTACCTCCTATTCTCTACTCATGAATGCACAGACTGATTCAACATCACAACCTGTATGTCTTTATCAAGTGCTTGAGATAGAACAGAACTGGAATTACTGGAATAAAAACTGTTTTCCATTACTCATCATTTTTATTGATATGAATTATTATCATACACAATCACTATTGTAACTTTTAGTATTTTCAGTGTCACATTACAAAGTTATTCCAGTCTGGTCTGAAATGTAAAAGACAAGTCTTCCAAGAAGACTAGGACAAAATGTGAAACTACTTCTTGAGTCGAATCATCAGCAGCATTCAGCTGAATCCGTCAAACAATAATCTACTAATGAGCACAGAATCTTAAACTGAAAAACAACCTGAAGAATTAGTTTTAGACCTTAAAATGTTTCATAATAGTTGATCTAATCACAGTGTCATTTCGTTACACACATTTATTTGCACATACTGCATAGATCTTTGCTATAAAAGTGCAACTATAAGTAGACTTTTTCTCTTTTCCAACAGTCCATGAATGACGATGGCATCTGTAAAAAGGCTGCTTCATGATACTCTAGATGATCTGAAAGAAGACAGTCTGAAGAGATTTAAGAGTTACTTAAAAGAAGATGGACCCGTTGGAGCTGGAAAAACTGGAGAAGGCTGGTGTCACTGATAAAGTGGATATAATGATGAAGCGTTTTGGAGCAGAAGAAGCTGTGAAGATCACACTGAACATCCTGAGGAAGATGAACCAGAACCATCTGGCTGAAGAGTTACAGACTGTACACTGAAGGTAATAAAGGGAAGAATAGTGAACGAGAGACAGCATAGATTTATAGAAACGTTTATTTAAATTTTTTTGAAAGAACATTCTCAAGTTTACCAAGGCTGCATTTATCCATCAGAAATTATTCTGATATGCTGATTTAGTTAATAGTTTATTAGTTGTGCTGCTTAATAAAGACTTGATAATAAAGAGCCCTTTTCAGGATATTTTGATGAACATAAAGTCTCATTCATTTCTCTCTCTTCATAGGGCAAAAGTCATTAGAGCCAGCTAAGAAACAAGGTGAATTAACCTTATTCACATCCTTACATACGTTTCAGTTAATTTTAATGATAATGTTTATTTATATTTTTCAGAACAGATGATTTCTGGCTGCAGGAATTTGTGAAAACTCACAAAATGAACATGAAGGAGAAAGCAGAACACATTTTTGAGTGTAAAAAGGAAAATGAAGCACATCTCAAGGATGTTTTCACTGAACTCTTCATTATGGAGGAGGATCTTAAAGAAGTCAATCAAGAACATGAGATTATGAAGATTGATAAAAACATTAAACCCCGTAAATCACAGAACAGTTCAATCAAATGCAATGATGTATTTAGTCTGAACAAAAAGAAGAAAAAAAAGATTGTGCTGACCAAAGGCATCGCTGGCATTGGAAAAACGGTCTCAGTGCACAAGTTCATTCTGGACTGGGCAGAAGAAAAAGCCAATCAGGATATAGACTGTGTTTTCCTGCTTCCATTCAGAAGGATTAAATGAAGTTTTATTAACAAAGTTCGGGAGGAGCAAGTTCAGATAATTAACCTAATTAGGACAGGTGGAAAGCATTCAGTTAATCAACTCAACCAGTGTCAAGAGGTATAAATTCAGCAGACTTACCTCTGTTCATCTGAGACTTTATCAGCATCCCTCCACCGCCCCATCTCCTCACTTCTAGTTCTATCTACTTTTACCACACCGGGGGGAGTACTCTGGGTTCGGGCCTAAATTTAATCCAAAACTGAAGAAACTGAAAACAACAAAGATATGTAAGATATATAGTTGTAAGCTTGTGTTTATCTTTGATGGACTGGGTGAGAGTCGACTGCCTTTGGATTTTGACAGTGGAATGGTGACGAGTTTTGATGAGCGATCATCTGTAGATGAACTGTTTACAAGTCTGGTCAATGGGACTCTGCTTCAATCAGCTCACGTCTGGGTGACATCACGTCCTGCAGCAGCCAATCAGATTCCTCCTGAGTATGTAGGGTTGTTCACAGAGGTTTGAGGATTCACTGACCAGCAGAAGGAGGAGTATTTCAGAAAGAGAATCAAAGATGAGACTCAGGCCTCCAGAATGATCTCACACATTAAGAAATCTCGTAGTCTCTACATCATGTGTTACATTCCCGTGTTCTGTTGGATCACAGCCACTGTTCTTCAGGACATTCCCATTGGGAACAATGCAGGGAACATCAACACGACACTCACTGAAATGTACATCCACTTCCTGCTGATACAGATGAGGATGAAGAGCCAGAAGCATGACAGAAAAACAGAACGAGAACGTACCAAGCTCTTAGATTCCAATAAAACAATGATTTTGAAGCTAGCGCTTGATCAGCTGAAGAAAGAAAACATTGTTTTCTATGAGGAAGATCTGAGAGCATGTGGTATTGATGTGGGTGAAGACTTTGAGTCCACAGGAATGCTCACTGAGATCTTTCAGCAAGAAGCTGGACTTCATGAGATGAAGGTCTTCTGCTTCGTGCATCTGAGTGTTCAAGAGTTCCTGTTCCTTTGCTACCTGAACAGAAACATGGATGAGCTACGGTTTTTCAGTGAGGAAACACAAAACGAGGTCAGGCCTGACCACATCGACATGCCAGACAAAAATATTGCTTTACATGATTTACTAAAGAAGGCTGTCAGGAAAGCAATGCAAAGTCAGAAAGGATATTTAGACCTATTTTTAAGGTTTCTGCTGGGCATTTCACTGGAATCCAATCAGAAACTGCTCAGAGGCCTGTTTACACACACTGAAGACAGCAAAGACAGCGTCACAGAAATAACCAAACACATTAAAAAACAATTACAAAACCATGAGCTTATCTCACCTGAAACTTCAGTCAACCTGTTCTACTGCTTACTGGAGCTCAGTGACAATTCATTATACACAGAAATCCAAAGATACTTCAGATCATCTCCAGAAAGAGAGCTCTCGTCTTCCATGTGCTCATTGATGGCTTACGTACTGCTGATGTCAGAGGAGGTGCTGGATGTGTTCAACCTGAGTATGTTCGAGACATTGGGAAGCCACAAGAATCTCCTGCCAGCGGTGAGATGTTGCAGAAAAGCCATTTAAGGAACTTGTTGATAGCTGTTTAATCAAAGTTTTTAACTTAGTAAATCATTTTTTGTATAAGATGCACCCGTATTATATTATCTTTATACTGATTTACTAAACAGTAATTTTATAGACATAAATTTAAAAGTCACATCAGCTCCAGCATACATATACTGTAATTTTTCTAGAAAGCTTGAATATTCACAGAGAACAGTACATAACTTATCACTGTTACTACAAACACTGTTTCTACAAGATGAACACAGAATAAATAACACGGACAAAAATCCTGTTTTTACAGACTTTACTGGTGTTATCTCGATCACACCAGCTCTGAAACTGTGGCTTTGGCCCTGCAGATATCAAACTCACCCCTGATAGAGCTGGACATGAGTCGCAATGACCTGTGTGACTCAGGAGTGAAACTGCTCTTTGATGGATTAAAGAGCCCAAATTGTCAGCTAAAGATACTTAAGTTTGAGATTCATTCAAACACCCAGCTCAGTATTTCAGTATTTCTTAATGCACAAAGACAGTGATTTTAATATATCAAATTCAGTATACACTGTATTGATGATGCATAATATAGACAGGCAAACAGATGAACCCAGATATCGTCATTGTTTCTGTGTGTCTTTGTAGATTATGTGGCTGTAAGGTGACAGATGAAGGTTGTGGTTATCTGGCTTCAGCTCTGTGTTCAAACCCCTCGCACCTGAGAGAGCTGGATCTGAGCTTCAATCACCTGGGAGAATCAGGAGTCAAGATGCTCTCTGATCTACTGAAGGAGATCAGAGAGCTGCACACTAAACAAACTGCATACTGAGCAGTAAGATTAATCTCATCCTGTGAATCAGTGTTAATTTTGACGGCAAATTTTGATTTAGTTTTAATCATAGTCTTTTGACTAAAATGGCATTTAGTTTTAGTCATCGGAAATTGTTTTAGTTTTAGTCGACTAAATCTACTGTAAAATCTAATTTAGTTCAATTGTAATGCATTAAGTAAGCATTTCTCTAACAATACACAGATGCAATACACTGATATACATCTGATATTCTTTAAACTTATGTTCGCTTAAGACAACCAACTGTACTTTACTTGCCAAAGTGGACGGTTTTTGACGTTCAAGTGCAAAAAGACACAAAAGAGAGCTCAATTCAGTACTTGTCATTTCAATTCAGTTTTTGCTTTTAAATGTCTATATAGTTTTTTTTATTTCTGTTTTAGTTATTTTAGTACAGGTTAAACTAAAGCTTGGAAACTAGATGAAATAAAATAACTTTACATTTTTTATATATTTATTTTTTATTCTAGTTAACGCTAGGCCTAATGAAGATTTTTTTTTATGGTTTTAGGTTTAGTTAACTATGATAACCCTTATACTTGTAAAATATATTGAATAATATGTCAAATAATGTTCTTAGTCTTTCCTTCCTGTGACAGAAGATACAGTAGTTTACTATGAATTAAATAAAAATTAAATTAAGTTAAATACAGTTTATTGTGTAAACAAAATAATAAATAATAATTATAAACCATCCCGAAATACAAAGTGACTCTTGTTCTGAAATGTCTACGGTCTGTACTGTAGTTGCAGGCTGCTCATTTAAGTTCAGGTGAGGGATAATAAAATATGTGTTCTAAAACATATTACCGTATAAACATTGTATAGTAAGCATTGTCATAATTCATCAACATTAGCTATTAGCAATCGCTTGGCACTATTCTGTATTGTATTTGTATTTCAGTCCTACCATCTACAAGTGTACGGTGGAGTTAAATGTAGAAAGGGTCTGTAGTAGAGCTGCTTGGAGGAAAAGATTACTAATTTACTTTGTTAGGGAAGGCAAGGCAAGATTTTTTTTTATAGCACATTTCATACACAATGGTAATTCAAAGTGCTTTACATAGAAAAGGAGTTAAAGTAATCATAAAACAATCACAACATATGCATAAGAAATAAAAATATCATGCGTAAGACAATCATATTTAACTAAAGGCTAAAATATTATTCCTGACTACCTGAATCACTAAATTTGGGGTTCCCCTGTCTGAAAGGAAGAGTCAGAGAGCTTAGGTTCGTGAGACACACTAGTAGCAACTTCCATGCTTACTAGTGACCTCCAACTCTTCAATAGGGAGGAGTTATTCCGACACCTTCTGCCTCTGATGGCTTCCAGTGTCCCTCCGACCCCTCAATGAAGTGGAGTTATCACCAACCGTCTGCCTCTGATTGCTTTCAGTAATACACCAGCCTTTTTGGACCTAAAAAATGCATCCGGCCGGGATTTCTAAATTACCCAAGATGTCCGGGATTCAGCTTTTGCTTTCTACAGTCGCTATTCCTTCTCACACGCAAATATATAATATATTTTTCAGAGCGCGCAGATGAAACACAATAAACGCTTTCATGTTATCTTGCATTCAGATGCCTGGTGTTTGTGAGCACAATCGTGCGAGGCGCTTCTGGGAGGGAATTATACTGAACGACTTTACCGATAGACTTTGGCATTACAGAATGACCATTTCAGATGCTGTGCAACAAGATCGGTCGGCTGGTTGGTCTAGTTATGCTGTCCCATCACAAAGTCACATATGTCTTTTTTCCATTTTAGTTTATGCGCATGTTTTCGTGTTGCATAAAAATGAATCCAACTTAGTTGAGCACATACGTTTTTTTTATGTGCATTTTTAGAATTTATGTGCATTTTAGTGTTTCCATCTAGTGTTTTGTGCAATATCCCAAAATGCGCATAAAATGGTTGAATGGAAACATAGCAGGGGATTCTGTGTACACAATACAACTTTAAACACGTCTTGCAAAGACTTTCATGCCTACTTGATTGGTAATCAAGGACTGTTTGGAAAGATTCAATCTTCGGGAATGTATACCAGAGAACACAAGGAGGACTGAAATTATTTTTAACTGAAATTTTTTTTTAACCTATGGCCATGAAAAGAAACAGTGTCATGTAAGGTGTTAAAAGCTAAAATATATATATTTTTTATTTGTTTGTTATTATTCTATTTTTGAGGACCAAAAGTTGAAAGGAAAGGATGCATTACTTTATGTATTCAAGTTCAATAACATAGTTGCATGGTTGTGAACGCATTTGTCGCAAGTATTTAGGCACCAGCATTTTTTCCCCTTTACAACGGAAGTCAGCGGTCACCAAAAACTTCAAAATATCATCCTTTGTGTTCAGCAAAATAATTTTTTTCATTGAGTTCCTTCATAATGTTCATAATGTAAATTTGGATTTAATAAAATATCCCGGAGTCTGAACTGTTCTGGTTACAGATTCACTGTCCGTCATAATAATCAGAGAACATCATATCACATCATGTCTTTGCATTTGTTTTTCAATCAAAATATGAAATGATATATTGTTTATGCACTCTCAGGAAAAAAAAAAAAGGTACAAAAGCTGTCACTGGGGCAGAAGATACATCTTTATACTTTGTTTACCCCTTAAATTAGTAGTTTTGACAGTATGGATACAGATTTTCCTCTTTATTCCCACACAAGAAGCAATCAGATAGCCAGCGTCACACGTGTGAAGCATTTGGCACATGGTTTGTTTTCATCCCACGTTCCAGCGCAGACAGAGGAGGCGTTTCATTGGAAGAGGTGAATGAGAGAGGACAGCCATTTAACACTCAGTGACTGACAGCATTTCCACCAACACATTGCTTCAATTGACCTAAAATATGATCCGCTTACAGTGTCTAGTTTAGAAGCCAAGATGTTGAGTATTTTCTTGTAAAACTTACTTGAATAATTTTGTTTTATTTACAACTTTGAAAAAAACATTTTAATTGTATGTATTTATTTTTAGACCTTTAAATTTACAGATGTCATGAAATCAAAAGCATATTTTTATGTATTTTCTGTCTGGTGTATATCATCCGCAACTCCTCAAAGATGTAAGAAAGTCAGAACAAAGGGTTTTATAAAGATTACTGGAGAAAATATTTTATACTTTTATACTTAAATATATTATACTTCAAAATTTCACCTTTAAATCAATGTTCAATTCTTTGTGAAATTTCCAAGCAACTTGAGTGAAAATAGTTTCTTCACCAAAATATTTGATTAGCAGCAAAATCCAGTTATTGAACGGAGTTTATCCAACTATTCAACAGTAAAATAACTTTTCACGCTCTAGAAACACCTCTGAAACGTAGAAATTGGCTGATTGATTGGTGAAAATGTGCTAATTTTGTAGAAAGAACTGGTCAATTGTGTTTCGGTTTGTCATTTCGCACAAATTGAACCCAATTTTCTGTCGTGATTAACAATCAGGACAAGTCGGAAAATCACTTTCCCTTCACTTAATCTCTTTAATTATTGACTAATTGTGTGACTGATCAAGGTCTGCTATAAAGAGAACAAAATTCGCTTCTAATTCCCCCTAAAACCCTATAGATCCAATCTAGCAGAATCAAAGCCATGACTCAGATAAAAGCCAGCGGTAAGTTCGTTTAGGGACACGCACTCTTAACACATAAAGAAGCACATCACGGATCCTCCTGATGAATAAAACAAAGGTGGAAAGGTTTTAACGGGCAAAAGACGTCAAGTCTCGGCTCTTTGTCACGTCCTCCGTTGCCATTATAAAGGCAAGATTCAGAAGCTGCTGCTTTTTACAAGCTGACAGTGATCAGGTCCATGCGAGTCACTTTAAATACTTTCAGACGTTAAAATGCTTGATTTTTACAACAACAACTGTTTAGATCTATTCAGATAACCAGAACCTCATTTAACCAGACCAGGTTTGTCGAGGGCACAGGTTCACGTCATGTTGAGCACGGCTATTTTCTGTCTGACCTCGAAGCTTTTATTCTCTGCATAAAAAGGTTATAGGTCAAGAATTCCCACAATGATGCCTTAAAAACTTTCATTCTTCAGAAATTGCCTGATATGCTTTATATTTGTCTCACACAGGCCAAAGTCTGCTACAAACAATAGTTTCCCCAGGAAGAAATTAATTCAAAGTGAGATAATCTACATAATTTAGCTCACAGTGTTCTGGCTGTGCAATATTCCCAGCCTAGATGCAGTTTGCATATGTAATATTTTTTTTATTATTTTGTCATGATTGTTTGTTTTAGATATTTTATCCTTTGCAGTTAATTAAGGTATACAGGATATATACTATTATACTATGTATTTTGTCAAGATATATTTGGAATTATATTTATATTTATTTTACAACCTCAGATATTTTAAGTTAAAAGATTCTATATGTGTTTGTTTGTTTGTTTATTTTATAAGACTATTATAACTTATATTATAACAGCCTATAGATTTCAATTAAATATTTATTCAAGAACTTTAGATATTTTATAGGACTATTATAATACAAAATTCTGTAAATTTCTATAAATATTATATAATACTAAAATCTAAAGAATTTTGTATACTATATTTATTTATATCTGAAATAGTTATTAAAATACCAGATCATTTATTAACATAGTATAATTATCATTATATATATATTTACAGTTTTACATAATGTAATCTACAGTGACACAACTTGGACAAAACTATATAGACCATAAACTATAATTCAACACTGCCTGATGCTACAGCTGTATTTCAGAGGTATGAATACTTTACAGTCACTCTTGTTCTGAAGCAGTTCCTGTACAGTTTACTGAACATGAGTGTGAACTGAAGCACATCCGGAAATGTCACAGACCTTCAGACGGTCTAATGGCTTTTAAAACGTCACTTCAGTGCTGGTATACGTGAGAATGATTTGACATCCTCCTGACACTGTCACCAATGCTGAGGACCGACACTCGCTGAATTAAACATATATATGCTACATTAATGTAGTTGCCTCAGTATTTTATTCATATTGTCCAGATATAACTGGGTAAGATATAGAAAACCTTTGACCAAACATCTCTTTAACCGTGTTGAGGTCTTATATAAATGACATCAGAAACTAGACTTTTACAACGTTTAGTCCAGTGTAGTTCAGAAGGTCTCTTGTAGAATCAACGATCAGATATCATATATATATATATGTCCAACTCATAATAACTTAAGTTTTTAATACTAAAGAGCTGCCAATGGGTTGAGATGACCTCTAGACCATCTGAGGACACCTTTATAAACCAGTTCACATAATGTAAGCAATACAGGGCTAACCGTTAACATGCTGAAGTTTCTTTCTTTGAAAGATTTCTCTAGATACTTCGTCATCTTTCAGTTCATTTTTTGTTTAGAAAATTGCTTTAGCAGAGGGTCCACAAGTCTCTTTTATGTTTTCTTGTGTGTGCTCCGTGCTTCATCCAAGGCTTTTCTTTGGACAATGAATGTCAATCCAACCCTCAATACGCACAGGGTTCTAAGGGGACCAATGGAGGTAAAGGTCTCAGAGTTTCTTCACTGAACTGACAAGACCTGGAGTTATTTCATAACCTGCATAGCATATAATGCTTTGACCCAACTAGTGGATCTCTTGATCTTTTTTTAATGCGTTATAATAATTTCTGACGCTCAAGCCATCATACCCTGTCCCACCTTGCGTATTATTAAGTTAAAAGATATTCTCTCATCTCATTCCTCAAAGAGCTTGAATTGAAAACTCATCTTTTGAATGCAATTCACAGCTATATTCCGGACTAAATGAACGTATAACGTCTATACCTTAAATACCTTATACCTTTTCAGGCAAAGAAAATAAAAATGACAAAAGTGTCTGTCTGGCTTTATTTTAACCCTGTTTACAGTTTTTGTACGGCCTCGTGGGATGGCCCTTCGCAAAACGCTCTGCCTCTTTTAAAGTCTTTTAAAGAAGATTCGGTCTTAGCGTAAAAGTGGAAAAATCTGTTGGTTTTTCTTAAGGAAATAAAAAATCTCTCTCAAATAATGTTGCAAACTATACAGGGAACCCTCTCATTTGGTACACTACAATATTAGAGGTTACAATGAACAACAGAGGTATTATATTCAGCTGCTGTTTATTTTCAGATATAATTACACTCAAATAAAAACTGAAATGTTTGTATTAGTATCACAAAAGGTAGTTTTAATAAGCACTTGTTGTCTTCATTGCAAATTAACATAATTAACAGTAAATAAGCTTCTCTCTAGTGTTTTTTTATATGTAGATAGCTAAGAAACTGTGAACATTAGAAAACATTCCTGAGGTAAAAGTGACGTGACATAATATTCACAAGCGGTTTTATTGACGTCTTTCCGCGGTTGAAACACAAATAAAGTGATTAAATGAGACATGATACATTCTGGTAAGTTGTACAATATATTTCAACATACCTTTGATATTCATTCATGTTTTTCGAGATATAACTTGTATTGAAGAGGAAGAAAAGACTCGATCAGAGCTGCCGCCTAAACTGAGGCATTACAGCGATCTGACACGTCACGTTTAAGAGCGCCAAAACGCCATTTATTGTTTGAATTTCATGATAAAATGGACAGAATTTGAAAACTGAAACTTTTATTCTTATCAGAAGTAATAAAGCACAAATCTTTTTGTGATTATTGGATGGGAGGCGCTACAAATAATATTTGGTGTAGGAAAAAGAAAACAGACCTGGCAACCCTGACTTGAACTACGGGTGATTCATAGGGTCAAAAAGAGCTGCTTTAACGTCGCTATTTTTAAACTGTTAATGCGTTAAAATTCAACACTAGTGATTTTCTTCACACACAGTATGTATGAGTTGCAGTCACGTTTTCTGTATCCTTTTGATTGACAGGAAATAATCGGCCCTAATCATCGGCAGTTTTTAAACAATCGGCCGATGACCGATAGTGATAATAATAGCTTTTATCGATACCGATATCCATCTCTTATATATATATATATATATATATATTAGTGCTGTCAAAATTAGCGTGTTAACGCATACCATACATTTTTTTTTACTTTAACGTGTTAAAAATAATTAACGCAATTATTATTATTATTATTACAATATAAAAATATTAAAAACTCCAATGTTTTTAATTGCGATTAATTACGGAATAAATGTGCGATTAGTTATATATATATATATAAACTAAAATTTAGAAGTTGAATGAAGTATCTTCTGCTCACCAAGGCTACATTTATTTCATCAAAATATACAGTAAAAATAGTAAAAATGTAAAATATTACTACTATTTAAAATAACTGTTTTCTATGTGAATATATGTTCAAATGTAGGCTAATCTATTTCTTTGATCAAAGCTGAATTTTCAGCATCATTACTCCAGTCTTCAGTGTCACATGATCCTTCAAAAATCATTCTATTATGATGATTTGCTGCTCAAGAAACATTTCTGATTATTATCAATGTTGAAAACAGTTGTGCTGCTTCATATTATTGTGGAAATGTTTCATTCTTCAGGATTCTTTGATTCTTTAAAAGTTCCAAAGAACAGCATTTATTTGAAATAGAATCTTTTGTAACATTATAAATGTCTTTACGGCCACATTTAATCAATTTAATGCATACTTGCTGAATAAAAGTTTTTTTTAATATATAATCTAAATTATCACATTGCTGTGCACAATATATATATATAGAGAGAGAGAGAGAGTTTTGTGACTGTATTAAATATTTATGGCTGCTACATTTTCTCACTTCATTCTTAATTATACACCCTGCCAACAATCATCTGCTGCAGCGGACATACATATTAAATAAACTCCTGCTGAGTTTAAAGTCTAAGTTAGGCTTGAGTCAGCCATGGAGAAAAATACATTTCATTTAAATTCATATTATACCAACAGGACAAAACCCAACATTGTTAAATATCACTGTACATGCCAAGGCGGATTGCTTTGTTCCGTATTATTCCCAGAACACCTGCCAATATTCCTTCCATTTAAAGGATTCGTCTCACCAGGGAGAATCCTTTAATTGCATGAAAAGTCAAAGCAATTGAAATGGATCAGAAGAGGCGAGCACTGAATGGACTTTAACGTTTGTGAAGCGCAGTGTTTGCATGCTAAGAGAAAAGCTGCCGCAGCGATTAGCAAGAGAGATAATGTCCTCAAACACTCCCACTGCAGTAGCAACTGAGAGCAAACAGCCGAAAGTTTGATTCTTAAGGGTTTGTTGACAGTTCTGTCATACTGTTCGACCTCACATCGATCCAAACCCATATTACTGTCTTTATTCAGTGCAACACAAAAGGACAAACTGTGACCATTTTGAAATGTTGCAATTGTGACCAGTGGCTGTGACAGGAAAAAAGCACCAGAAAAGTAGTCCATATAACTAGTGCATTATATTCTCAGTCAGAAGCTGTTCGGTATTCCAGTGCAAGTCGATTTAAAGCTGCTCAAAGAGACACAGCAGCTCTGAACTGAGTGTTTTATGGTGTCTGAAATGTCTTTGTTGACACAGTCTGGGTCATGATGAGCATCTGAAGAGGTTTGAGAATCGCAAGCCCTCATACAACGACAAGAAACTATGACAAAGGAAAGACAAGATGGACAGAGTGAAATTAAGTGTATTTTACGCTGTAAGAGGTAAAAACAAGGTTATGAAAGTGGTACACTAATGTTTGAGGTCGGTAAGATTTACTGAAGTTTTTTAAAAGTTTTGAAACAACCAAAATATAGCATAACGAGAGGTTTATAAGCAATTTTTTAAGCATTTTTGACCCCCTACAATAGGTTCAAAACAAACAGTTCGATAAAGTTTAAACTCCTCCTTTCTGAGAGCCTATGCTCTGATTGGTCAGATGGCCCAGTCTGTCGTGATTGGTCTACTCTGCTCTGATTGGTCAGATGGTTCAGTCTGTCGTGATTGGTCGACTCTGCTCTGATTGGTCAGACGGCCCAGTCTGTTGTGATTTGTTGACTCTGCTCTGATTGGTCAGATGGCCCAGTCTGTCGTGATTTGTTGACTCTGCTCTGATTGGTCAAATGGCCCAGTCTGTCGTGACTGGACCGTTCTTCTCGAAGCGGTTTACATCCTAGGAATTATACATAGTATTCTATGCCAATACTATCACAATTCAGTATGAATCTGCAACGGTACCATGGTCAACACAGGCTCATTGGAAAAATTTACCTGTGGCAACATTTATGCAAAATGCAAAATACATACCAATCACTGCAGTTTCCAACAGAAATGAACACTGGAGGCAGTAAAACAGCAAGCACTTTTCCTTTTCATACAAAATTATTATTACAGGGGCAGATTTTGGATTAATAAAGGCTTGTTTTTACTCAGCTCCTTGCAAAATATTATATAATGAAGTAGGAGCTCTCAGAAAACCCTTCGCAAAGACCCGCCCCCCTTAGTTACTGTTGCTTTGTCCAACGAGCCGTGGCGCTGTCACACCACACGCAGTGAAAAATACATCGCGGAGCAAAGAGGACACTGACAACACGTCAGACAGAGCAGGTTACTTATGATATTAAACAAAGTCCCAGCTTTCAAATGATGTCATTTTTTAAGAAATTCGAACAATAAAAACCGTTTTGTGGCTCTTTAATGTGTCGTGACAGATCACTGTAGCGCCTCAGCTCACCTCTTCCTACTAGTTCATTTATAGCACCAAATAAACATGAATGAACATGAGAATGAATGTTGTTTAAAACACGGAAAGACGCAATTACACACCATTTTTCAAGTTCAAATCCATCGAGGTTAATCTTCTAACTCCTGACTGCTTTGTCGGACAAAATGCGGATTCGGCGTTATGACTGGTTAGATCGCTTGTCAATCAAACTCCCGGCAAAGGGTCAATTATGAGTTCTACGAGGACGTGAATGCTTTTTACTAGTTGGAATCTAGTAATTATGACATGGTGTGAACATCTTCTAAGAAGAAGGTCCCTAAACTGAAATAGTGGAGAAGAAAATGAAAACAACTGCCTGTCCTTCAAACCATCACAATGGAGAGCAGCTGCGAACGCCATCAAACGACTCTCTCATCGTCCTTCTGTCCACACATACACGCACTCACACGTCTGCTATCCTCTTCTTAATAAAACACACTTTTAAGTTTTAATGTGACATTGGCAGGAAGTGTGTGGACACTAAAATGCACTTCTTCCTTTTGATGCTTTGTCATGCTGTCTTTCTGCTTTGTTGAAGAGGAGCAGGACGATGAAAGGCTGAAGCGGAGACGGAAGGTGAACAGATGACGCTACATTGCCTGGAGAGAAGCGTTTAGCAGTGGAGAGACGCTTTAGATGCACAATGAAACCTGGAGGGAGTGAGAGAGAAAGAGAGAAACATCTCCATTCACAGAGGAGATGCTGAGATGAGAAACAAAAACAGAAAGTCATCAATCAGATGAAGAATTGTGCAAATGCATAAGCATCATAGACAATATAACATAATGCAATAATATAATGAAATATTTAAATGTTGCTTGCAGAAAAACTACATTAAGTGGATCCATCCATCCATCCATCCATCCATCCATCCATCCACCCATCAGTCTATCTAACATCTATCCCTCTGTCTGTCAATCTATTTGTCAATCTATCCATCTATATCCATCTATGAGTCTATCCACCCATTTATCCATCTGTCTATCTATTGATCCGTCTATCCATCATCCATCATCTATGTCCATCCATCCATTTCTGTCCATCTCTCCATCCATCCATCCATCCATCCATCCATCCATCCATCCATCCATCCATCCATCCATCATCTATGTCCATCCATCTATCTGTCCATCCCTTCATCCATCCATCCATCATTATAAGTCCATCCATCCATCATCCATCAATCCATCCTCTATACGTTCATTCATCTATCTGTCCATCTCTCCATCCATCCATCATTATAAGTCCATCCATCCATCCATCCATCATCCATCAATCCATCCTCTATACGTTCATCCATCTATATGTCCATCCATCCACCTGTCCATCTCTCCATCCATCCATCCATCCATCCATCCATCCATCCATCCATCCATCCATCATGTCCATCCATCTATCTGTCCATCCCTCCATCCATCCATCCATCCATCCATCCATCCATCCATCCATCCATCCATCATTATAAGTCCATCCATCCATCATCCATCAATCCATCCTCTATATGTTCATCCATCTATCTGTCCATCCATCCATCTGTCCATCTCTCCATCCATCCATCCATCATCTATGTCCATCCATCCATCTGTCCATCTCTCCATCCATCCATCCATCCATCCATCATCTATGTCCATCCATCAATCATTATAAGTCCATCCATACATCCATCATCCATCAATCCATCCTCTATACGTTCATCCATCTATCTGTCCATCCATACATTCATCCATCCATCCTCTATATGTCCATCCATCTATCATCTACTGTATGTCCATCCATCTCTGTCCATCCATCCATTCATCCATCCCTCCTCTATATGTCCGTCCATCTATCTGTCCATCCATCATCTATATGTCCACCCATCTATTCGTCCATCCATCCATCTGTCCATCCATCCATTCATCCATCCATCCACCATCCATCATCTATATGTCCATCCATCTATTTGTCCAACCATCCATTCATTCATCCATCATTCTATCATCCATCCATCCATCATTCTATCATTCATCCATCATCTATATGGTCATCCATCCATCCATCCATCCATCCATCCATCATTCTGTCATCCATCCACCCATCCATCCACCCATCCATCCATCCATCCATCCATTCATCACTTCAATCAAACCAACATTGAAAATTTGTTATTTGAATTTCAATTTAATTTATTTATTCTTCCTTATATTACAATTCAAATGCAATTCTGCTTACTGTTTGCTACTTTAGAGTTCTGATTTGTGTGAATATCCACATACAGGGTCTCACTGTGGTTTACGCTCGAAAAGAAAATCCATTATGTACGATTAAATGCAGTAATAGTCATGAAAGCAGTTGAGTTTGAGATGCACAGTGGAATCCCACAGGAGTCTGAATAAACTCCCACAAAGCCACCTGAGAAAAACCAATAAAACGTCTTTGTGAAAGTCTTAATTACAGCAGGAGCTGTTGTTTGGAAATTAAAATTCTTGAGCGACTGCACACAGCGCATTAACGGCTTTCAATAATGAATGCCGACATGATAATTGCACGGACCGACAAAAAGCACAAGTGCTCGTTTTACACAATCGCGGCTCTGCTGTTGGTATGAAACATGAATACGGTGACACAAGGGACTGGGGAAAAACGACCTCAAAACAACCTACAAAGTCTCCAGGTCACGACTGGGTCACAGCTGTAGCGTGAACGACTCTTCTGATCAACACTCTTGGGAATCATAACAGTTATTATAGAACAGAATGGGATGCTGGTATTCTTCTTTTAATAAGCGTCAGTCCTGTGAATATGTGATTAGCGCAAACAGGTGGTACAGTCAGCTCTGCTGGCCATAAAATGACCTGTAGCTGGCAGACATCTATATTTATTCCAGTTAATTGATTTAATTTAAGTGTTCGACAAATGGACGACAATTCTTGCATATTTTTTACTGCATACTATTTAAAATAGCATATGAAACAGCATGCATTTCAAACACTGATCTTATTATAGTACATTACATTAATTCAGCGAAATATACTGCAGCCAAATGGACCAGCGTTCGATTGGCGGCACGGATGGAGTCAACTGAACCAAAATTAATCAAGCACCTGCTCTTCACACGTTCAATTCAAACCTTCATTCCAGAAGTGTGTGAGTGTGTGCGTTTCACAGGAACAAAATGATAAGAGAGAGATAATTAGAAAGAGGAAGACAGTAATGAATGTGTTTGCTAGTGTTAAATCTTCATACACCTTTTAATATTTAAATGAGCCTCCATCATAAATTAGTTTATAGAAGTGATAAACGATCTTGACGCTTGTTGAATTTCAAATGAAGTTCAAATCCTGTTTCCGGATAATCACAGCAGAGCATTTCAAATCAAAATTGGCTCTATTTGCTTTCTTAACACACATTATTATAAATGTGAATGATTTTTTATCTTTTCTTTTTTTGCACCAATTGTCACCATTTTTTTTTTTTTGCTTTAATGAATAAATATATGGTAATAAAAACAAAATATAGCTGCAAGCAGCAATTAACGGGGTTTAAACGTTCTTAAGGCCTTTAATCACATGTGTAAAAAGATTTTTTGTTTTATTTAGCAAGCCTGTAACCATTTCGATCATATATTGAAAAGACCATTTACAGCCAATACAGAAGGACTAGTTCGCCAAAGTTGTTTTTTTAAATAATCTCCAATATTTAACGAATGTTTAGGTGGACAGCGGTGGTCCTTTACACACGTGAAAAGTGCGAAGGTGCCCGCCGGTGGCAGCTCTATTTTTTTTTTTCTTTCAAATTTCTCACAGGCCTCTAGGGCTGTGAGTGAAACAGTCCCAGCGAGTTTCGTTCCGATTGGCCTCCGTTAAACTTGTCTGATAGATGTTTTTTGAGATGCGTCAATGTCCGCAAATATAATCATGGCACCTCGGACAAAGACACTGCATGGCAAGTCGATCGGACTAATGATGAAGTAGTTATAGCTGTTTTTTTTGCTGTTATAGCGCCACCAAGTGGCCAGTCACCACGTCCTTTTTCACGCAACCACAAAATGAGCTCTTACATAGGTGTACCAAGTTTGGTGAAAATATCTCATTCCGTTCATGAGTCATAGCCATTTTAGTAAAAGTGGCTCCACCCACATTGAACGTTTTGGTGGGCCTTAGCGACCGTGAATCGAAATTTCAACTTTTTTTTTGATAACTATTGACAATCAGCCTCCAGAGAATCTCACTGCACTGGTTTGGTTCCGATCGGGACAAAAACTTAGGACTAGCTCGCAAAAATTGGGTTTTCGACGAACGAATCCAAAGCATGTCCATCTTGAGCCAAGGATTCCAACTATTATGAGCCATTTCATACTTTTGACTGCTGTAGCGCCCCCGTCAGGCCGATTGGGGCGAGACTTGGTGATGTTGTAGATGGTGTGAGTACTACCAGCTCTAGAAGTTTCAAGTCCCTACGACTTACGGTTTGGTCTGCCCGATCACTTTTAGGGGAGAATGCTGATCCTTGGGAAATTTAACAATTACAATAGGGTTTCAGCGCTACGAGCTTGAAGCCCTAATAAACAGCAATATTTTTGCTTCTTAGAAGATTGTATCATTCATTGGCTTATGCTAACAAGATACTCTGTTAGTTTAATAATTTATTTTATTTTCTCTAGTAATATATATTCCTATAAGGAGGATCTTCAACGATGCAGATATTTATGTCTAAAAACACTGAGTTGACACTATATGAAAGATGCAATGTTTATGTCTCAGCAAAAAAATGGAATAAGGACATTCATGAATATTTTTTACTGCCATTTTTATTCTTTCCACCAACTTGCCTCAGTGTCTTACCTCATATTCTGCATGAGATGTAAACTGCATTTTACGGTTTTACATTTATGCATTTGGCAGATGCTATTACAGAAAATAATTTACGTTCTCATTGGATTCGATAAGTTGATGCTTTCCCTGGGAATTGAACTCATGTTTTACTGTTTGAGCTGCAGGAATGTTTTCAGGAAACTTTGACAAGCAACAAAACTGATGGGTTTTTCCAGAAATGCAGATTTGGAATCCTGCAGGGGAAAACAAAAAAAGTTGGAAAATGAAGCTTCCTCATTTTCTGACAAGAGGATTATGGAGCCGGAGCTCAGCATGAAACGGATGAATTACTCCACGCTCGTTAGAACCAGCCCAAGCTCTCTCAGCACGACTGCTAATTAATTACTGTAAAGCCACAAAAACACAAGCTCATCACACTAATTACCTTATTAGAATCTAACCGCACCCTGAAAACAGTCTAATGCTGAAGTTATCAATATCTGCATGTTAAAGATGCTCTATATACTATATTCCTAGAAAATAAAATAAATTATTAAAACTAATAGGGTTAGCACATTAATAAGCTAACGATACAATATTATAATAAACAAAAATACAGTAAAATTACTATTTTTTAAATAACTTTTTATCTAAACAGCAGTTGTCCGCACACTGAACACATGTATTCAGACCTATCAGAAATATTTCTTTAATTTCTTACTTTTGCATGTGAAAAAGTGAAATATATTTTATCATTTTTTTTTTTTTTTTTGTGATTATAGCTTTTATTTGAGATCATTATAATAAATTACAACAGCAGAAATACAACAAAAAAGGATAAAAATAAAAGGAAAAACACATAAAATAATACTTCAGGGGAGATTCAAACAAACAGATTTTTTTTATCATCATATATTATTATACAATATTTAATATCTATTTAGACAATATTTATTATCAATATAAATATATTATTTATTAATAATTGAATATATTACTATATACTATATTCCTAGACAATAAAATTAAAGTATCTTGTTAGCAATATTAATAAGCTAATGATATAATATTCTAATATGCAAAAACAGTGTGTACAATTGCGTAAAATTACTATTTATTTATTTGAATTCCTTTATTTTAATGTTTAATTAATACTGCATATCTATTGTTAATTAATAATTAAAAATATTAATTTAATACTAGAAAATAAAATACAAATAATTATGAAAACTCATAGTTTCTTGTTAGAATATAAATAAACAAATATACAATATTCTAATAAGCAAAAATACAGTGTACAAAAATATGTAAAGTTACTATGCATCTATTTTATCATAATTTATCATCTTTATCCATAATCATTTATTAATAGTTTAATATATTTCTATAGGAAATACATTTCTGCCATAATTTACTCATCCACCATGTCGTGTGACTTTCACAATTTTGAAGAAATGATTATTATTTAGTGCTGTCAAATCGATTAATCGTGATTAGCATCTAACATAAAAGTTTGTATATATATATTGACACATTTTTATGTTAGATGCTAATCATGATTAATTGCGATTAACTGATTTGACAGCACTATTATTATTAGGGTCATTTTGTCTGGTTTTATGGGACATTTTTTATCTTTTTGGAGCATGAAAGCACTTTTACTGTATCGAAAAAGTGTTTTTTTGTTCTACTGGAGAACATGACATAGACATGAGGGTGAGTAAATGATCATTATTTTAGGCTGAACTATTTTTCATACACATCCAAACTTTTGAATGACTGGATATGATACCAGTGTATTTGCTCAATTACTTTAAATAAATATGCAGATGTTTTTTAGTCTCTCTGTCAACAGACGGCTGATATTCGGTCTCGTGTTTTTATTGTCTTTAGAGCGACTCGACTGCTTGTCTTTAAAAGTTTAGTCGTGTCAAAATTTTTGGTGAATGGTGTTGGTGGTTTAATCTTGGTGAAATATATCCAGCACATGGCGATGGGGAAGATGGATGATGATCTCAAGGCTCAATAAATCTCAGTGTTTCTCCTTCACCTGCTTGTCCCGCAGGAGAGAGGCTCTTATGTGCGGCCTCAGGAGACTTTATCATCATTATTATCCTCTATAAACCCCTCACGTCTGATGCAGACCCCTTCGCTTTCAAATTCAAACACAAGAAGGCTTAACCAGGATCATCATAATCAAACACCATGGCATGATGCAGATAATAAAGACGGCAGAAATAGAGACAGCCATAAGATGATAATTAGAGAAACACAATAATGACTCTTTTCCATTGCATATATGGGCAACATCCTACTCGAATGACAAGTGGATGATCTGGAACGCCCAGCATAAAATAAATAATTAAATAATTTATATTATATAAATGTATATATATATATATATATATATATATTTTTAACTTTCATGACTTTTTCAATCAGTTTGTGATAGATTCAAATCTATTTCTGTCTTACATTAGAGGATGTTTTGAACTGCTTTTCGCATGCACACACATCTCTGGTCCTGTACAAATTTTTTTCAGTAACCTGGATTGCACTTAAGTATAGCCGTGCATCATGCTTTTTGCATGAGTTTTTAGAGGAGAGGCTTTCAAAGAGAACGCAAATGAAAGGAGGATGTGAAGAGCTCTCGCTTTGATTAAATAATCACCTTCATCTTCATCTTCACCTCTACCCTTCACAAACATCTCCATTTAATCCGTTTTCCACATAAGCTATGGTGAGACTGCCAACAAAAAAAAAACAAAAAACATCGGATTCAAGTGCAATTTCTCAAGCGTTTTACATCCATAATGGTGAAACATCCTTCACTAGTGTTTAAAGAGGTGAGAGAAACAAAGAAAATTGATTTCTGTCTCATCACTCTTGTGGTTACAGTAAGCAGAAGTGGCAGGCTAAGTGTTTTCCTGCTGTTCGATGCTTCAAAATCAACCTGGTATTGATGTTCGCAGCCCTCGAGTGGCTTCAGCACACAGAACAGGGTTTCTGTCTTTTCAAACGATAAACCGCAACACAGAAAAGCTATTTAGGAAAAATGCACGCTTCAACCTTCTCAAAACTCACAGACACTTATAGAAGGCACCTACAGAACTATATTCCTTTAAAGGGGACAAATCATGAAAACCGGATTTATAAGTACTATAATCGGGTCCCCGGTGCACGTGAAAAAGGACAACCTTGGCAAACCTTTCTCTGAAAGCATATGAAACAACAAGCCGCTCAGATTTCGCTCCTCTAGTGACGTAAGAAGGGGATCCTGTTATAATATTACCGCCCCTTAATCTGCACGTTTTCACCCACGGTGCCGCCATTTTGTTTTCGCAAGCGACAACGGTGTTAGCAAAGCATGCTAACTGTTCTGTGGTTGGCTGTACAGACGAGCACAGAACACTATTTAGAGTCCCGTTAGCTTTGATAGCCTGCAAGTTGACCCTGGCAAGGTTGATTGATAAAAAAAAAAAAAAAAAGGAGTGTTTCTGTCCAAGCAATATTTTGGAAAAAATTTACAGCATTTGATAGCAATTAGCGTTAGCCTGGTGTGTATGGCTCTGTTTGGCAAAGAGGTACGCTATGTATAGTGGGCGTCCGTATGAGTTTTGCACAAAAGATTAACGGCACATGCTAGTCGATGAGTTGAATCAACTCCACAGCAACTGCATAAATTTATCCACTAACCATTCAGAAACATCTAAAGTCTCTCCATCAGTGTCGAGTCCGGTTTGAACAATGTAAGGCTGAACACCATTACTGACAATCCTCATTTTGGCTGCGTGAGATTCTCCAGCTTTGTTGTTGTTGAGCGACCGAAGCACGAGCTGTTAAAGCTCCGCCCTCTTCTGGAAAGGGGGCCGGGAGCAGCAGCTCATTTGCATTTAAAGGGACACACACAAAAACGGCGTGTTTTTGCTCACACCCAAAAAGGAGCAAATTTGGCAAGCTACAATAAATGATCTGTGGGGTATTTTGAGCTGAAACTTCACAGACACATTCTGGAGACACCAGAGACTTATATTACATCTTGTGAAAAAGGGCATAATAGGTCCCCTTTAAATGCAGGATAAGGTATTTTTTTTATAAGCACTTTTTTTTTATACTGGTTGAAACTCTATTCACATCCTGACAGCAATCGATAATAGAAGTGGTCTAAAAACTGTCCAAACGCAATGATACGATGTCCTACCTGCCTGTCAATTGTATTTCCATACCTCCGCACACCCTGTTCGCGCAGAAATCACACGTCATCAGCGCGTCCCATGAGGCGGACAGTCACCGGGCGCCATAAACAAACAGCAGCTGCCTTTTACAGTTCTTCCTGAACCAAAACAACAAGCTTATGCTGTGTTCACGTCATGGCATAAACGTAATTATGAGATGGCGTTCTACTCTGAACTGTTTACGGCCTCAGACTTTTTATGTGTTCATAATCAACGCCGAAATGAATCTGCAGCAGTTAGGTGGTACAAGTAAAGCCCAAAGTATAGTCCACTTTTTACGCGTACACGAGGGTCAGCGTACAGTGTGTGTGACGTGAATTTCATCACCAGAAGAGTGTAGTGTACGTACACCGCCAGATTTTTGTAACCGCGCGTACTTGTACCCCTTGTACTTGTGACCCCTGCTAGTCAGAATAGTATAAATGAAACAAAAACTCATGCATAAAAACACCTTTTACAAACCCACTGAAAATGTTTTATTGCAAGTAAAATCTATCAAATGCAATTAACTAATCATTTAATAAGATTAAATATCAAGTGTCTCTTTAATATGTGTTCTTTTAATATGTGTTCTTTTATCAATTTGTTTTGTTTGTTCCATGGATGGCTCATCTAAACAGGTCAATAAGAGACAATTAACTACTATTATTCCTTTTAATTATACTAATGTCTGATTAAAACGTCTACAAATGTATAAAACTGATCAGAGATCAGGTAAACCTTGGTTCACCACTGGGGGCGCTCTCAGTGAATCGGCAAGATTCATGGGTTCAAAGAGATCGCCCCCTAGCGGTGAACCGTTAAAATGTCGAAACATTTCGAAACAGTTATGACGTAACGGAGCCTCGTTTACTGAAATCACATGACTTTGGCAGTTTGATACATGCTCCGTGCAAAACTAAAAATTTGCAAAGGTTTCGAAGCTATATGATGCAGTTTTTCGAAATCGCCCATCACTACTGTGAGTTGTTTACGTTCATTATTATTGTAACGTGAGACACAAGGTAATTTAATGCTGTCTCTCGTGACAATTTGCAGACTCAGCTCTGGCTGCGCGCGTTCATGTGTTGAGGAGGAGGCGTGGCTTTGGAGGCGTGGCCTCTGAAGGGAGGGTGGGATCTTATGATTTCAAAGCTAGCTTGCTGTTGCTAGCCTCTCTGAATTTGCCTACTTTAATACCCAGAAACACTAATTTTAAAGTATTATATTCTCTCTATTCTCTCGATGCTCTGAAGGCATGTTTTTGTGAAAGAACATCTCAACATATCGTAGCCTATATAAAAGCGCCAGTGACTTTTCCTTACAGCACAGGACATCAACTGCAAAAACACAACAGGGCACCTTTGATTCTCAGTATATGCATGTGCATTTCAGCAAGTTAAATTTCAGCGCCTGGAAGGCAGAAAAGTTTTTGGCATCGAAATTGAGTTTGACAGAGATGATACGAGTCTGTGATGACACTGCGCTTTCTGTGTGAGCATCAATATCTCTTGAGAACTAGAATAGCAACACCCTCGCAAACTGAATGAGAAGCTTTATGCTCAAGACAACAGAAATCCTGACACAGCCCATTCTTCATGTTTAGTTCTCCCTCTTCAAGGGTGCCGCCGTAATACATGATACTTGAGTTATGGTTGCATGGTTGCTGTTGGTACATTTTATCAATTAAAATACTACTTTCATTGACTAAAAACAATCAGTTCATGACTATTAAAGCAAGACACCACCACAAAATTAACTAATAGATAGCCTATCACCATACTTTCCCCAGTTGATTAAAATGACCAATTAAGCTGAGAGTATGCAAATGCAATGTGATTTTATTAATGAAGCAAACAGCGGGAATCAGATTGACGTAATGATCAGAGTGATTGTTTTCTCCGGGGTGGACAGTGATGTCGAGTGCCAGTTCAAAATAACTCAATTTTCTGCTCCATCAGTCCAGTTAGTTTGCGAGTGGCTGCAGCGGTGAGAGGCGAGTATTAACAAAGTCTTACAATGATTATTTCTTGTAGCCGTAATTGAATTGCTCGTCTGCCGATTACTTCAGCGTGTTGTTAATTATAGAACTTTAACTCCATCATGCCTCTTTAACAGGTAAGCTCTTAGTGCTTGCATAAGTTAATTTATTCTGTTTGTCCTGTTACAAAGTTGCACCAGTAGGTGGCAGCAATTTACTCTCATTATGAGTGAGTGTCTGAAATCACCCTTAAATAAGCCACTATTTGAGGGGACAACCATTTGTAGTGGCCATAGTGAACATTATTGAGTAAACTTATTCAATCCAAGAGGTACGCTCAACTGCTAGAGAGTACCCAAAATGCAATGTGAGGGTCATGCCGAATAAATTCCCATGCCTGACCAGAAGATGTCACCCGCAGCTGAATCATTCATCGATTTTCCAAACCGCTGGTCCAATGTGGGTATAGCATAATATCATACAGGTATAAATTCCTTTTTAATTGATTATGAAATTGCTTAATTAAAGTTTTATAAGTGCTAGTTTCCATGACAGAGTCCAAGATAAATCTTTTCATACTTGAGCTGCCAGTTTGCTAAGTGTCAAATGATTATTTAAAAGCAAGCATAAACTATGCAAAAGCGGCACTCAGTGTCTGAATTCACTCACTCGTTTTCAAGTGGACTATATTAGTGGAGTAATGTAGGAAATAGTGAATAAGATTTCGTCAGCTACTGACTCATTTATCAGATTCGTTCAAAAACAATGATTCATTTGGAAACAAAACAAGTGACTCTTTATGAGTCATTGAATCATCCATTCACCTAAATTCATGTGAGTCACTGAATAGTTAATTTATCAGACCTGATCAAAAACAATGATTCTTTCAGAAATGAAACAAGTGATATTTTTTGAGTGAGTCAGTGATTCGTTCATCCAATTAGTTTGGAAAACGCGGATTCGACTTGATGCGATTAGTGTATACTTTGATGTCATACACCAGTCGGTCTGCATAGCGCCGCTTCAAGTCGAACATGTCTAATATCTTTATGAGTGAGTCACTGAATCATTCAGTCATCCCATGTGTTCAAAAGAACTGATTCATTAGGGAATGAAACAAGAGATTGGCTTTATGAGTGAATTGTTAAATTGTTAATTTATCTGATTTATTTATTTAGAAACAGAGTGTAATTATTCATTCGCTTGATTCCTTCCAAAGCACTGATTCTTTAGGGAATACACCAAGTGACTGGCTTCATGAGTGAGTCATCGAACATTCATTCATCAAATTAGTTCAAACACTCTGATTCGTTTAGGAATGAAACCAGTGACTTTATGAGTCAAACAAATTACATAAACTAATAGTAGTTGAGGTGCAGATAAAGTCTAGTTTTCCATAAATGAAGGAGCTCCAGTGTGTTGATTTGCAAGTGTTGAAATTCATGTGACATTTTTTAATTGTTTTAAACTCATTAAAACCTCCTCCTTCAATGTGTTCAGTGTTCACCACAGGCGGTAACGCAGACAATAAACCGCTCTCAGCACTGCGTTAATGAATGATAATGATGTTTTTAAAGAATAAACACACACAACAGGAAGTAGCAGCAGGAGGCAGGAAATGGAGCGTAGAAGGTCAATGATTGTGTGGAAGGATCATCAAAGTGTTTGTTTGCTGTCAGTGAAGACAGCTCTCATATCAAAAGACATTGAAATTAGCACTGCTCTTGATTTCCTTCACTCCACCATCAAAGATGGAAGATTCACAGCTGGAAAAGTCATTAAGACAGAGATGTTAGTTGCATTCAGGACATAGAAAACAATTATAACATTAATAAAGGCGCAATCAATCAATCGATCAATCAATCAAACCTTTTTAAAATTAAAAAAATGATTTCATTTAAAAACGCTTATTAATAATATAATAATACGATATTTCTGTTGTAATAATTATGTTTTATTTCGAATATCTTTATAATGATATTATTTTTATTTTTATTTTTGCAATTCCGTTTGGTGACACTATAGTGGCGCTGAAATGACACTGTAAATTATTTACATTAATATTTCTTTTTTCCCCCCCCAGAGCTCAGCTGTGTTTAATCTCCAGTGCTGTCATGCATTGCTTGCCATTTTCCAAATAAACAAAGATAAGCGATGCTCTGCAGTTGACACTTGTTGATGAGGAGATATGGGGTGTCAGCGCAGTGTGTGTT
Organism: Elopichthys bambusa; assembly: GCA_037101425.1. Classification (NCBI taxonomy): domain Eukaryota; kingdom Metazoa; phylum Chordata; class Actinopteri; order Cypriniformes; family Xenocyprididae; genus Elopichthys; species Elopichthys bambusa. The sequence continues at coordinate 1,600,411 of CM074455.1, forward strand.
TGTGTGAAAGTGTCTCTGTAATTCAGCACAGAGATAAGAAACAGACTCACACACTCACACCGCAGCAGCGCCACCGTGAACTGAGACTCCAGCTGTGAAACAAGTGGATGATCCTGATATGATAATTAATGTTTTTTAGATAAACCAGTCCCTAAATTTAAATTTAAGTCGCTTTACATGTCAGTCACACTGTCTATTTCTATATAAGTGGGCGGCCTTTGGGTCGAAGTATGGACTGGACTTCTTGTCATCAGAAATCTGGCTACAAGATGACAGCTTTCATAATGCAATGCATCACTTTTAAGAAATTTCTATGTTCATGCACATCCTGAAAAGAAATAACTGAGTGGAATCTGGTTGCTAAATACATGTGAAAACTGGAAACGGTTAGCACCCACTTACCTGCCTTTCAGCAAATCAGAATTACTGGTTGAATGTCATTTAATTAATATTCATGAGGAAAGCTGATAAGGTTCATAATGCCCACACAGATTTCAGAATGCACGTGCAAACCAAACACACACACATATACACACAACTGCTGAAGGAGCAAAAGCAAATGCACTGGTTTCTCAGAGTCAATGCCTGAACACACACACACACACACACACACACACAGAGAGAGAGAGAGCTGACAGGATTAGATGAGTGTATAATCCCGCAGGATTCGGCTGCTCTCATTCTGCAAATGAATAAATAAATGGATTGTGCAGCTTCAACACACGGTTGGTGGCGGTTTTCATCCACATTTCCTCCTGCAGAACACAAATGAATCCTGCTGTGAACAAATGAAACACTTCACTAAATACTAGAACACAATCTACACCAGACACACAAACTGATGTTTCACCAAACTAATATTCCTGCCGTCGGTTTGTCTTGCGATACTGACCAGCTTGCTCTACATAATCGTTCTTACATGACTACTTGGCAAATAGTCTACATAAATAGTTTGTATTCCACATAAATTGTGCACTACATACATACACCAGTAATACACTACAAATTGTGCGTGTATATATTCGTTTTATTGTGATAAAGATGTTGCACAGATATTGTCATGCATGTGCCTCTGAATGACCAGTTGAATTATTTAGATACATTAATTAATTCTGTAAATGTCTTTCCATTATAGTTTAAGATTCATGTATTTTTTTTTATCAGAAAATATCTGACTATTAAATGCCTTTAGTAGAGGAAACAGTTTTTTAGAAAATTTAAATTTGGGTCCTTTCCTCACACAAAGCTATCTTACGACTCATATTAAGTTAGTTTTGGTTAACAATATCAACCCTGCTTTGACTGTAGCTTTAAATTGCAGTACTTTTTTCATGAGCCCCCTTTATAAAGCTTTTTATGAGAAATTGATTGAGCAGGGCGGCCAAGTCCTGTCAGATCCCATAATTGCCACAGAGCACTGATGGTCACGTCTGAATAAAATGCCCATCTTGTCTTTAAAAGCTCCATCGTGTGGAATGAGAGGCCATTTTGGGACTCTCTGGGGCTGATGAGTCCCGCTTGGGTGTGTTTCTGGCCTGATCGTTCCTCCTGAATGAACCTAATTCATCAAATCTATTCAGTCTGTCAGCAGGCTCTCCACCGGCCGCCGAAGCCCGACTCCCGTTCCTGTTTTTACCAAACTTTCCCATCTCTGGTCTCTGATGGGGATGGTGTGATTGACACAGAGATTTTCACAGCGTTGGCTTAGTGCCGAGTGCCACGGGACTGAGAAGAAGGCAATTAAACCAGTTTTTGTTTTTTCCTTCCAAAAGGTCATTTGATTATGTAATAAGTTTGAACTTGTTTAGACTTTTTCCAACATGCAGAAGCACACTGATGTAGTGAGTGACGTGAATGACGTATGAAATCATTGCGAGTTTACTCTGAATACGATGCAGTATGAAGACTGCGCTACTATTATTACTGAATATATATGAATATATAAGTATGACAACGAGTTGTTAAAGATACATGTTCAAAAAAAATTTTTTAATGAATGGTTAAAAAGGATTCTAATTTGTAATCTAATTTCTTTCATGACAACTCTCTGAGTATTTGGAATGGTAATGGATGTGACGATATTGATATGTTTGGTCTTAGCGCTGTTGATGTTAGCTATTGATGCTGCTACTGCTGTTATTGCTGCTGCTGTTATTGCTGCTGCTGTTATTGCTGATGCTGGTTATTGCTGATGCTGGTTATTGCTGCTGCTGTTGGTTATTGCTGATACTGGTTATTGCTGCTGCTGTTATTGCTGCTGCTGTTGGTTATTGCTGCTGCTGTTGGTTATTGCTGATACTGGTTATTGCTGCTGCTGTTATTGCTGCTGCTGTTGGGTATTGCTGCTGCTGTTGGTTATTGCTGATACTGGTTATTGCTGCTGCTGTTGGTTATTGCTGATACTGGTTATTGCTGCTGCTGTTATTGCTGCTGCTGTTGGTTATTGCTGCTGCTGTTGGTTATTGCTGCTGCTGTTGGTTATTGCTGATACTGGTTATTGCTGCTGCTGTTGGTTATTGCTGCTGCTGTTGGTTATTGCTGATACTGGTTATTGCTGCTGCTGTTGGTTATTGCTGATACTGGTTATTGCTGCTGCTGTTATTGCTTCTGCTGTTGGTTATTGCTGATGCTGGTTATTGCTGCTGCTGTTATTGCTGCTGCTGTTGGTTATTGCTGATACTGGTTATTGCTGCTGCTGTTGGTTATTGCTGCTGCTGTTGGTTATTGCTGCTGCTGTTGGTTATTGCTGATACTGGTTATTGCTGCTGCTGTTATTGCTGCTGCTGTTGGGTATTGCTGCTGCTGTTGGTTATTGCTGATACTGGTTATTGCTGCTGCTGTTGGTTATTGCTGATACTGGTTATTGCTGCTGCTGTTGGTTATTGCTGATACTGGTTATTGCTGCTGCTGTTATTGCTGCTGCTGTTGGTTATTGCTGATACTGGTTATTGTTGCTGCTGTTGGTTATTGCTGATACTGGTTATTGCTGCTGCTGTTGGTTATTGCTGATACTGGTTATTGCTGCTGCTGTTATTGCTGCTGCTGTTATTGCTGCTGCTGTTGGTTATTGCTGATACTGGTTATTGCTGCTGCTGTTGGTTATTGCTGCTGCTGTTGGTTATTGCTGCTGCTGTTGGTTATTGCTGATACTGGTTATTGCTGCTGCTGTTATTGCTGCTGCTGTTGGGTATTGCTGCTGCTGTTGGTTATTGCTGATACTGGTTATTGCTGCTGCTGTTGGTTATTGCTGATACTGGTTATTGCTGCTGCTGTTGGTTATTGCTGATACTGGTTATTGCTGCTGCTGTTGGTTATTGCTGCTGCTGTTATTGCTGCTGCTGTTGGTTATTGCTGATACTGGTTATTGTTGCTGCTGTTGGTTATTGCTGATACTGGTTATTGCTGCTGCTGTTGGTTATTGCTGATACTGGTTATTGCTGCTGCTGTTATTGCTGCTGCTGTTATTGCTGCTGCTGTTGGTTATTGCTGATACTGGTTATTGCTGCTGCTGTTATTGCTGCTGCTGTTGGTTATTGCTGCTGCTGTTATTGCTGCTGCTGTTGGTTATTGCTGATAATGGTTATTGCTGCTGCTGTTATTGCTGCTGCTGTTGGTTATTGCTGCTGCTGTTGGTTATTGCTGCTGCTGTTATTGCTGCTGCTGTTGGTTATTGCTGATACTGGTTATTGCTGCTGCTGTTGGTTATTGCTGATACTGGTTATTGCTGCTGCTGTTATTGCTGCTGCTGTTGGTTATTGCTGATACTGGTTATTGCTGCTGCTGTTGGTTATTACTGATACTGGTTATTGCTGCTGCTGTTGGTTATTGCTGATACTGGTTATTGCTGCTGCTGTTATTGCTGCTGCTGTTGGTTATTGCTGATGCTGGTTATTGCTGCTGCTGTTGGTTATTGCTGCTGCTGTTATTGCTGCTGCTGTTGGTTATTGCTGATACTGGTTATTGCTGCTGCTGTTATTGCTGCTGCTGTTGGTTATTGCTGATACTGGTTATTGCTGCTGCTGTTATTGCTGCTGCTGTTGGTTATTGCTGCTGCTGTTGGTTATTGCTGCTGCTGTTGGTTATTGCTGCTGCTGTTGGTTATTGCTGATACTGGTTATTGCTGCTGCTGTTATTGCTGCTGCTGTTGGGTATTGCTGCTGCTGTTGGTTATTGCTGATACTGGTTATTGCTGCTGCTGTTATTGCTGCTGCTGTTATTGCTGCTGCTGTTGGTTATTGCTGATACTGGTTATTGCTGCTGCTGTTGGTTATTGCTGATACTGGTTATTGCTGCTGCTGTTGGTTATTGCTGATACTGGTTATTGCTGCTGCTGTTATTGCTGCTGCTGTTGGTTATTGCTGATACTGGTTATTGCTGCTGCTGTTATTGCTGCTGCGGTTGGTTATTGCTGATACTGGTTATTGCTGCTGCTGTTATTGCTGCTGTTGGTTATTGCTGCTGCTGCTGTTATTGCTGTTGCTGCTGTTGGTGAGTGCTGATACTGGTTATTGCTGCTGCTGTTGGTTATTGCTGATACTGGTTATTGCTGCTGCTGTTGGGTATTGCTGCTGCTGTTGGTTATTGCTGATACTGGTTATTGCTGCTGCTGTTATTGCTGCTGCTGTTGGTTATTGCTGATACTGGTTATTGCTGCTGCTGTTATTGCTGCTGCTGCTGCTGTTATTGCTGTTGCTGCTGTTGGTGAGTGCTGATACTGGTTATTGCTGCTGCTGCTGTTATTGCTGCTGCTGTTGGTTATTGCTGCTGCTGTTGGTTATTGCTGCTGCTGTTGGTTATTGCTGCTGCTGTTATTGCTGCTGCTGTTGGTTATTGCTGATACTGGTTATTGCTGCTGCTGTTGGTTATTGCTGATACTGGTTATTGCTGCTGCTGTTATTGCTGCTGCTGTTGGTTATTGCTGATACTGGTTATTGCTGCTGCTGTTGGTTATTACTGATACTGGTTATTGCTGCTGCTGTTGGTTATTGCTGATACTGGTTATTGCTGCTGCTGTTATTGCTGCTGCTGTTGGTTATTGCTGATGCTGGTTATTGCTGCTGCTGTTGGTTATTGCTGATACTGGTTATTGCTGCTGCTGTTATTGCTGCTGCTGTTGGTTATTGCTGATACTGGTTATTGCTGCTGCTGTTATTGCTGCTGCTGCTGCTGTTATTGCTGTTGCTGCTGTTGGTGAGTGCTGATACTGGTTATTGCTGCTGCTGCTGTTATTGCTGCTGCTGTTGGTTATTGCTGCTGCTGTTGGTTATTGCTGCTGCTGTTGGTTATTGCTGCTGCTGTTATTGCTGCTGCTGTTGGTTATTGCTGATACTGGTTATTGCTGCTGCTGTTGGTTATTGCTGATACTGGTTATTGCTGCTGCTGTTATTGCTGCTGCTGTTGGTTATTGCTGATACTGGTTATTGCTGCTGCTGTTGGTTATTACTGATACTGGTTATTGCTGCTGCTGTTGGTTATTGCTGATACTGGTTATTGCTGCTGCTGTTATTGCTGCTGCTGTTGGTTATTGCTGATGCTGGTTATTGCTGCTGCTGTTGGTTATTGCTGCTGCTGTTATTGCTGCTGCTGTTGGTTATTGCTGATACTGGTTATTGCTGCTGCTGTTATTGCTGCTGCTGTTGGTTATTGCTGATACTGGTTATTGCTGCTGCTGTTATTGCTGCTGCTGTTGGTTATTGCTGCTGCTGTTGGTTATTGCTGCTGCTGTTGGTTATTGCTGATACTGGTTATTGCTGCTGCTGTTATTGCTGCTGCTGTTGGGTATTGCTGCTGCTGTTGGTTATTGCTGATACTGGTTATTGCTGCTGCTGTTATTGCTGCTGCTGTTGGTTATTGCTGATACTGGTTATTGCTGCTGCTGTTGGTTATTGCTGATACTGGTTATTGCTGCTGCTGTTGGTTATTGCTGATACTGGTTATTGCTGCTGCTGTTATTGCTGCTGCTGTTGGTTATTGCTGATACTGGTTATTGCTGCTGCTGTTATTGCTGCTGCGGTTGGTTATTGCTGATACTGGTTATTGCTGCTGCTGTTATTGCTGCTGTTGGTTATTGCTGCTGCTGCTGTTATTGCTGTTGCTGCTGTTGGTGAGTGCTGATACTGGTTATTGCTGCTGCTGTTGGTTATTGCTGATACTGGTTATTGCTGCTGCTGTTGGGTATTGCTGCTGCTGTTGGTTATTGCTGATACTGGTTATTGCTGCTGCTGTTATTGCTGCTGCTGTTGGTTATTGCTGATACTGGTTATTGCTGCTGCTGTTATTGCTGCTGCTGCTGCTGTTATTGCTGTTGCTGCTGTTGGTGAGTGCTGATACTGGTTATTGCTGCTGCTGCTGTTATTGCTGCTGCTGTTGGTTATTGCTGCTGCTGTTGGTTATTGCTGATACTGGTTATTGCTGCTGCTGTTATTGCTGCTGCTGTTAGTTATTGCTGCTACTGTTATTGCTGCTGGTGTTGGTTATTGCTGATACTGGTTATTGCTGCTGGTGTTGGTTATTGCTGATACTGGTTATTGCTGATGCTGTTGGTTATTGTTGATACTAGTTATTGATGCTGCAATTGCTGTTGGTTATTGCTGCTGCTGCTGTTGGTTATTGCTGCTGCTGCTGTTATTGCTGTTGCTGCTGTTGGTTATTGCTGATGCTGTTATTGCTGCTGCTGTTGGTTATTGCTGATACTGGTTATTGCTGCTGCTGTTGGTTATTGCTGCTGCTGTTATTGCTGCTGCTGTTGGTTATTGCTGATACTGGTTATTGCTGCTGCTGTTGGTTATTGCTGATACTGGTTATTGCTGATGCTGTTGGTTATTGCTGATACTGGTTATTGCTGCTGCTGTTGGTTATTGCTGATACTGGTTATTGCTGCTGCTGCTGTTGGTTATTGCTGCTGCTGTTGGTTATTGCTGATACTGGTTATTGCTGCTGCTGTTGGTTATTGCTGAAACTGGTTATTGCTGATGCTGTTGGTTATTGTTGATACTGGTTATTGATGCTGCAACTGCTGTTGGTTATTGCTGCTGCTGCTGTTGGTTATTGTTATATGAAAGAACTCTGTGTTTGTTTTTAATAACACACACACATATATATATGTGTGTGTGTGTGTGTGTGTGTGTGTGTGTGTGTGTGTGTGTGTGTGTGTGTGTGTGTGTGTGTAAAATGAAAGCATTCCTGTAGCTCAATCAATAGAGAATGGTAATATAAAAATGCCAAGGTCTTGGGTTTGATTCCCATGGAGTCCATGTACTGATAAAATGTGTACTTTGAATGCAATGAAAGTTGCTTTTATGCCAAATGCATAAATGTAAATGTACAATAATTTGTATTTGGCTGGTAAGCATCCGCAGTTAGCCCCTGCTAGTAGATGTCTTGACATCTACTATCTTATCTTATTACTATATTATCTTTTTTCTGTGACAAGTTTGAGACTGCATGCTCTTTTGCCATCAGTGCATCCAAAGCAAGATGTTATCTCCAGAATGGCGAGTCCGTGAGCAAAGACGGCGTTTAATGCTAATAGATAACCATCTCCAGGAATTATAGATGTCCTTGGTTAGTAGTGATTCAGCAAAACACTGCAAGTTTAAACCATCAGAGCTGTTCTATTTTTTTTAACCAAGAAATACAATACAACCTCTACCTTCCTCATCTGGCTTCACTGGAGGTGATGTGAGGTGAACATAGTACATAAAAACTATGTCATGCACATGTCCACAGCAAAAAACACCACTTAAGATTGTAAAAACACACCTGTTGGCCAACTTTCCATATAAAGTGTAATGTAAATAGTTACTTTTGACAGGTTTACTTATATAAAAACTGTTTACATTTTACTTGTTGACAGGAAGCTGCTGTAATGCTGAGCATTTGTCTGGGAATCTCTTTGGCCTGAACCGCCAGGATCCAACTGATACACTTCACATATAGTAACCAAGGGACAGGATTGTGCCAAAGTAGCAAGACGCCTCAAACAGGGTCAAAAGTCTACGAGTTCAACAGGATGGCAGTGTGTGAATGAGAGAGAGACAGTTGTGTCATGATGGTTTTAGGCTGTTGGTTTCAGCATTTATGGTCATTGCGACTGACGTGAGAAAATATAAGACTTCAGGATTCAGGGTTGATATTGCCGTGTCCGACATTAAAAGTGCCTCATTATGCCTTTTCGGCTATTATCCTTTATGTAGTGTGTTATTTAGCTGTTTCTGTATGTAAAAGGTTTGGTGCAGGATAAATGGAGTAACAAATTTGCATAACGCCTGCCAGTGGTTTTCATTGGCTGCTCTCGAACTGTGACATCAGATATGGCAATGAGCGTTCGGTTTCCGACACGTGCTGCAAGCGGTCAACCAATCACAACAGACTAGGCCATCTGACCAATCAGAGCAGAGCAGGCTCTTGGAAAGTTGGGGTTTAGATAGACTGAATCGTTGATTGAACCATTTCAGACACTGTTAAAAAAGAGCTGATGCTGCAATGGATGTTATGAGAAAATTGTGTTTTTGATCTTGGCTGCATGTAAACTTGTTGTAGGAGACCTTTAGATAGCATAACAGGGCACTTTAACACACATCAAGTGCCAGATGCATGTAAAAATTGTCATTTTTATCTTGTTTCAGAGGTAACAAAGCCCAAGATCTGCCCATGAACAGTGAAGATTCATATATCGCTTCAGTTCAGCTCGGACAAAACTTCTTTGGCAAATGAGACAAAGTTTTCATGACTCCCATCTAAAGACGTGGGAGTTTAATAGAGGCCAAGCAGATAAAATGTTCTGGCCTGAACTGTAAAAAGCAGCTCTGGTATCATTCATGAGCTCCCGCCAAACGTCTCCGCTGCTTTAAAGTCGCTCTAGTTAAAATTTTCAAAGAAACTAAGCACCCTTGAGAGTGACAGAAGTAGAAGCGAGGAGCAAAAATCAGTAGAAACAATATATATCTTTATGCCTGAACGCGGATGTGGTTTTAGCCAAAATAAATAAGAATTGCCACAATGAGCGGTTCTTGAAGGCCCGTTTGCCGTGTCTCTGACAAGTGCAAGCATCCCGGGTAGAAGATGAAAGCGGCATTCGTATTAAAGTGAAGGAGAAACTCTATAAATCTCCTGTTGTGACTGAGTCATCGTGAATGGAAGAGGAGTTTTTACATAATTACTGAAACACCGAGGCGTGTCCGCTAAGCACCCGCGGAGTCAGAGATTAACTCCAGGAACATGTGATTTAGAATAGGCTATATCAGTTCCTTTCGGTGTCGAAGAGCCCTGTTGGCTCATTACCGGCGCGTCTTTTTCAGAGCCGACTGCGGCGTCAACGCATTTAAAACGCTTAGCCGTAGAAAAGGCTACAGCAAACCCTGAGAAACTGGCACTGAAGAGATCAAAGACGACAGGGAACATCATGCAGGGCAGCGTTCCGATGGTTTACGTCTGCGAATGAGGATCAAAGACGGAATTAATTCGAGTCCATCTGCCGAGTCGAGGTGCTCAGAAGAGCTGAACGCCATCTGCAATATCCAATAACACCAGCCGTAAATCATTCGTAAAGAGAGATGTGTGCCGTTGAAAGCTGTGCGCAAACATTCAAGATTCTCAAAATCAGGGTTTGAAATGTAAAAATTTGTCTTGTCATTTTGTGCCTTTGATAAAATGGCTGCACTGCAAAATGAAAAAGGTGTCCTGTTAAATTTAATTTGCACCAGAAATTAACTGTAAAAAAAGTAGGCTTTGTAGGTGTGTCACAATTAGCGTATTTATGCACTATTCTATGCCATTTTTATAGTAGTGTGATCACACTAAAAATCCAATGCACTTCAAATACTTGGATTTTAAAAAAAGTGTGGCACTTTGGGCACTTTATTGAAGACTTATGGGCAAGCGTAAGGATTTGAGTGAATTTGCCAAAGGCAAAATTGTTCACTCCAAAACTACAGATCTTGTGGGGTGTTCCCGGTCTGCAGTGGTCAGTATCTATCAAAAGTGCTCCACAGTGGTGAACCGGCGACAGGGTCATGGGCGGCCAAGACTCATTGATGCACGTTGGGAGCGAAGACTGGCGTGTGGTCCGATCCAACAGACGAGCTACTGTAGCTCAAATTGCTCAAGAAGTTAATGCTGGTTATGATAGAAAGGTGTCAGAATACACACAGTTTGTTGCGTATGGAGCCGCAGACCAGTCAGGGTGCCCGTGCTGACCCCTGTCCACCGCCGAAAGTGCCAACAGCGGGCACGTGAGCATCAGAACTGGACCACGGAGCAATGGAAGAAGGTGTGATGCGTCGCTTACCTGGGGAAAACATGGCACCAGGATGCACTATGGGAAGAAGGCGGAGGCAGTGTGATGCTTTGGGCAATGTTCTGCTGGGAAACCTTGGGTCCTGCCATCCATGTGGATGTTCTTTGACACGTACCACCTACCTAAGCATTGACGTCAATGGCTATTTGTTCTCGCATGACTAAAAACTACACTGAGTATTTTTGTCTTGTTTTCCCGTACAAATATCATTCTTAATGTGTGTTTCTCACCCAAAACTAAGTCAAAACATATTCTTAACAGTATAAATCACTATTTACTTCCCTTATATGGGCAATAGAACGTTTGCTTGACATCTTATTTCCTGTGTCTCAGAGGAAAGAAAATTAATATGGGTTTGGAACGACATGAGGCTGAATAAATGATGACAGCATGTTCATTTCTTTGGTGAACTGTTCTCATAAGAGCAGGATACAGAATGGTCAAAATTGCAGCTGTCTTAAGAAAATCTGTCGTCTTCACCTCAAGTAACTCCTCTCTTATAAAACATCACGACTTGAACAGAAACTCTCATCAGGGACTTTTGCTTTTCAGCTAAAGCACACATTCTGAAATTCAGGGCTGTATTTAAAGTCAATTCCTTGATCATTTTACTGAAGCTTCAGTTATATCCAGATGAATATCTCGACAACAGAAAGTCAGATCTCAGTCGAAGTGGAATTTTACACTATGTTTATTCTTAAACCAAGTGCATACAGTATGATTTTCCAATTCTGGCGTAATCAAGAATCAGTAGGACAAAATCAGCAGTCTTGAATCGTTTAGTATGACATGCTCATCATCAGCAGATTATTATTATTAATTTACAGTTAATTTTCTCTATAGTCAATGGTTTACATACATACATACAGTATATATATATACACACACACATATATATACGGGTCAATGACGTATAAGGATTTTCGACAGGCCAATTTTAAAATACAAAAAATAATAATAATATCTATTGCAACTGTTCAAATGTTGTGTACACATAAATTCATATTAAAATTTTCAATTAAATGATTTTAGTGTTTGTGCTTTTTTTTTAGCGTTAAAAAATGTCATGTGGTGTGACCGTGATTTATCATAAAATTAATTTCCTTAACATGCTTAACATTTTTTTTAAATTTTTTTACAAGTTCTCGTTAATTAAAGTGTTTAGAAACAAAGTATTTGCAGTTCTTTTGAGATTCTGTGAAGAATGGCCTTATATTTTTGTTCTATAACTTCAGAGTTGCCTTCTTAATGACTTATTTTTCTTGTAAATCGCATAAAACTGATAAAAATGTTTTAAAAATACCATTCACTTAAGCATACTGTATCAGTGACTCATATTTCAGCCACAGAAATTTTAATTTAATACAGTTATTGCTAGTATTGGTCGCACCACATGATATTTTCAAATTCAGTCAAAATTTACAGGCACAGAATTGGCCACCTAAACAAAACAAGCTAGCTTCCCACAAAAGGTCACAAATTTGTATTAAAAGTATATATTTGCAGAAATAACTTAATATTCATTGGGGGGTTTTTTGAGGTCATACCACATGATATCCAGATGTGGTAACTACATACAATTTTTTTTCCAAATTTAAGACGTTACAAACTGTTCGCTGCTTCCATGGGTCCTTCACAAATTGATATATGATGCAACTTCCTGTCTTTGAGTGGATTTCAACATGAAAGTCCCAAAGTGGTTGTTTTTTGATGGTCGCACCACATGATATTTGTCATCATCGGACAACATTTGTTTGTGTATTATGATAGAAATATAAATACAAATGCTTTGCAATTTTGAAATCATGCCAAATAGTGCAGAAAATGAATTTGAATTTGAATTTCAAATGGACGGCCGGACAGTCACATCACATGATATTTCGACACTTCAAATAACAGAAAATCGCAAATAACTAATGTTTTTTTGAAAAGTTAAAGTAAATGCATATGCACGGGAGAGGTATTACATATATATGGTACCTTTTTATTCATTTAAACCAAATTTTAACTGAAAAAAAATGCAATTGGACAGAAAATGTAGGCGTCACGTCATTTACCCATATATGTAATATTTATTATACTATTAAAATTACCTCGAGTTGTCAACATAAATTCAATAAAAAGGCTGTTTCCCAAAGAACATATCATACAGTTTGGCATTAAAAAAAGTGTTTATACCCTACAGTTTGGTTTGGTTTTTACCAAACGCATCGTACAATCCGTATGTCAGGCTTTACTACAGATCACGTTGCAGCTCTTTCGCTGTGAATGAACATGTGCTTCTTCATCTTTAGCTTTCAAATAATTCTCTGGCGTCACATGATCAAATGCTAACAGTGGACGACCACTTCAGGCTCAGAATCTAAATAATGTGTGTTTTGGCCGGGACGTAAACAGACCTGAGAGTCTAATGAGAAAACAGCGTCCGACGGTGAGATTAAGGCTCCCCTTGAACGGCAATTTGTGAATCGACGTTATTTCTTTTTCGTGGCCTGCTATCAGACACGTGGAAGTGAACATCATGTCTTACACCCTCAAATCAACCTCAGACTTATTTATGAAATGCAACAGGATTTTCAATTGTATACAGCATGTGTATAATACATAGACACGTACATATAATTAGAAATCCTGTATTATGTACATATATAATGTATCGCCTTCAAGGTTTCTCTGTCCATCCAGCAGGACAGAACAGTGCTGAGTCAGTGAAGAGATGAAAGAGTACAAACTTTATAACATGCTGCCAAACTGAATGTCACTGAGAATATAAGAGACAGCAGCAGCAGCGCAGGAGGAAGAATGAGGCGAGAGAGAACAGGAAGTTGGAGAGAGAGAGAGAGGAAGTGCTGCAAGCTGGAGGCGTTACAGCAGATGTGCTGAGACCGTGAGCAGCCCTGAGCCGTCCGTCAGAAAAACACCGGCTAAAGTCACTGCCATGTATGTCAATAGCTGTTTATAACTTGAATATTGCATAAAACATCCATCCCATGTGTTCAAATCATCACTTCTTGGGAGGTTGGTGTAAAATATCAGTAATAAAAATGGAAGCTACTGGAATCCGGCTCCTTTTTCCTCCATCATAAATGAGTTGCGTCTCAGAGCAGCGGACGAAACGCAATATTTTCATGTGATCTTGCGTTCGGATGTTGGTGTTTGGGAACACAACCGCGTGAGACGCCAAATCATTCTGACTTTTTCAGAACCACCAAACCATTTGAGATGTGACTGGTCCACTGGTTAGTCCAGTCATCCAATCACAGCCTCTGCTGAGGCAAAGTCACATGACTTTATTGTTGGGATTTATTCAGTAAATGTGTTTCTATCATAGTTTATGCGCATCGGATAAAGAAATTATCCGCCTCATACTGAGCGCAGAAGTTTTTTATGCACATTTTTAGAATTTATGCGCGTCTTGACATTTCCATCCAGCGATATCCCAAAATGCACATAAAAATAAAAAAAAGTGATGGCAGGATGAAAGTTTGCCACACGTATATATTTCTTACCCGCTATGAAACTATACTTTGCATTTAATGTGACACATACTGTGTAATTTTAATCTTCAGTTTTGTTTTTCAGGTAAAAATCACCAATACCCAGTCCAGTTCTGAATATCTGTGATATTATTCATCAAACATCACTTATTTTGTCAAACATTGTAACTAAATGCTAATGTTGTCATTGCACAGCCTGGGGAACCTCATGAATTTATATGGATTTCTGTGTTGACAATGTAAAATGTAGAAGAAAATAAAGGAAACTAGTTCCAGCATCAGGTCTCATTTTAATGAATGAATTGACTTTTATATACAGTATCTCACAGAAGTGAGTACACCCCTCACATCTTTTCATGTGGCAACACTGAAGAAATGACACTTTGCTACAATGTAAAGTAGTGAGTGTACAGCTTGTATAAATTTGCTGTCCCCTCAAAATAACTCAACACACAGCCATTAATGTCTAAACCGCTGGCCACAAAAGTGAGTACACCCCTACGTGAAAATGTGGGCCCAATTAGCCATTTTCTCTCCCCGGTGTCATGTGACTCGTTAGTGTTACAAGGTCTCAGGTGTGAATGGGGAGCAGGTGTGTTAAATGTTGGCGTTATCGAAAGTTCAACATGGCACCTCATGGCAAAGAACCCTCTGAGGATCTGAAGAAAATAATTGTTGCCCTACATAAAGATGGCGTAGGCTATAAGAAGACTGCCAAGACCCTGAAACTGAGCTGCAGCACGGTGGTCAAGACCATACAGCGGTTTAACAGGACAGGTTCCACTCCTCGCCATGGTCGACCAAAGAAGCTGAGTGCACGTGTTCAGCGTCATATCCAGAGGTTGTGTTTGGGAAATAGACGTATGAGTGCTGCCAACATTGCTGCAGAGGTTGAAGGGGTGAGAGGTCAGCCTGTCAGTGCTCAGACCATACGCCGCACACTGCATCAAACTGGTCTGCATGGCTGTCGTCCCAGAAGGAAGCCTTTATAAAGATGATGCACAAGAAAGCCCGCAAACAGTTTGCTGAAGACAAGCAGGATTACTGGAACCATGTCCTGTGGACTGATGAGACCAAGATAAACTTATTTGGTTCAGATGATGTCAAGCATGAGGAATACAAAGACAAGTGTGTCTTGCCTACAGTCAAGCATGGTGGTGGGAGTGTCATGGTCTGGGGCTGCATGAGAGCTGCCAGCACTGGGGAGCTACAGTTCATTGAGGGAACCATGAATGCCAACATGTACTGTGACTTACTGAAGCAGAGCATGATCCAACATATTGGATTCCAACATGATAACGACCCCAAACACACCTCCAAGACGACCACTGCCTTGTTAAAGAAGCTGCGGGTACCTAAACCCTATTGAGCATCTGTGGGGCATCCTCAAACAGAAGGTGGAGGAGCGCAAGGTCTCTAACATCCACCAGCTCCAGTGGAAGAGGACTCCAGTGGTGACCTGTGAAGCTCTGGTGAACTCCATGCCCAAGAGGGTTCAGGCAGTGCTGGAAAATAATGGTGGCCACACAAAATATTGACACTTTGGGCCCAATTTGGACATTTTCACTTAGGGGTGTACTTACTTTTGTGGCCAGCGGTTTAGACATTAATGGCTGTGTTGAGTTATTTTAAGGGGACAGCAAATTTCCACGGTTATACAAGCTGTACACTCACTACTTTACATTGTAGCAACGTGTAATTTCTTCAGTGTTGTCACATGAAAAGATATAATAAAATATTTTGGGGTGTACTCACTTCTTTGAGATACTACATAATAACATCCAATATGCTCTTCTAACATAATGTCAACCTCTAGATTACTGGTTTTGCTTCAGGAACCAGATTTCATATTGAGCATCAAATGGCAACCAAATATTAAACCAAAATGTCCTTCAAATCAAACATTAAAACGTATTAATTGTGCATGAAACAAATTGTGGTCATCCTCATTTTATATAATTGAATATTATATTTATATACAGTTAATGTCATCTGGATCTTATTTTCTTGATTCTTGAGTATTTCAGATATTTGTTCTTGCTTTAAGCATAAACTCACTTCATTTTGATATTTTCATCTTAAAACATTTGAAAGTTTAGATATTTGTGCTGGAAAACAAGACAAAAATACTAAGGAAGAAAATAATTTTTTTGCAGTGTAGAAACATATTTAATTCCGTCTGGACGAGGGAATTACACAAGACATGGAGGATGTCTTTTGTACAGAGAACACCGGATGCTAAACATGCCAAAACAAACAAACAAACAAAAAAAGAGCAGAGAATCATCATTATTTCATTTTAACCGGTTCACATTTTTTCTGAGGAATGAGGAGAGTAAATGCATAATCATTTTTAAAGTACATGTAACATATAATTTCGATAATTAAGCACCTTTTTGAAGACACTCAGAGGGTTTAAACCTCTTATCCAGAAATGCATTCGCTGACATTTAAAAAGCTAAATGGACGTCTTGAGCAATGCAAATGTCTCACTATAACGTCTGTGCTGGAAACAAACCCTCAAAATACTTAAAGCAGCTGTCAGCGTTTTGAAGAAGCTTCTGTGCCGCAGGGGAGAAAAGTCTGAGATTTAATAAGACAAAAAGAGAAAGGGAAAGATTAGAAGGGAGATCAAACTTTAAAGACACTCTAGCTTCATTTCTCCACAAGATGCCAGAAGCCGACAGCTTCCAGTCCTCTTGGGAAGTTCCTCCTGATGAGTTCAGAAGTCATAATTATGAAGTGCGTATGAAGTGCGCTCAAGTGAATTTTGTTGGAAATAAATGGATGCGTCAGTCTCTGTTTTTCACGTGTTCAAAGCGCATGTTTATTCAGGAGCACGTTTCAAAGTAGGAAATTATAACTTTACAAGTTGAATGAAAGAGAATGATGGGAAATGTAGTTTTGCTGCACAAGCTTGTCGGATCAATAATCTTACACTGCAAAAATTGATTTTCTTACTTTGGTATTTTTGTCTTGTTTTCCTGTAAAAATATCTAAATATTCTTAAATCAAGATAAATTTACTGGAGATGCTAAATGACTTTTGATTAAATGAAACATTAATCAAAATTAGTGAGTTTTTGCTGAAAACAGAAAAAATACATTTGTTTTCTTTTTGAATTAAGACTTACTTTTGTTTTTGACTGCACTGGCAGATAGTTTTTCTTGTTTTCAGCAAAACTCACTTAATTTTAATACATTGTTTAGAAAACAAGACTTAATATTATATGTCATTTTTTTTTCTCAGATAAATGAGAATGTTTTGTATGGAAGCTTGTTTCCGGCACTAAATTAAAAAAATAATGAAAGTAAATGCGACTTTATATCTTGCAATTCTGCCTTTATAACTCGCAATTCTGACTTTATATCTTGCAATTCTGACTTTATATCTCGCAATTCTGCCTTTATAACTCGCAATTCTGACTTTATATCACACAATTCTGACTTTATAACTCGCAATTCTGCCTTTATAACTCGCAATTCTGACTTTATATCTCGCAATTCTGCCTTTATATCTCGCAATTCTGATTTTATAACTCGCAATTCTGACTTTATATCTCACAATTCTGACTTTATTTCTCGCAATTCTGACTTTATATCTTGCAATTCTGACTTTATATCTCGCAATTCTGCCTTTATAACTCGCAATTCTGACTTTATATCACACAATTCTGACTTTATATCTCGCAATTCTGCCTTTATATCTCGCAATTCTGATTTTATAACTCGCAATTCTGACTTTATATCTCACAATTCTGACTTTATTTCTCGCAATTCTGACTTTATATCTCGCAATTCTGACTTTATATCTCGCAATTATGACTTTATAACTCGCAATTCTGACTTTATAACTCGCAATTCTGACTTTATATCTCACAATTCTGACTTTATATCTCGCAATTCTGACTTTATATCTCGCAATTCTGACTATATCTCGCAATTATGACTTTATATCTCGCAATTCTGACTTTATAACTCACAATTCTGACTTTATAACTCGCAATTCTGACTTTATCTCTCGCAATTCTGACTTTATAACTCGCAATTCTGACTTTATATCACACAATTCTGACTTTATATCTCGCAATTCTGACTTTATATCTCGCAATTCTGACTTTATATCTCGCAATTCTGACTTTATCTCTCACAATTCTGACTTTATAACTCGCAATTCTGACTTTATATCACACAATTCCGACTTTATAACTCGCAATTCCGACTTTATCTCTCGAAATTCTGACTTTATCTCTCGCAATTCTGACTTTATAACTCGCAATTCTGACTTTATAACTCGCAATTCTGACTTTATATCACACAATTCTGACTTTATATCACACAATTCTGACTTTATATCTCGCAATTCTGACTTTATAACTCGCAATTCTGACTTTATATCACACAATTCTGACTTTATATCACACAATTCTGACTTTATCTCTCGCAATTCTGACTTTATAACTCGCAATTCTGACTTTATCTCTCGCAATTCTGACTTTATCTCTCGCAATTCTGACTTTATAACTCGCAATTCTGACTTTATCTCTCGCAATTCTGACTTTATAACTCGCAATACTGACTTTATATCTCGCAATTCTGACTTTATATCTCGCAATTCTGACTTTATCTCTCGCAATTCTGACTTTATATCTCGCAATTCTGACTTTATAACTCGCAATTCTGACTTTATCTCTCGCAATTCTGACTTTATAACTCGCAATTCTGACTTTATCTCTCGCAATTCTGACTTTATCTCTCGCAATTCTGACTTTATATCTCACAATTCTGACTTTATCTCTCGCAATTCTGACTTTATAACTCGCAATTCTGACTTTATAACTCGCAATTCTGACTTTATCTCTCGCAATTCTGACTTTATCTCTCGCAATTCTGCCTTTATATCTCGCAATTCTGACTTTATATCTCGCAATTCTGCCTTTATATCTCGCAATTCTGACTTTATCTCTCGCAATTCTGACTTTATATCTCGCAATTCTGACTTTATATCTCGCAATTCTGACTTTATCTCTCGCAATTCTGACTTTATATCTCACAATTCTGACTTTATATCTCGCAATTCTGACTTTATATCTCGCAATTCTGCCTTTATATCTCGCAATTCTGCCTTTATATCTCGCAATTCTGACTTTATCTCTCGCAATTCTGACTTTATATCTCGCAATTCTGACTTTATATCTCACAATTCTGACTTTATATCTCGCAATTCTGACTTTATCTCTCGCAATTCTGACTTTATATCTCGCAATTCTGACTTTCTCTCGCAATTCTGACTTTATCTCCCGCAATTCTGACTTTATATCTCGCAATTCTGACTTTATAACTCACAATTCTGACTTTATATCTCACAATTCTGACTTTATATCTCGCAATTCTGACTTTATATCTCGCAATTCTGACTTTATAACTCGCAATTCTGACTTTATAACTCGCAATTCTGACTTTATATCTCGCAATTCTGACTTTATATCTCGCAATTCTGACTTTATAACTCGCAATTCTGACTTTATATCTCACAATTCTGACTTTATATCTCGCAATTCTGACTTTATATCTCGCAATTCTGACTTTATAACTCGCAATTCTGACTTTATCTCTCGCAATTCTGACTTTATAACTCGCAATTCTGACTTTATCTCTCGCAATTCTGACTTTATCTCTCGCAATTCTGACTTTATAACTCGCAATTCTGCCTTTATATCTCGCAATTCTGACTTTATATCTCGCAATTCTGACTTTATATCTCGCAATTCTGCCTTTATAACTAACAATTGCGAGTTTAAATCTTGCAATTCTGAGAAACAAGTCAGAATTGTGGGATTAAAAAGTCACCTTTTTTATTTTTTAGTTCATGGCGGAAAACAAGCTTCCATAGTTTTGATATTTGTATTGGAAGGTAAGACAAAAATACTGAGTAAGAAAATCACTTTTTGCAGTGTAAGCTTAGCTTTAGCAGCTAACAAAATGCACTCAAAGTAAATTGCAACGTAAAACTTAATTGTAAATTAAAGAAATGAGAATGAGAGCTGAAAAATGGCTCATTTCTGATGTGAAAACTTTCCTCACTGTGAAAAACATCACATTTTTGACACCAGGGATCATATTTAAAGTCAAAATAGAGCCGATTGTGACTTTAGCATCCTTGTGTCAGCAAGTCCCGACTCGTGTTTTGGCAGCTCAGTCAAATCTGTTCATAACTTTAGGTTGCGAGTGAAAACTGCACC
Organism: Elopichthys bambusa; assembly: GCA_037101425.1. Taxonomy (NCBI): domain Eukaryota; kingdom Metazoa; phylum Chordata; class Actinopteri; order Cypriniformes; family Xenocyprididae; genus Elopichthys; species Elopichthys bambusa. The sequence continues at coordinate 1,620,446 of CM074455.1, forward strand.
CTAAGCATTCTGACATATATAAAACAGGCTCAAAACTGCAGCGCATCAAACGTCATTCATGCATTCTACTGAAAAATACACTGACAATAAAACACTGGAGCTAGTCCAAATGAATTGTAATTTTAAATGCCACATAAATCAGACTAATGTGGTGTTAGACCATTGCGAGTGACCCTCGGCTGCGCTGCAGGGACAGTGAACTGTGTTGTAACTCTGGATGAAATTAGATGGTGCTGATGTGATTATGGGACCTCAGAGAGACCCAGCAAACGCGCCAGAGTTCAACAGGCAATACCGAGGCACAAAAACAAACAATATAAACATTTCAGAAGCACTTAAAATCTGGAAATAGACTGCTGTGTCGTGTGTGTCAGTCAAATGAAGTGCACAAAAAACGCACTTCAACAGACAGTCGTCAGAAATTCAGAATGCAAATTAAGAGTACCAATCACAATGCAGTATGCAAATATTGCAATGGCTTAATGAATATTCTGACAGTGTGAGAAGGTACATGTTGCATTCACTTATTTTGAAATGGAAAATAATGACCAGAATCAAGAAATTGACAACAACTCTAAGACTGAAAGCATGTACCTTCATTACAAGACATTTCTCACTATAAATGTCATGAAGCTCAGTACACGGACACTAAAATGCACAGTCATCTGAAGTGTGTGTGTGTGTGTGTGTGTAATCCTCTTATAGAGTCGATTCAGTGCCGTTCATGTCAGCTGACTTCATGAATGTCTATTAGCTTCTTTTGCTTCTTTGTGTTTGACTTTGAGTAGAAGTGAAGCTTTCAGAGCTTGACCCTCTCCCAGCTAAGAAAAATAAGTTCTGCTAATGCAGCCACCCCAGTAAGTAATTAAAAAGCTTCTGAACGTTTTAAACGTTTTTTCTTTGTTATATGAACATTAAACTGAGATACCAGAAAGTATTTGAACATCAAGTATTTCACTAGTGTTTTAACTTATGCAGTAGTGCTTTGAAGGACAAGCATGACTTTGTGTTTTAGTTCAGCAGGTCGTGTTGTTTCTGAGAGTCAGAGGTCCTGATCTGAGATCTGTGGTCTGTCTCACCTCAGTCTCATCTGGTTTCTGTGACGGCCGTTAACAGCAGGGATCAGGGCAGATCGGCCTATTACAGATTCAGATCCATGCAGTCGAGGCTGGAGGAGGTCGAGACAGAGCGAACGCTCACCGCGGGGAAATCAGACCAGGACATGGTGACTTACTCCACTATTTCATGCAGCTCATTTTATTGCATGACAGCCGAATCCTGCGTAACCTTCTCAGATCAGTTACACTCATTACACACAGTCAGTGCTGCTAGTGTGACTGATTTATTTATGTAATACCTTGTTCTGTTTATGGATAATGCAGTGAATTAAAATATACATCTGATTTGATTTTTCTAGACATATTGCTCTGAGAAAGAGAGTTGATCTGTCATAGTTAAATTGCATTAAACTCCGCCCACTCCTCCTCCACCAATGAGAGCACCCGAGCACTCATTACTGACAGCTGCAGTGATGTTGAGGAGATTTAAAGCTCCAGTGGTTGATCAGCGTTTGAGTCTAAGATGGTTACACATTGACTGTCTTTACAGTGATATAATCTTTTCTAATTATAATTCTTAACAAATATTTAAACAGTACCTCCTCCTAGGGCTTTCAAGCTAAAACAACCAAACTCGATTCAGACCTTGTATCTTTTCTAACTGATCCGATTTAGGATTTTTGTTAAACGTACGATCTAATCTGTGAAAAGTCTCAGACTTTCAGTGAGGGGGGTGAAGACTTTTGAGACTTTTAGAGTATTTAAACTGTCTATCACTAGCAAAGCTTGATGATTATCCTAGGACAACATGTTAAAACATGCTAATTCATGGTATCAACATGTTAAAACATGCTAGCATCATGTTAAAACATGCCATCAGCATGCTAGCAACATGCTAATTCATGGTATCAACGTGTTAAATCATGCCAGCAATGTGCTAAAACATGTTAACAACATGCTAATTCATGTTAGCAATGTGTTAAAACATGTTAATTCATGCTAGCAAAATGCTAAAAACATGCTAGGAATGTGTTAAAAATGCAAATTTATGATAGCAACAAGTTAAAACATGCTAGCAACATGGTAATTTATGCTATCAACATGCCAACAACGAGCTAATTTATGTTATCAACATGTCAAAACATGCTAGCAACATGGTAATTCATGTTAAAGTGTTAAAACATGCTAGAGGCATGTTAATTAATGCTAGCAAAGTGTTAAAACATGTTAATTCATGTTAACCAATGTGCTACAACATGCCAGCAAAGCTTTAAATCATGTTATCAATGTGCTAAAGATACTAAATCATGCTAACAATGTGTTAACAAATGTTAGCAACATGCTAATTCCAACATGTCCTCCAACCAATACACCCATATAGGTCGTTTGTAACTTTCCTGAAATGCGACCCATAGGAGCGTTTACTAAAGTTGCGCCCCTATCGACAACAGGACACTTTCGTTTTAATGCATTATATATTTTTATCTGCGTCATATTTCGGGTTTCGTGTAGCTCAATTTGTAGAGCATTGCAATATACAACAATATGCAATCATGTGATATTGCGATTGTGGGTTCGATCCCAAGGAACGCATGTGCTCATAAAGTGTACATGCACTATAAATCACTAAGGGTAGGTTTAGGGTTGGGGTAGGTGTAGTTGTTAAAAACAAATGAGTTTTGCTAAATGGAAATAGGACAAATGACGGGTAAGGGACTGTGTAAAAAGTCCACACATTGCATTTGAATGAACACACATTTTGATTGGTAACGACGGTCATACGTCATTTCATGACGACAGACGTAACTCGACACTGTCATTATTTTATGCCAACTAGAGGGCGCATGACTTTAAAACGTAAATATAGGTTGTAATAAGGTGCTTGAAAAAATGACCTATAGGGTCGTTTTTTTTGGAGGAGGACAGTCTCGCTAATTCATGTTAGCAATGTGTTAAAACACGCTAATTCATGTTAGCAATGTGTTAAAACATGCTAATTCATGTTAGCAATGTTGTAAAACATGTTAGCAACATACTAATTCATGCTAGCAAAATGTTAAAACATGTTAATTTATGTTAACAAGATGCTAAAACATGCTAGCAACTTTTTAATTAATGTTAACAATGTGTTAAAACATGCTAACTCACATTAGCAATGTTAAAACATGCTAGCAACATGTTTTTTCATGTTAGCAAAGTGTTAAATCATGTTAGCAACATGCTAATTCATGCCAGCAGCATGATAAAATATGCTAGCAACATGCTAAATCATGTTAGCAATGTTGTAAAACATGTTAGCAACATACTAATTCATGCTAGCAAAATGTTAAAACATGTTAATTTATGCTAACAAGATGCTAAAACATGCTAGCAACTTTTTAATTAATGTTAACAATGTGTTAAAACATGCTAACTCACATTAGCAATGTTAAAACATGCTAGCAACATGTTTTTTCATGTTAGCAAAGTGTTAAATCATGCTAGCAACATGCTAATTCACGCCAGCAGCATGATAAAAAATGCTAGCAACATGCTAAATCATGTTAGCAACCAAATGCTAATTTATTCTACCAACATGCTAAAACATGTTAGCCATGCGTCAAATCATGTTAGCAACCAAATGCTAATTTATGCTACCAACATACTAAAACATGTTAGCCATGTGTCAAATCATGCTAGCAGCCTGCTAAAACATGTTAGCAAAATGTTAAAACATGTTAGCAACATGCTAATTCATGCTAGCAATGTGTTTAATTATGTTAGCAGCATGCTACTTCAAGCTGTTCAAAGTTATTTTAAACTTTCAGACCTGGCTTTGTCAAGCCAACATCAATGTTTTTCATCAACCTTTACTCATCTAAATGATAATATATATTATATAGATAATCTTCTCTCTATAATCTATCTTTGGTATACGGCAATATAATCCCTCCAGGTTTTCTTTGCTAGTTTTTGAGCTCTAGACTTGAATTTAAGAGCATGTGTTTCTTAAACCAAACACTAATAACACTGAGGGACAAAATGTGAATATTTAATGTTGATTGGGTTGTATTATATTTTTTACTTTGTGCATTTTTGTGCATATATTTTTGAGAATGAGGCATCACATGTCCCTTATGAGTTCCCATATCATTTAAGATGCTGGATACAGCTTATATTTCCCTGTTTTTCTCTCATCGTACCACATACATAAGCTTCCTGCTCCTCAACTAAATATGACAATAATGCAGACACACTGAGACATCCAGATCTCTCCTGCTGTTCTCATCAGCGCCTGATTTTATCTGTGCAGATCACAGCATTTTTGACACTTCAAAACCCAGTTCATTTCCACTGCAGCAACACACACACACACACACACACACACCCCAAGCGGACGTTTCTCTACTCGACTTCAAAGCCGTCATCACCTGTTCGGTCAAATGAACGTTTTGAAGTGCACAAGGGAACAGAATGAAAGCAGTGTTACCGTGATTTACCGCGGGTTAGCAGAGGTAACGGTGGTGAAATTACTTTAACACGTGGCCTCAAGTTATATTACGGCAGCAGTGTCTGTATGATAAAAGACGCCACTGTGCAAAATATAAAACTGTATTTAATTACATTTTCAGTGGTCGTCATTCTGGAAGCAGTTTATTTCCTCCATAGGACTCAGTATAGAGTTTTAAGCCTTGAATCTAAACAACCACGTTTTTAGTTTGGGAATTGAGAATTACTATTCATAATTATTCATCAGTCATGATACCATATTTCAAATTTCTTTTTTTTATCATTTTTTAAGGTAGAAAATGTTGGAAAGTTTCAGCCTAGAACTTGTTTTTGTCCTGGCCTGTTTGTTTGTTTTATATATTTTGTTTTATATATATATTATTATTTTTATTCATTCTCAATCCTTTACTCTGCTGTAAACTCTGAACATGAGAGGTAAAACCCAAGCAGATTCAGCTGGTGTTTTATGACGGTGTGTGTGGATTAGCTATAGGTTAACTATAGCATTAGCTATAGAATATAAACTAGTATAGGTTAACTAGTATATATTCATCTCAGTCACGTCCACGTCGCATCCTGATGTATTTTCGCGAGCTGTAGATTGGTTTGGTTCAGGTGGGTTATTTATTTGTTTGTTGTCCTATATCGTGGTGATTGGCATGACGTGATCGAGATGGATATCTTTAAATAAGCTTCCCGTTTCGTGGAAAGACCTGGATTTGAATGCAGGCCACGATAAGAGTCTTTGAAAGAGCAACATAACGAGATGACCTGAGAACAAACATAAAGCTGCTGCCGTGCAAATACAATACCACAAGATAACAATAATTCTGTCTTATGCAATTATTGTTTTTGACTGATTAGGGTGCGCGCGGCCATCTGGAAGCTCAGAACTGTAGATTAATTTTAATGTTGCTCGGGTGGGAAACACACACACACACATAGGTTGTTAGCAGATGGGAAAAAGTATTTATTTTCAGACAAATTGATTGGTTGTGAAGGTGTGTGTGTATGTTTGCATGCATGTGTGTGTGTTAAAAATGCTAATTTATGATAGCAACAAGTTAAAACATGCTAGCAACATGGTAATTTATGCTATCAACATGCCAAAAATGCTAACAACGTGCTAATTTATGTTATCAACATGTCCAAACATGCTAGCAACATGTTAATTCATGTTAAAGTGTTAAAACATGCTAAAAACATGTTAATTAATGCTAGCAAAGTGTTAAAACATGCTAATTCATGTTAAACAACATGCCAGCAAAGCTTTAAGTCATGTTATCAGTGTGCTAAAAATACTAATTCATGCTAACAATGTGTTAACAAATGTTAGCAGCATGCTAATTCCAACAAAGTTGCGCCTCTATCAACAACAGGACACTTTCATTTTAATGCATTATATCTTTTTATCTGCGTCATATTTTGGGTTTTGTGTAGCTCAATTTGTAGAGCATTGCGATATACAACCATATGCAATCATGTGATCATGCGATTGTGGGTTCAATCCCAGGGAACGCATGTGCTCATAAAGTGTACATGCACTATAAATCACTAAGGGTAGGTTTAGGGTTGGGGTAGGTGTAGTTGTTAAAATTTATTCATGTTAGCAATGTGTTAAAACATGCTATTTCATGTTAGCAATGTTGTGAAACATGTTAGCAACATACTAATTCATGCTAGCAAAATGTTAATTCATGCTAACAAGATGCTAAAACATGCTAGCAACTTTTTAATTAATGTTAACAACGTGTTAAAACATGCTAACTCACATTAGCAATGTTAAAACATGCTAGCAACATGTTTATTCATGTTAGCAAAGTGTTAAATCATGTTAGCAACATGCTAATTCACGCTAGCAGCATGATAAAATATGCTAGCAACATGCTAAATCATGTTAGCAACCAAATGCTAATTTATGCTACCATGTGTGAGTGAGTGAATGTGTGAGTGTATATATGAGTGTGCGTCTGTGTGGGTGTGCGTTTGTTCCTGTGTGTGTGCACGAGTGTATGTGTGAGTGTGTGTGCGTGTGCATGTTTTTGTGACATATCAGGACACAAATTTGTATAATGACATGGGTATGACATAGGTATTACATGGAGAGGGTGACTTATGAGGACATTACCCCGTGTCCCCATTTTTCAAAAGACTTATAAATCATACAGAATGAGTTTTATTTGAGAAAGTAAAAATGTGCACATAGAAAATACGGTTTGTACAGTATAAAAACCATTACGCCTATGGGATGTCCCAACAATTCACAAAAACAAACCTGTGTGTTTAGGATGTTAATTTTTATTAATATCTGCTGTACAAGATAAATAGATAAAAATACAAACATAAACATATCCTTTTCATTTACTAATTTATAATCATTTTTTTCTGATGGATTCTCTCATTACTGGTCAAAAGTCCATATGCATGTTTTGTGTAAGAGCTCAAGCTTAAAAAAAATTCTATGAAACCCCACAAACCTTATCAAGGTTTATACAACATTGTTTATCAAATATGACTTCATAAAAATCAAAGCTTTTCTCCGACACTTCTAATGTTGACAAAATGCATTTAATCTTTCAGAACAATCTTTAGATGTGAGTTTATTGCTCTGTGACAAGCGTTCAGCCTTTAACATCGACCCTGTAGGTGTGTCTGTTTAATTCAGATGTAATTTTCTGCCTGACAGCCTCAGCAGGACGCCTTTAATCTTCACAAAACATTGATTAAAGGATAATACACAGCATCTTCAAAACCTTTATGAAATAAAAAATAAATCAATAAAACAGATGTAAACGAGGCCTTTGGTGGAAGATTCAATATTTGATTCACAGCAGCATATCTGATGTCATTTAAAAGTCTAATTAATCGTGTACACTAATGAGTGCGTGTTAAAATCACAGCCAGGGGCGGAAACGGATCACAGCGGAAAACAAAAAAAGACTGCTTTATGTATGATTCAGTAATGTTATGGGGTTCATCTTTGTGTTTTTGTGTCTGTGTGCACACTTGCAGTCATGCATATCACTCGTTTTTGAGTTTATTGAAGTGTGTCCTGTGAGAACGCGTTCATGCATCTGTATGTGAGAAGAACTTTGTGTTCGCACAACTTCAAACGATTACGATTTCGTTACTGCAGCAAAAGGAGCAGCTGAGCACAAGATTTCTCTCTGCATCCCATATAGCAGTTTTATTGAAATCAGCAGGGTTTGTAAACGAACACCTGTCTGTGATTCCCGGTCGTCGGTCACGAAAATGAAAGGAAAAGGGGTCAGAAAGAAGCGTCGCTGCATGCTGCTGAATAAACATCTGATGTGACAAAGCAGATCATGTTTGATTATCAGTGATTGTTAACACACAAAATGTTGGGCCTTTTTTATGAAATGATCACAACCAATTTGTGTCAACTGAAGATTAAAACTGATTAGTTTAAAGGGGACCTATAATGCTCCTTTCACAAGATGTAATATAAGTCTCTGGTGTCCCTAGAATGTGTCTGAAGTTTTAGTTAAAAATACCCCACAGATCATTTATTATAGCTTGTCAAATTTGCCCCTATTTGGGTATGAGCAAAAACACGCCGTTTATGTGTGTGTCCCTTTAAGTGCAAATGAGCTGCTGCTCCCGGCCTCCTTTCCAGAAGAGGGCGGAGCTTTAACAGCTCACGCTTCGATTGCTCAACAACAACAAAGATGGAGAATCTCACGCAGCCAAAATGACAATTTATAAATTGTGTGCACAATATACTATTTCATTCCCTCGATTTATAAACTGTGCACGCGATTTACTATTTCGTTCCCTCGATTTATAAACCGTGTGCGTGATTTACTATTTCGTTCCCTCGATTTATAAACCGTGTGCGTGATTTACTATTTCGTTCCCTCGATTTATAAACTGTGCGCAATTTACTATTTCGTTCCCTCGATTTATAAACCGTGTGCGCGATTTACTATTTCGTTCCCTCGATTTATAAATTGTGTGCACGATTTACTATTTCGTTCCCTCGATTTATAAATTGTGTGCGCGATTTACTATTTCGTTCCCTCGATTTATAAATTGTGTGCACGATTTACTATTTCGTTCCCTCGATTTATAAATTGTGTGCACGATTTACTATTTCGTTCCCTCGATTTATAAACTGTGCGCGTGATTTACTATTTCGTTCCCTCGATTTATAAACTGTGCACGTGATTTACTATTTCGTTCCCTCGATTTATAAACTGTGCGCACGATTTACTATTTCTTTCCCTCGATTTATAAACTATGCGCACGATTTACTATTTCGTTCCCTCAAATTGTGTGCACAATTTATAAATCGAGGGAACGAATCAGTAAATTGTGCGCACAATTAAGCCTACTATTTTTTTCCTGCATGTCATGTGCGGGGCTCCATATAAAACAATCACTAATTTTCAAGCCATTCAAACTAATGCTACCAAGACCATGATGCCATTCACTTTGAAACATCCTCATCTGCAAAAACATAAGCCACATTCAAACATGTTAAATTGCTGGATTAGCCTACCATTTCTGTTATAGCACATTTTAAAATCAATGTATCCTTGTAGTCTTGGATCAAAATAACTTCCCCTCCCTCTTGCAGCGACATCTCTTCTCTGATGACGAGAGCTGGCAACCTGTCACTCACATGAGATCCACCAATAGCAAACCACAACCAATCAATTCCACAGAGAAATCAAGCTCCGCCCTACATTTGTTCTTGTTTGAGAAGCTGTTTCACTCGGATGTACATGTCAAAACACGGAAGAAAATACAATCGAGCGCAACTTAAGTTTCAGACATGCAGGAGTTTTCAGTCTCAATGTCATTTGCCTGAAAATTATCCTAAAACTGCTGTACTGTTCACTGACATTTTCCACAACATGATTTTTGAGTTTCATGTGCATTTTTAATGTGTGTGGTTGAACAATAATACACGAATAAATGATCTCAAAGCATGACACTTCACCATCCACACACACACAGGCTAATTTCCCGCATCTGGTAGTTGTAACTGCATTAACCAGCCTTCACAGTCTCAGCACCACCAAACTAATTCACTTTAGCAGAGGAATAAAAAAAGCAGCGATCTTTAAAAACCCAATATCAGATTAAAACACCCGGCCGTTATGAATCCGAGTCGCCCATAAACAGGAAGCCAAAATGAGGTAAACGCATTTGGCACGAAGCTTCAAAACATTTAAACGAACAATCTCAGGGAAATTAATCAGGCTTAGCAACAGAGCAGAGTTTCATTATTTTGCGCTATCACACATCTGATAACCGTTTGCCAGATATTTGAGTTTCGCGCTCTTTTGCGAGCCGCTTTGTTTATTACAAATGTGTTATAGACGCCAGTGTTGACGAGCGGTTTGAGCCGAACCAGATGCATCTGAACAGAGATAAGAGAGCACAGGTCAAACGCACACTTTATCACAAAAACGACGGCCAGGAGCGCAATCTATCGCCATGACATTTAGACACCGAATGAGAAAATATCCCGGTTTGCGCGAGAGCTGCTAACACCTGTTATCGATGCGAGTGAGGTATGAAATAGACAAAGTGTTTTTGAACCAGGTCGTTTTTGATTGTCCATGAGGTAAAAAATATTTAAAAACAAAACTTAAGTCCTAGAAATGTAAGAGTATAGCTTTTATTCAATATTCTCTGTATATCTCGATCCGCAGGCTATTCCCTCAGCGTTCAAAACATTGTTGAACACAAGCCCCGCTGCATTCAGTTCAGCAGAAACCATAAAGAAACCCTACCTCAGCAAGAAAGAATAATTCACCTTCCCGGAAGTCTGTTCTTTGAGTCCAGAAGAGGAAAAATTTTATATCTGATGGTTGTTTTTCCTGAGTAATCGGTTGCATTTATGAAAACTGGATATAAAGTAAAAGGAAATAAGTCTTTTATTAGCCGAGACATACTGGCTGAAGAAAATATTTTGACATTTAAAGTCAATAAAATGAGAAGAAAAGAAGAAGAAGAAGAAGAAGGCAAATCATGAACTTGTAAATCTTAATTACAGTCATAATTGTGACTTCTTATGTCATATTTAGGCTATGTCAAAATTTTGACTTTTTATTCTCATAATTATGACTTGGTATGTAATTAAAAAAAAAGTAAAAATTATGACATACTAAGTCTTAATAATGGCATACTAAGTCATAATGATAACATTAAAATTTGAAATTATGACAGTCATAATTGTGACTCCTTACAGTATAAATTATGACAAAGACTTAGTATGTCATAATTTAAATTTTTTATCACATACTAAATCATAATTATAGATTTAAAAGTCAAGTTATGACAACTCAAACTTGGACTTCATCTCTTAATTATGATTCACAAAAGCATGATTATTTTCTTATGTGGAAATGGGCTTCCATAGAAACCAATATTAATTTTATTAACACAAATGTCAGGTTTGATTGTGAATGATGCATCATGCATGTTGGAGGAATAATTAATGTCTGTAGCACAAAAAAGCACTGAAATATGAGCAATAGTGACACCACTAATAAGCCAAATAAACATGGTTTTACTCAATCAAGTGTTTTTTCCCACTGGTAAAGCAAAAAAGGCAGCTTTCAAAATATCATCTCCTCCTCTTAAAAAAAAAAATAAAAAAAAATGGAGGAATACCTAGGGAAAAGATCTGAGTGTCCATCCCTGCAGGGACTCGAGTGTCAGGAACACGGCTGCATCCAGATGTGAGATTAGCTGGAGGAATTATGAGTTTCTCTTGGAGACAGCGAGAGTGTTTACTGGCGGGGGTTCAGCGTGATACGGGATGATGAGATCTGTTTGGTAACGGTCACGCACCCTCAGCATCTTCCAACCCACCACACGTGAGCACCATACATGATAGTGACTCCGATCTCACAGGAAAATGTAGCTATTCTAGTGAGAGGTGAAGTGGTGATTTTGTATGAAAAAATGCATTGTAAAATGTTTATAATTTTAACTGTAAACGACTGTAAAAATGTGACGGTAAAAACCTGTTAATTCGTAAACAGTAAGTTCCCATACAGGAAAAAACTGTAGTAGTGGGCTCAGTGGGTAGCAATGTTGCCTCACAGTAAGAAGGTCCCCGGTTCGAACCCCGGCTGAGCCAGGAGTCCTTTCTGTGTGGAGTTTGCATGTTCTCCCTGTGTCAGTGTGGGGTTTCCTCTGGGTACTCCAGTTTCCCCCACAGTCCAAAGACATGCAAGTTAGGTGGACTGGATATGCCAAAAAATTGTCATAGAGTGTGTGAATGTGTCCCAGCACTCAGTCAGGAAGGGCATCCTGCGCCAAATCAAGTGTGCGAAGCGGACCTTGCAAATAAGCGGGAATAACACTAAGAGAGAGATATGTTTAATTTTGGTGGAATAGATCTGCTATGCTGCTGCTGTTATTGATGTTTCTGTTGCTGCTGTTATTGCTGCTGCTGTTGTTATTGCTGCTGCTGTTGCTGCTGTTATTGCTGCTGCTGGTTATTGCTGCTGCTGCTGTTATTGCTGCTGCTGTTGGTTATTGCTGCTGCTGTTGTTATTGCTGCTGCTGTTGCTGCTGTTATTGCTGCTGCTGGTTATTGCTGCTGCTGCTGTTATTGCTGCTGCTGTTGGTTATTGCTGCTGCTGTTGTTATTGCTGCTGCTGTTGCTGCTGTTATTGCTGCTGCTGGTTATTGCTGCTGCTGCTGTTATTGCTGCTGCTGTTGGTTATTGCTGTTGCTGCTGTTATTGCTGTTATTGCTGTTGCTGCTGCTGTTGGTTATTGCTGCTGCTGCTATTATTGCTGCTGCTGTTGTTATTGCTGCTGCTGCTGCTGCTGCTGTTGTTAAGGCTGCTGCTGTTATTGCTGCTGCTGTTATTGATGTTTCTGCTGTTATGCTGTTGGTTGCTGTTGCTGCTGTTATTGCTGCTGCTGCTTATTGATGTTGCTGCTGCTGTTGGTTATTGCTGTTGCTGCTGTTATTGCTGCTGCTGGTTATTGCTGCTGCTGTTATTGATGTTTGTGCTGTTATTGCTGCTGCTGCTGTTGTTATTGCTGCTGCTGTTGGTTATTGCTGCTGCTGCTGTTATTGCTGCTGCTGTTGTTATTGCTGCTGCTGTTATTCCTGCTGTTGTTATTGCTGCTGCTGCTGTTATTGCTGCTGCTGTTGTTGGTTATTGCTGCTGCTGTTATTGTTGCTGCTGCTGTTGTTATTGCTGCTGCTGCTGTTGGTTATTGCTGCTGCTGCTGTTGGTTATTGCTGCTGCTGTTGTTATTGCTGCTGCTGTTGTTATTGCTGCTGCTGTTGTTATTGCTGCTGCTGTTGTTGGTTATTGCTGCTGCTGTTATTGTTGCTGCTGCTGTTGTTATTGCTGCTGCTGCTGCTGTTATTGCTGCTGCTGCTGTTGTTATTGCTGCTGCTGCTGTTGGTTATTGCTGCTGCTGTTGTTATTGCTGTTGCTGTTGTTATTGCTGCTGCTGCTGCTGTCATTGCTGCTGCTGCTGTTGTTATTGCTGCTGCTGCTGTTGTTAAGGCTGCTGCTGGTTATTGCTGCTGCTGTTATTGATGTTTGTGCTGTTATTGCTGCTGCTGCTGTTGTTATTGCTGCTGCTGCTGTTGTTATTGTTGCTGCTGTTGGTTATTGCTGCTGCTGTTGGTTATTGCTGCTGCTGCTGTTATTGTTGCTGCTGTTGGTTATTGCTGCTGCTGTTGGTTATTGCTGTTGCTGCTGTTATTGCTGCTGCTGTTGGTTATTGCTGTTGCTGCTGTTATTGCTGTTGCTGCTGTTATTGCTGCTGCTGTTATTGCTGCTGCTGCTGTTATTGCTGCTGTTATTGCTGCTGCTGTTGGTTATTGCTGCTGCTGCTGTTATTGCTGCTGCTGTTGGTTATTGCTGCTGCTGCTGTTGTTAAGGCTGCTGCTGTTATTGCTGCTGCTGTTATTGATGTTTCTGCTGTTATGCTGTTGGTTGCTGTTGCTGCTGTTATTGCTGCTGCTGCTTATTGATGTTGCTGCTGCTGTTGGTTATTGCTGTTGCTGCTGTTATTGCTGCTGCTGTTGTTATTGTTGCTGCTGTTGTTATTGCTGCTGCTGCTGTTGTTAAGGCTGCTGCTGGTTATTGCTGCTGCTGTTATTGATGTTTGTGCTGTTATTGCTGCTGCTGTTGTTATTGCTGCTGCTGGTTATTGCTGCTGCTGCTGTTATTGCTGCTGCTGTTGGTTATTGCTGCTGCTGTTGTTATTGCTGCTGCTGTTGCTGCTGTTATTGCTGCTGCTGGTTATTGCTGCTGCTGCTGTTATTGCTGCTGCTGTTGGTTATTGCTGCTGCTGTTGGTTATTGCTGTTGCTGCTGTTATTGCTGTTATTGCTGTTGCTGCTGCTGTTGGTTATTGCTGCTGCTGCTATTATTGCTGCTGCTGTTGTTATTGCTGCTGCTGCTGCTGCTGCTGTTGTTAAGGCTGCTGCTGTTATTGCTGCTGCTGTTATTGATGTTTCTGCTGTTATGCTGTTGGTTGCTGTTGCTGCTGTTATTGCTGCTGCTGCTTATTGATGTTGCTGCTGCTGTTGGTTATTGCTGTTGCTGCTGTTATTGCTGCTGCTGGTTATTGCTGCTGCTGTTATTGATGTTTGTGCTGTTATTGCTGCTGCTGCTGTTGTTATTGCTGCTGCTGTTGGTTATTGCTGCTGCTGCTGTTATTGCTGCTGCTGTTGTTATTGCTGCTGCTGTTATTCCTGCTGTTGTTATTGCTGCTGCTGCTGTTATTGCTGCTGCTGTTGTTGGTTATTGCTGCTGCTGTTATTGTTGCTGCTGCTGTTGTTATTGCTGCTGCTGCTGTTGTTATTGCTGCTGCTGCTGTTGGTTATTGCTGCTGCTGCTGTTGGTTATTGCTGCTGCTGTTGTTATTGCTGCTGCTGTTGTTATTGCTGCTGCTGTTGTTATTGCTGCTGCTGTTGTTGGTTATTGCTGCTGCTGTTATTGTTGCTGCTGCTGTTGTTATTGCTGCTGCTGCTGCTGTTATTGCTGCTGCTGCTGTTGTTATTGCTGCTGCTGCTGTTGGTTATTGCTGCTGCTGTTGTTATTGCTGTTGCTGTTGTTATTGCTGCTGCTGCTGCTGTCATTGCTGCTGCTGCTGTTGTTATTGCTGCTGCTGCTGTTGTTAAGGCTGCTGCTGGTTATTGCTGCTGCTGTTATTGATGTTTGTGCTGTTATTGCTGCTGCTGCTGTTGTTATTGCTGCTGCTGCTGTTGTTATTGTTGCTGCTGTTGGTTATTGCTGCTGCTGTTGGTTATTGCTGCTGCTGCTGTTATTGTTGCTGCTGTTGGTTATTGCTGCTGCTGTTGGTTATTGCTGTTGCTGCTGTTATTGCTGCTGCTGTTGGTTATTGCTGTTGCTGCTGTTATTGCTGTTGCTGCTGTTATTGCTGCTGCTGTTATTGCTGCTGCTGCTGTTATTGCTGCTGTTATTGCTGCTGCTGTTGGTTATTGCTGCTGCTGCTGTTATTGCTGCTGCTGTTGGTTATTGCTGCTGCTGCTGTTGTTAAGGCTGCTGCTGTTATTGCTGCTGCTGTTATTGATGTTTCTGCTGTTATGCTGTTGGTTGCTGTTGCTGCTGTTATTGCTGCTGCTGCTTATTGATGTTGCTGCTGCTGTTGGTTATTGCTGTTGCTGCTGTTATTGCTGCTGCTGTTGTTATTGTTGCTGCTGTTGTTATTGCTGCTGCTGCTGTTGTTAAGGCTGCTGCTGGTTATTGCTGCTGCTGTTATTGATGTTTGTGCTGTTATTGCTGCTGCTGCTGTTGTTATTGCTGCTGCTGTTGGTTATTGCTGCTGCTGTTGTTATTACTGCTGCTGCTGCTGCTGCTGCTGTTATTGCTGCTGCTGTTGTTATTGCTGCTGCTGTTATTGCTGCTGTTGTTATTGCTGCTGCTGCTGCTGTCATTGCTGCTGCTGCTGTTGTTATTGCTGCTGCTGCTGCTGTTGTTATTGCTGCTGCTGTTATTGATGTTTGTGCTGTTATTGCTGCTGCTGCTGTTGTTATTGCTGCTGCTGTTGGTTATTGCTGCTGCTGTTGTTATTACTGCTGCTGCTGCTGCTGCTGTTGTTATTGCTGTTGCTGTTGTTATTGCTGCTGCTGCTGTTATTGCTGCTGCTGTTGTTATTGCTGCTGCTGTTGGTTATTGCTGCTGCTGTTGTTATTACTGCTGCTGCTGCTGCTGCTGTTGTTATTGCTGTTGCTGTTGTTATTGCTGCTGCTGTTGGTTATTGCTGCTGCTGTTGTTATTACTGCTGCTGCTGCTGCTGCTGTTGTTATTGCTGTTGCTGTTGTTATTGCTGCTGCTGCTGTTATTGCTGCTGCTGTTGTTATTGCTGCTGCTGTTGTTATTGCTGCTGCTGCTGCTGTCATTGCTGCTGCTGCTGTTATTGCTGCTGCTGCTGTTATTGTTGCTGCTGTTGGTTATTGCTGCTGCTGCAGTTATTGCTGCTGCTGTTGGTTATTGCTGCTGCTGCTGTTATTGCTGCTGCTGCTGTTATTGTTGCTGCTGCTGTTGTTATTGCTGCTGCTGCTGTTATTGTTGCTGCTGCTGTTGTTATTGCTGCTGCTGTTGGTTATTGCTGCTGCTGCTGTTATTGCTGTTGGTGCTGTTATTGCTGCTGCTGTTGGTTATTGCTGCTGCTGCTTTTATTGCTGTTGTTGTTGGTTATTGCTTTTGCTGTTGCTTATTGCTGCTGCTGCTTACATCTTATGTTATTTAAAGCATTTTTATTGCATTATTTGAGTGTTGTGTGTAACCACGATAGTGTTTCATGTCCGTGTACATGACACTGTGTGCAGCTTCTGTATTTACCTCAGCTTGTGGAAAAGCTACTTGTGATGAACTTTGATTCATCATGGCTTTTCTCTTTACCACCAGTGTTATTATGGTGGATGTCAATATATGTAAAAAGTATGGGTAACACTTTTTTTTACAGTGCCGTAGTTACACATTACTACATGTACTTACTATAGTAATAACAGTAAATTATGCATAATTACAAGTAACTAACCCTGAACCAAACCATAACCTTAACTGTAACTCTATAGTAAGTACATGTAGTTAATTAATAGTACTCAGTACTTATTTGAGTAAGTACAATGTAACTACGGCACTGTAAAATAAAGTGCAACCAAAGTATGGAACAGATTTTAGTAGCACTGTGGCCTTGTTAATTCAGCAGAATTTACCATTATGTATTTTTTAATTTTACGCTAAAAATAACCCTAAAACACAATACAATGCATAATTCAAAATACAGGTAAAACACCTGTAAAAACAAACAAAAAATAATAATATGAAAAGATCCCTCATATTTATACAGTACATTGTGCACTTTTTTTCTACTGATTTTTTACAGTTTTTTTTTTACAACCATAGCTGCCAGTTTTGTAAAATAACCTTTTTTACAGTGTATGAATTGTATGAAAACGTATGATTATTAAATAAAAAAGAAAGCATGATGCATGAACCAAACATACAAATGAGCCATCAGTTCGACAAAAACAAAAAATAGTTACGAATTCCCATGAGAGTGTGTTTCAGAACAAATTTAGCACTCAAACGCTCACCAGTGAACATTTCATTACTCAGAGGCATTTTTTAATTTTAGGTTTAAATCTAATTTTATTTTCATATTTTATATTTAGTTTGTTTTCAAGATGTTTGCTATTTTCAGTTTAGTTTTTGTTGTTCAGTGAAAAGTAGTTTTAATTTATATTTAATTACATAGTTTTATTCATTTAAATATTAGTTCTCACTCTAAACAAAAATATATTATTACAGTTATATATATATATATATATTTTAATCCATTCCCTTTAATAATTAAAAGATTGAGTGATTATATTTATTGTGTGGTGGGCATATGAATTCCTGCTATATTATATTTGCTAGATATTTTCCACACAATTTCTTTGTCCTATAATGTATAAAATATTAAGTAAAAATAAGCTTTAATCATTAAAATATTATCTTGAAACAATCTATAATGATATAAAAACCATAACTTTATGAAAATCGTCAAAGATTTCCAAGCAAAAAGACATGCATCGCAACACAGAGGCAGACATTTTGAAAGTAGGCATTAAAAATCCTTTAACTTCCTAAAGATCATAAATGATCCACCAGGGGGCAGATGATATGTAGATCATCTTTTTAGGAAAGTATTGGACATGTTAATGCTGTCAATGATGGTGTTAAAGATGTAAATGATGGTGTTAATGATGTGGGTCTCATGTGTGTTTTTTCTTTCCTATACAGGCTATCAGGACTCAAGTCAACTAGTATTAAATTTCAACTAGGTACTGTTGGTTAGTTTGACATCTCCTGTAAGGTCATTTTGGAGAGCGCCGGTTGTTCTCAGATCTAATGGAGCAGTTCAATTCAATTAAAAAGGCGTTTGTCTGTGCTAAGCACATGTAAACAGGAGACACAGCGAGGACTATTAGCACAGATTGTTGCCATATTAGCGCATTAATTCGTTTTCCATGGGAAATCTGCGAGCTATAACAAGACGCAGTGATGAGGGAAGAAACATTGACTGACGCCTGCTGTCTGACAGAGAGAGACAAAGAGCTTCTCGAAGGAATATAGGCTTTGATTTGACGGTTTCCTGATTTCGAACAGGACCGTGATGCTGACTGCATGCAGAAATCACAGTTTTGATATATACTTTCAATTCCTTTTGCATTTCAGCTGAGGCATGGATTTCATATTTGTTCATTGACATTCAAACCATTCAAATTAGATTTCATTGGTTAACTGAGACCGTATGAATATAAAAGTGCTTCATCTTCAAAAATTAGATTTCATTTCCATCATTTAAGGCAAGAGAGAGAAAACTAGATTTTCACATTTCCTGAAGAAAATTCAGGAAATATCATTAGCTATTAATCAAAGCCTGGCACACGGTGATGGACAGCACAGAGAAATTAATAAAAGACGATTGTGTGCGTGTAAGAAAGAGAATGAAGGGAATGATGGCCACTGAACAAAGGGAATGGAGCTGATCTCATAAGACCACAGACAGTCAACATCCCTCCTGTATAACCACTTATGCATCTTCTGTGAGCCCAAAATACATATTTAACCATCTGCCTGCTGCCCAGTCCATTCAAAAGCAGCATAGTGATTTCTTTTCTTTCTTTAACATGCAGTGTTTCATTTAAAACTATGTTTTACATTAAACTATGTATACTTGTTTTCCACAATGTCTAATGTCAACTAAGAGTAAAGAGTAGGGCTGCAGGATTATGACAAAAATCAAAATTGTCGATTAATCCCTTAAAATTGTAATTGCGATTATTAATTACGATTATTACAATTACATTGAATGATGTTTTGAATAGCTTTATACCATTGTTAAAGCATATGCATGCCAAATTTTTATGTAAAAATAAAAAACTAGCTGAAAACACTCTTCCTGAATATTTTTTTTATTGCTTTTCTATAGCATTAAGCCTCAAATGTCAACTATACATTTGATTTCTTTGCACCATGTTGTTCTAGGAACTTAGTTATAGGCTAAGTCAAGTCACCTTTATTTATATAGCGCTTTTAACAATGTAGATTGTGTCAAAGCAGCTTTATAGTGATAACTGGTATATAATTTTGGCTGCACAGCAGCTCTTAAAGAATAGTGTCAATGCAGGCAGATCAAAGCACTGTTGAATATCAAATGTCAAGTGTCCCCAACTAAGCAAGCCAAAGGCGACAGCGGCAAGGAACCCAAACTCCAACAGGTGACAAACAGGTGGCAAATAGGTGTTAAAAAGGAGAAAAAAAACCTAGGGTGTTTCCCCGAGAACTAATGTTCCCCTAGGGCCATTTTCCTGGTTGCAATTGCACCGCCAGTAGGAACTCTGAAGTGACGTAAAGTGCGCTTGTTGTTGTGACTTTTATTTTGACGGCGCTGAGAACAGCTCAGTCAGAGCCTGAGCACACAGTGCTCACATTCTCCGTCTTCTTTAGTTTACGGTCTGTGTAACATTCCTGTCTTATATGTTATTAGATAGAACTGTAATACAAAGAAAGCAGACAGTATAAAAAGTATTAGCTTTTGCCGTGTGGTTGATGCCCAATGTCGCTAGCTGAGCAGAAATATAATCATGTTTTGCTTGGTCCGCACTGAAGTAGTTGTGATTCGCCTCTCACAATGTAACATGCTCTAAACATACCTCTTAAGCACGCAGAATAATGTAAGCAGATTTTGTTTGTAACCGCGCCTTTGAACGATTACGAAATCGTGGCATCCGTAATCGTAATCGAAATTCGATTA
Source organism: Elopichthys bambusa (assembly GCA_037101425.1). NCBI lineage: Eukaryota > Metazoa > Chordata > Actinopteri > Cypriniformes > Xenocyprididae > Elopichthys > Elopichthys bambusa. The sequence continues at coordinate 1,640,285 of CM074455.1, forward strand.
ATTGTGCAGCCCGAGTAAAGAGCCAACAAAGCTGACTCTATCTGCAAGTTACATTGTTGCACCAGCAGGTGGCGCAATGTGACACTGTTTATGAGTCATTGATTTGTTCATTCATTCAACGATTTGTTTAAAAATAGTAGATTTGTTCGACTTTAAGTGGCGCTGCGCAGACTGTTTGGTGTATGACATCAAAGTATGACGTGAGCAATTTGAAAGCTACTACTACTAGTGAAACAGTAGGGCTTTGTTCATAACCGCCCCCTATACCCTCATTCACTATTCCCTACATAAGTCAACTAGTATAGTCCACCTGAAGTAGTGAACGAAAACGAGTGAGCGAATTTGGAGTGCACTGGAAGGGCTGCCGCTTTTGCATAGTTTGTGGTGGATGGATGGATGATTCAGCTGTGGGCGCCATCTTCTGGCAAGATGCTGAAATTCATTCGGCATGACCCTCACAGTGCATTATGGGTGTTCTCTAGCCATTGAGTTTACATTGGTTGTCCACTATGGTTTCGGACACTACTACAAATGGCTGTATATAGGGTGATTTCGGGGGTGATTTTACACAGCCAAAGTAGCTGTCTTTGAAATTAATCATTGTATCATTCACTCAACCAATTCGTCCACATACACAAGATTCATTCAGGAACTAAAATCATGGTTGCTGAATTCAGAACTGCATAATAGCATACTACTCTTTCTGCCATAGAAAGATAAAAATATTAAGATTCCGAATTCAGAACGTATTTATGAATGAGGCATTGAATCACTCATCTGATTCATTTAAAAAAAAAGATTAATTCAGGAACTAAATAAATTACTGTATTTATGAGTTTTACATTAAATCATTCACTCAATCGATTTGTTCAACAACACAGGTTTATTCAGGAAAGGCCACTGAGCCGTGATGAAGAGGGAAAGATTAGTAAAGAAAATCACGAAATAATGGCCTAAATGATACATCCGCGATAAATTTACTCCACTTTCAACATTTTTAACCATTTTTCAGTTTATTCCCGTGAAATTTACTAATTAAAAAGTACGTAAACCACTCACCCACTCTGTTACGTCCAAATCACACGTGAAATGATTTTAAATAAGGTTCGTGAGGGAAATTAAAGGTTCATCTGACTGAGACAAGCATGACACATGGAGTGTTTAAAGAGCATTTGATGACTAATGATCCAAAAATAAACTGACTGTTAAAAAGAAAAGCTGATCATCAGTTCACAAATGAACTGTAAATGTTTAATATGCATAATCAGTTTCTAGATTACAGAACACATCCTGCCCCGTATTTCAATGCACAAACTCCTTTTGAAACCGAAACCCTGTTTTTATGTGTTTTTCTACAGTACCTCCTCCGGATGATGTTCATAAAGAAAAGCCCTTGAACACGACTCAGTGTCGAGTGCTTTCATCTGACTCCTCATATTCCAACTCCTCAAGCTCTTCACTTTCATTTACACCAGTGGTGTCCAAACTCGGTCCTGGAGGGCCACTTTCCTAGAGAGTTTAGAGCCAACCCCAATTAAACACACCTGAACCAGCTAATCAAGGTCTAATTAGGCATACTAGAAACTTCCAGGCAGGTGTGTTGAGGCAAGTTGGAGCTAAACTCTGCAGGACAGTGGCCCTCCAGGGCCGAGTTTGGACACCCCTGATTTACACAGTTCAGAGAGGAAGATTTCAGCAGCAGCGGGTTTAAGTGCTCGGCCTTCACCGACATCACCACAGCCAGTCACACTAAACTCTCCATCTGATTTTGCACCAGGTATTTTGTTTGCAGTGAAATGTCAGTGTGGCTGCAGTAATCTAAGATCGTTAATGACATTCACCTGTGTGCTGTTTAGCAATGCTAATGACGCTGGTCTGATCGCCACCAGACAGCAGCGTCAATCAAGCGACAGAGAGAATATACATGAAACAAAACACGCACACCAATCTGAGATTTGAAAACTGTATTAAAGGTGCCTTACACTTACAGCAGTTTTGTAATTAGCTTTATTAAGTCCACTTGCATTGTCAGTCAAGGCAAAAAAGTGACCGTTAAGTCATTTTCACATCATTTCACTGTCCTCCATATGTTTCTAAAATATGTTTTCTTATTTTCACTGTTTCATTACTTATCATTATTATTCTTTTTTTTTTTTTTTTTTTTTAAATTTAAGTCCTGGAAAACCCTTGAAAACAAGCCATATTTATGAAAAGGTACTTGAATTATTGAAAGACAATATATATAAAATGATGAATATGATTTGAACACAAATACAATCTTTTCACACAAAATTAACGCTGCCACCCATCTGATAGCGTATAGATATAGAGCCATATATTTCCAAGTATATGATGCAGCTTTAATTTTTCAGGTCAACCATATATTAATGGGGGAAAAAGACCAGTTAGAATGATGAAAGCGATATCTTTGTCATAGTATCTTTTCAATGGCTGAGGGAATTTCCCATGACTGGGATCTCTTGCTTGTCAGTTGCACCTTATAAGGTGTTGTTTAGTGTTTAAAAAAAAAAAAAAAAAAAGTTTACAACCTTGTTTAATTCCAGAATGAATCAGTGTTTTTAAATGAATGCGGCCTGACATATTTCGGAAATAAAGCAATGCATAAATTCGACCTTGCAAAAACTGAAGTGCCTTGTGTATAGAGTATGTTTCAGGCTTTTGAGTGCATAAAACAGCAAGTGCTTCATAAGAGGCCGCATCATCAAACATCTGCTCTTCACACTGATACTGACGCCAGTATATCAGAGTCTCAAGTGCTATACAGGTAGACGGAGAGCGCAACGAGAGCCAGACCAACAAACGAATGGGAAGAAAAGGCAGCAAGCTCATTTCACGCTTGTCATTCATCCCCCTGTAACCTGAATGGTTCCTCCTGCTCAGATTTGGGCTCTTGCAGTCGGAGGTGTGTATTCAGACGCCTGCAGGGGGGAGATAAGATGCACGTTATTCGACAGGTACTGAAAGAGAGGTCAGTCAAGGGTTGGAGGAGGAACCACTCCATTCTCCAAATGAGAAATCCGACTGCTTGTTTTGGATTGATACTAGGGTTATTTGGTGAGTTTATGTAATGCAAACAGCCATGATAGGAAGTTTAATGAACTGTCAGATGCAGAAGTTCAAAAGGAATGATTTGAATATCAATTTATGTCCAGTTTTTTAAAAGGGACTCCCTTATTTTGAACATATAATGGGCGCGTTGATCTGTAACTTGAATATGCGGGGCTTCTGGTGTCATTCGCTTCCAGTTATTTAGCTTTTATACATGAAAATAGGGTGGATAGATGCAAATATGGAAACCCATTTCTGCCACATAAAAAATCAGGCTTTGGTAAATCATTATGACATATAAGCAGTAAGTTACTCTTAAAAACTAATTAATTACTAGCTACTAATTACATCTAATTTGATTACTGTGGTAATTACTCTCTCTAAAAAGTGTTGCATTACTTATTATTAATTACTTTCTAAATATAAACCTCAACAAAGATAGACATTAAAACTGCTCTTTTAATTATTTAAAATAAATAACACAAAATTGCATAAATTATTCTTGAACTGAGTATTTAAAGGCAGAAGGTTACATTAAAAACATACCTTTTAACATTAGATGTTACATTTTGATGTTATTGTGTTATATAGAATTGTTGTATAGTCTATACAGTATTTAATGCAATTACATCAGAAGTAACTGTAATTAAATTACTGAAAAAAATAAGAGTAATTTAAATTACAGTAATTAATTACTTTGTAATGAGTTACACCCAACACTGCATATAAGTCATAATTATGACATAAAAAGTAGAAATTATGACAATTCGAAATTGACAAAATGTCATAATTTTGACTTTTTATGTCGTAATTGACAGAAAAAGTCAATTATGAGATAAGAATTCGAAATTGTGACATGTTAAGTCATTATTATGACAAAAAAAGACCAAATTACGAGATAATAACAATTTAACTTAATTTAACAATTCAATTTATTAAATCTAAATAATAATTTAAAAATGACAAAAATTCATACTGTAATAATTTTATCTTTTTATGTCATAATTGACAGAAACAAGTCTAAATTATGAGATGCCAAGTCATTATTATGACATAAAAAGACAAAATTATGAGATAAAAAGTCTAAATTATGACAATTTGAAATTGACAAAACGTCATACTGTCATAATTTTTACTTTTTTTCTCATAAATGACAGAAAAAGCAGAATTTATGACATACTAAAGTAATACTTGAGACATACCAAGTCGAAATGACCATTCTAAATTATGACAAAAAAAGTCTTGAGTTGTAATAATTTTGAGTATGATATAATTCAAGTCATAATTATGACTTATACTAAATCGGAATTATAACATTAAAATCTTTTTAGAGACATTTTATCTCATAATTTGACTTTCTAATCTCACAATTAGGCCTATAACTGTTATAATTATGACTGTCATTTTGACTTTTTATCTCATAATTATGATTTAGTATGTCATAATTTTGACTTTTTTATCTTTATCTTTTTTCTCGAAATTATGAGATAAAAAGTCAAAATTTCGAGATAAAACATCTCTAAAATGTTATAATTTTGGTTTAGTATATGACTTAGTATGTCAGGATTGACCAAAACATTTTTTTTCTTATGTCGCAGATATGGGCTTCCATAATCTTAAGTCTTGCACATTCACAGAAAATACATTTCCACTGCGTTGCAAAATAAGGTGGATACATGCAGAAACAAACTCGCAGCGGTTCCTCCTTCTGTATAGGCAGCAAGGAGATTAAACGGAGAGCAAACAGAGACTTTTGCTAAATCTATTCCAGTGTGAAACTTTTATTAAAGGGAATGTTAAAAGAAAGAGCCGTGAGGAGACATCGAGGACTCTCGTTGACGTCGCACTCAAGGTAATGATATGAAATCTGACTCTCAGATGCACAAAAGATGTGTCATTCACTCAAGCAGACTTCAGCCGTCCATGAGGGATTTGTGACACTCGCCGCTGCCAAGCAATTATGCCGGAGAAGGGGAGAGCGGGAAGAGCTTCTGGACATGCTGAGAGAACATCGACAACTGGAATAAAAGAGACAGAAGACGAAACACGGCCAGAAATCAGCCAAAGTCACATTATGATGCTGCTGCCAAACGCTCTTGGGCTAGAATATATATGTGTGTATACATATATGTGTATATATCAATAGGCATAATAGTGCTGATACAGGCGTATGCATAAAATTAAATCTCGATTTTTGAGCCTTTTACACACAGTGTTTTCCTAAATAAACACAATGAAATTTTATATGCACCAATATAACAGCACATGCAGTAAAAAGAGCCATATTTATTTGCCTAAATATGTTTTACTAAAACATTAAAAAATGACTTAAAAGGTAATGCAATCAAATCATTCCTTCACAGTTTTGAATCGATTCACTGAAACGAACAGTTCCAAACTTATATGTGGCGTAATTGGAACGTTTTAGAGTATTTTGTTATTCAATGCAACAAGATGCAAAGGCATTACTTTGTTAACATCATCCTGCCAGAAAAAAAGTTGCATAAATTTCCGTGCTTTTTAAACATAACACGTTTACAACGTCTAAATGAGCAGCAGAACACTGATATACACCGAATTTGAGCCTGAAATTTCTTTTACTGATTTGAAATGCTTTGTTTGTATGTTTTGAAGCTTGTTGCCTTTGAAATGCTAATCATTACAAAATGGAACCACTTGATCTTTTTTATTCTTTTTGGTAGCAGCTTTGTTCATTTCTCCAACATTCATGTCAGAGATGAAATGTTCAGTGCCGAGATTTCCCATCAGGCTAGTTAGTCTGTCAGATTCACAGTTGGACTGAGTTACATAATAACGTTACTTATCTGTCTGAAAGAGGTTACGCGGGGGAAGCTGTTAGATTATTTGTCCTCACGTCAAATAATAGTCTGATAACAACCATCTGCCTTTATGGAGACAGTAATGACTAGATAGTTGTGTGCTATTTATATACGTCTGTAGTTTCAAAACGATTGACACAGGTCAAAGAAGTTTCTGAAATCATTTAAAGGGGACCTATTTTTTTGCCCCTTTCACAAGATGTAATGTAAGTCTCTGGTGTCTCCAGAATGTGTCTGTGACGTTTCAGCTCAAAATACCCCACAGATCATTTATTATAGCTTGTCAAATTTGCCCCTATTTGGGTGTGGGCAAAAACACACCGTTTTTGTGTGTGTCCCTTTAAATGCAAATGAGCTGCTGCTCCCCGCCTCCTTTCCAGAAGAGGGCGGAGCTTTAACAGCTCGCGCTTCGGTCGCTCAACAACAACAAAGCTGGAGAATCTCACGCAGCCAAAATGAGGATTGTGTTCAGCCTTGTTCAAATACTGATGGAGAGACTCAGGAAGAAGTTACAACTTTTAGACGTTTCTGAACGGTTAGTGGATAAATTTATGTAGTTGCCGTGGAGTTGATCCACTAGCATGTGCCGTCATGTTCATCTTTTGTGTTGAATTGAGCCTCGTTTGTGAAGCAGTCCGGCGTAAAATGACGGCAACAACACTCGACTACAACAACTCTTCTCTAAAGCAGCCCAACATGGCCTCACCCCCTTTGTTGTGTTTTTGGGGGGGGTTATGTAAATTTTAGGGTTTGTGATGTCACAAACCCGGGAAGAAGCTTGTTGTAGTCCCCACCAGCCATCGGTTGTAGTCCTTAAACAGCGATTTCTGTAAAAGAAAATATCTCCCTTTGCACTGAACTTTGAGTGTCGTAACTTTGCAGATGTTGTTTATGCTCAAACAGCAACATTACACACTAACTAAAGTTAAAAAAGTGAAATCATAATCAACCACCCCTTTAACATTAGCTGCCTTCCTAGACTGCATTTTAATGTATCACAGATGCTTTGATTCAAATTGTCTTCACGCAAGATACTAACGATTTGCTGTTTTTTGTTATTTTTTAAACTTTCGGCAAGAATATCTTATATTTGTATGATGTTAAAGTCTATAGTGTTCCAAATCATGTACTAGGTTCCATTTCAGTTAAGATGCTCCCTTAGAAGGCTATAGTAGACTAGAGCAGCTCACTAGGGTCAAAGATTTTTTTCATAAATGATGTGATATTTTAATATCTGCTACTGTTTTGTGTCTCTTTGGCTTCTTCATAATTTGAAACTCTTTTGTGCTGCTTTCTGAAAACCTTTGGGAAGCGAATAATAAAACTTTGTCTTTTTCAGTGAAAGCATCATAGGGAGATTTTCTGCCTCTGTACTTTTATAATGAATCATGTCATAATCGCAGAACTTTGTTTGATTTTCATCTTGAGGGAAAAAAACATTAAGTTAGATGTTCATTAGAGAGTTCAGGCCCAAAATGAGAAGCTATAAAACAAGTCATAACATAATGAAAAAATGGAGCAATCACTGCTTGTTAAATGCTCATTTGCTGGTGGCATGAAAAAATCAAGCCTTTAATCTCAACAATCTCTGACATTTACAAAAACATTCTGAGGAAAATTATGTCCATGCTTTTGTTCACTGTCTCAGTCTATCTATCTATCTATCTATTGGTTAATTTTAATTTTATAGATACACCAGTAGGTGGCAACAAGTGACTGTGTTTGAGAGTGACAAACATTCACTCAACACTGGTGTTTCATTCAGAAACGAATAAAGTGAAACAAGTCATTGAAGCATTCGTAACTGAGTTACGTTCAGGAGTGAGAAAAACGAGAAAACCGCACTTTTTTCGTTTTTCATTTAAAAAAAAAAAAAAAAAAAGGCAAAAAATTGGTTTGATTTTTCGTTTTTTCGTTCTGGGGTTGGAAACGAATAATCAGCTTAAATATTCGATCTCTACATGTGTGCGGGAATAAAACGCCTCTTCCCACTGATTGGTCAACCATAAATCAAACCACGTCGTCATCGGTTCCGCTCAACAGAATAAAAGTCCCTCTCGTTTATTCTACCTTTCATTCTACATTTGGATGAATTTAAAATGATATGACAGATAGGCTATGAAAAGATATTTATTTGTGTATTTTACAGTCACAGTGTTACGTATCCGGCGCCTGCTGGTTCCTGCTACTCCCCACCAGAGGTCGCCAGTTCACCATTTCATGGCACACACAGTTATACATCACTCTGGACTACATTTCCCATAATTCCCCATCTAGGAACCAATCACACACTCGCACCTGTTTCCCATCAGTGGACCCTTTATAAGCTGCACTCAAACACTTATGTTTCTGTTTGCTGGTGTTTGCTATTTTTTCTTTAAAGTCATAACTTTTGTTTTAGGCAATATTCTGAGTTTATTTCATTAATATTGAGTATTAATGGATGTCACACAAAACGTTGTTTTATTTTCTCTGCCAACTAAACTTCCAATGCAAAACAGTACCGTTTTGCGATTGACTCCTAGTGCGCAGAAAAGTGTTTTGTTCCTGAATGAATCGGAGTCTTTGAACGAATCAGTTGACCGAGTGATTCAATGGCACAATAGATATAGAATTGATATTTATTCCTGAATGAATCAGTGTTTTGAACGAATCGGTTGAATAAATGACTCATTCATTACCACAATGACTTGCTGCCACCTACTGGCAACATTAATTTCATAATCCAAATATCGTTTCATTTTGTCATTCATTTAATATTTCTGTATTCAAAATGTTGTTTAAAACGTTAATTTACTGGGGGGCTCTGAGCAACATTATCTAACATCTCATTAAATACATCTAAAAGCACCTTCAGGTGCTGCTTTTTTGCCACCTCTGCAAGCCTTTGGTTCATACTGATTTAGTTGGTAACAACATATAGCGTCATATTATTCTAAGAACTTCACATTAAAGACGGCATACCTACAAATTTAATAAGATTAGGGAAAAAAATGCTATTTAAACGTAAAAATCAATTGCCCTTATGATAAACTTCATTTCTGGCACCAACAGATGGCAATAAATAGGCTATAAAAATCTCTTTATTGTTAGTGTTATTTCAGGGTTTTGATATCTTATAACTGAGAGAGCACTATAATTGCTATATTTACCTAAAATTTAATTCGGCTGAGTTTTTTTTACTTTTTTTTTCTTTTAAATGCGTGATAACCTATTTCAAATTGGCATCTCAAACGAGTTCACCTTCGTCATCAAATCATGACGTCCAATTCCCATTTCAATAAAGTCCATCTATGAACTAATAGCACCACTTTGAGGAACTAATAACATGTAATATCTTTTCATATCTGTCATATATCAAATTCATCCCATGTCCAAAATGCAGGGTGTTGTCTAAAACAAATTTCGACTGTTGCATATTTACACTTAAATCGCTAGGCTACCGATTTGCGCTTTACTTCAATGTATTGTAGCCTACATTCGCTCCGGCTGCCCAGTGCAGCTTTGCCACACATATTTTTATAGTTGGCCAGTTAAATAAAACGGGCAGTGTGCCAACGTTGTAAGCTAGGGGGTGGTTTATGTGCAGCTGCAAAGTTAACTAATATTTATGAGAAAGAGATGAAATGTAGTTGCAATAAATGCGTTAAAGTCCCCGTGAACCGGAAGTTGCAAACAACTTTTCTCCAGTGTTGTGACGTATTTCCAGCGTTGTATTTTAGCGCTCCTCCCTATCCATCTCTCGCTCATAGCAGACTAACGGTCGAAGGGGAGTGGTTTACGTGTTTTCAACCCAAGCCGTCAAACTGATGTCATTAGAGAAGGGGCAACGTTGCAGAGGGGAGGAGCATTTTCAGATTTTGATTAAATATTACGAAGCCAAACAATTTTTTTGTGTGTGTATGGATTGACTTGCACGGATGAATTGTTTACCACCAAAGCTAACAAAATTAACAAGGTCAATTCTGATTTCATGTGTACTTTAAGAATCCGTACAGCCGTAGAGCGAGGGACTTTTATTCTGTTGAGCGGAACCGATGAACAACCGATAACAACATGGTTTGATGTCCGGTTGACCAATCAGCGGAAAGAGGTGTTTCATTCCCGCCCACATGTAGAGATTAAATATTTAAGATGATTATTCGTTTCCAATCCCAGAACGAATTTTTGTTTTTCCGTTTTCTTTTTAAAAATGAAAAACGGAAGAAAAATTTTTTTTTCTGATTTTTAATATTAAATCAAATGACGAATGAACGTAAGATACCCTGATTGTTCGGAGACACGATTTATTTTTTATGTCGTTGTCTTCAGTTTTCAGTCAGTTCAATCGATTCATTATAGAAAGAAAGACATGAACATCTGGGATGACATGGTGAGTATATTATCAGGAAATTGTCATTCTGAAGTGAACTAATCCTTAAAGTGTGTCTCCCACAAACTAATTACCATTTGTCACGTCTGTAATACAAGTTCATTTTCTTATCTAAACTGAAAGAAAAAAGCCAAAACTGAACTCTACCTGCAGGGATTTAGGATTATATACACAAACAGTTCAGTAGACAGCTAATTACTCATTCTCTGCGACTACATTTACTGTTTTGAATGCAAATGTCACATCTATAACGCTGGAAATTCCCAGTAGGTCATTCGGGTATTCCATGCACACATGAAACAAAATGAACACGCAGTGTGCTGCTACTAGAAAACAGAGCACGTAATTTGATATTACACACATATTATCTCCACAAGTACAAGAACACAGATGCTGCACATTCCAGCATGCAGTAAAACAGATCACCCGTTCACACCAAGAATAATAACTACAAAGATAACTATAACGAGACTATATTAGCGTCAACACAACGCACGATAACAATTTTTTTTTCCAGATGATGAACAATAAAACCAATGATAGCCAATCATTCTGCTTTAAAGAGCATTTAAAGCGATTGACGACAAAACTAACGATATCATCCGCTGGTTTGGGCGCTAATATAGTTCGTTCTTGGTGTGAATGGGCCTTAAATGAATCTATGTGCCATTATCGTTATAGCTTTGCTGTCGACTCTGCTGTTCTTTTATATTTAGAATGATTTTAGAACTATATCGTTATAGTTATTATCCGTGGTGAGAACTATAATGATAACTATAAAGTATTAATAGTCATTCTATGACTAGGGATGTTTACACCACAAATATAACATATAACTAGGTACAACTAAAGACTTTATATATAGAAAGACGGTGCAATCGTATTATTATGAATGGGAGAACGCGGAATATGGCAGAATAAGTCCCGCCTTCTAAATATGAGCCAATCGCCGATTGGTAAAGTCATCTCATCACTGCAGCGGCCGTTTGAAGCTCCGGTTCCTATCCACCTTATTCCTACGTGACGCTTCGCGCGAATTAGGCTATGGTGTAACTTCCGTTGAGCTGTAAACAGTCAGTGAAAGGCTCGCTCTATAAACGCAATAATATGCCCGCGAAGCGATACGTTTGTGTAAGAAAAATATCCATATTTAACAAGTTATGAAGTAAAATGTCTAGCTTCCGCCAGACCGCCTTCCGTATACGACTTACAAAGAAAGTGTAAAAAGTCTACGCCTTCCCTATTCAACTTACGGAAAGAGCTTAACTGAAACGACACCAGTTTCTTCGTAAGTTGAATATGGAAGGTCTGGTAGAAGCTAGATATTTTACTTCATAACTTGTTAAATATGGATTTTTTTGTATTTTTTTTTACACAAACGCATCACTTCGCTTCAGAAGGCCTTTATTTACCCCCCGGAGCCGTGTGGAGAACGTTTATGATGGATGGAAGCTCATACTCATTGGTATCGCTCATTGGCATTATAAAGCTCGGATGTGTCAGGATATTTATTAATATATCTCTGATTGTGTTCGTCTGAAAGAAGAAAGTCATATACACCTAGGATGGCTTGAGGGCGAGTAAAGCTTGGGCTAATTTTCATTTGAAAGTGAACTAATCCTTTAACAGAATAAAGAAATAAAATTAGACTTGCTGGAACCAGAAAAAAAGGAGACACTGAATATCTTCAGGGTCAAAGATTGTGATTTTCTGGAAGGGTTTTCAAAGACGTGTTTATATAGGGCAGCAGATCAGAGCCAAGACACAAACTACACTGGTCTGGCACAGAAACAGTTTACTGAATATTGGATCTTACTGAGTGATATTAAAGAAAATTTCAATTGAGTTTTTCTGCTTTATTGCTCTTTGTGGGATTTTACCTCATTAGACACCCTTGATGCAGAAATCGCACAGATGTTCCCGAATTCAAGCCAAAAGCCAAAAGGAGACCACAGGGATGATGTGCTGTGTGTGTGTGTATGACGGATGGATCGTTATTACGGCTTAAATTCAAGAATCCAATTAAAAAGCCCAACTGAGCAGAACTGAAAGGGCAAGATCACTTTCAGACAGTCTACTTAAACATTGACTTCATATCATCATACAGACTTTTAATGTATGGCTTTTATGGAAATTGCACGCACAGGGCAGGTGCTGATGAACTACAGCAACTCAACAAGAATGATAGCTTTTTCATATAGATTATTTCATTAATAAAAATGCATTCATATTCAGATGAAAGGAACGTCCTTTGTCTAGCCGGTGTTTTCATTAAAATAGCCTAATGCACGTTTTACGCTTCCCTCATCTTCTCAAAATTATGTTAAACTGTGACTAGTTAACCATGCCAATACAGACTCGCTAAAATCACACGAAATAATTTTGATTTAAATTGTCGAGATGAATGCATTTACAATGAGACATGAGGGTCTAAACGCTCCCGTCAAAGTACATATCTTCTCTAAAATGTTATTTTTAGGTTGTTTTGAACAACAATCTTTTAATAACCAACACCTCAACAAAGCACAGCCGAACCCAAATACGACAAATCATCAAATCTGTCACTAATGTTTCCGCTTTCATATATATACTTGTTTATTTTCTGACAGAGGGACTGCAGACAGATAACAGTAATTATTTCATTTCAGTGAACTTTCCTCTAAAAATGCTCTCCATCTCTCTTTGCTGCAGTACGTCGTTTATCTACAGACCCGGGAGATTAAAACATGAAAAATAAAGAACTTTCCATTTGCTTTATCATGAAGAAACACTAAAGCACAGAGACAGTGTTCATGAATCACTGCTTCTGCTTGTCCGAACACACTCTGACTGCAAACTTCATGATGCTTCGTGCTCAATATAAACTAGTAGTTATGTGATGTACTTTAAGATCGATCGGCTCATTTTGCGTAGGTGTCTCTCTGTTTCAGGACACACTGGGGCAATTTTCTCTTGAGCGACACAAAAGTGTTCATCCGTGATGAAAAAGAAGAATGTGATGTTCTGGTTGAGTTGAGGACATCTTAATAGTGTAGTTTATTTAAAGCCGTTCCTTAAGACAATGATCATGAACACCCACCCACGTATTGACATTTACGAGTTTGCGGAGTTTAATTAGATCGGCTAAAAGTTAAATATTTAATGGCACTGCAATGACAATGCAAATGTTTAATCTAAGATTAAATCAATATTGAAATTTATACATGCACGGGAGGTTTATGGCGCTTTGTAGCGTCATCAGGAGTTTACCGTCTGCTAGGCAGGATTCTTCTAAGGAATCTTACAAGAGACAAATTTGAAATGCACAAAGTCATTCAGTCATTTTCAAGCTTATCTGTGACTTAAAGAAATCAAAATTTAAAAAAAGTTTTTTAGCTTTTAGTATAAATATGTTAGCCTTAAGGTTATGAATAAGGTGGTGTGTTTCAAAACAATGACAAAATTCGCATTTACGAGATCAAAATTTACGTCCGCTAAAGTGGATCACGGATTTTCATGACATTTCATGAAATCTTCCGTCCAATCAAAGGCTGTCTAGAATCTGAAGTCCCGCCCCCACACTATAAACAGACGCTGAAGCTGCGGCTGAATCGGTCATTTGTTCACACATTTACTATTTTCTATATGGCGAATGGCACATAGTGCACTATATAGAGGATAGAAAATGGTTCAAATATGCTTTCCATTGACGCGAATTATGTCCGTTTTCGCGTTAAGCCTGATTAATACCTACTCTATGCGTCTGCAAGTTTGCTTGGATGTGCGCATCGCGGCATTGGCGAAAGTGCGCATTGAAGCCTGATTTATACTTGACACGTTCGCAAGTTCGCTTTGGTGCACAAAAATGATGTCATCGCGGCGCTGGCGGAAGTGCGCGTTGAGTGCGTGCGAACCCATTTTGCGTGCCGGAAAATTTTGTAACTTTATGCGCGGGCATCCGCAAATGTACGAATGCGATGCTAATCTGGCCGAGCGTGGACGTCTCACCGCAGCGGCACCTAGTTTGCGCGTCTAAATTAGTTGCTTACATTTACAAAATGTGCCTACAATACCAGAAATAATCCCTTTTAATGAATATAAAGGTCCATGTTTAATAAAAATGTTCACGAAACTAAATGAAAATGTTTAGTGAAATTAGAAAATATTTAAAAGATCGTTAATTTAGTTGTATACATGTTCTCATATCCATATATTTTGTTCTAAGTAATAATCTCAAGGTTTTACGTGATTCTTTTTTTCTAGTGTGGTTTTGGTGAAGTGCGAGTTACTAGAATAAACATCGCCAGAAATGGTTAAGAGATTTTGAGGAAAATTGGGTTTTATGAGCTCAACGGCTCTGGCCAAGCTGTGATCTAGGCGAAACGCTATTGGCTATTTTGAAAAAAGGGGAGGGGCTTCTAGATTTATCATAAAGCTGCGCGTTCCAAGGCACTTCAGTGGACCTTTAAAGGGTTAGTTTACCCAAAAATGAAATTTCTGTCATTAATTCCTCACACTCATGTCGTTCCACACCTGTAAGACCTTCGTTCATCTTCAGAACACAAATTAAGATATTTTTCATAAAATCCGTTGGCTCAGTGAGGCCTGCATCGCCAGCAAAACACTCACTTTTTCATTGCCCAGAAAGCTACTAAAGACTTATTTAAAACAGTTCATGTGACTACAGTGGTTCAACGTTAATGTTTTGAAGCGACGAGAATACTTTTTGTGCGCCAAAAATAACAAAAAAGCAACTTTATTGAACAATATCTAGTGATGGCCGATTTCAAAACATGAAGCTTCAAAGCTTTACGAATCATTTGTCTCGAATCAGTGCTTCGGAGCGTGAATCAAACTGCCAGAGTCACGTGAACTATTGAAGTTTCAAAACTCTTATGACGTAACAAAGCCTTGTTTACTGAAATCGTGATTTTGGCGCTCTGAACCACTGATTTGAAACAAATGATTCGTAAAGCTTCGAAGCTTCATGTTTTGAAATCGCCCATCACTAGATATTGTTAAATAAAGTTGCTTTTTTGTTATTTTTGGCGCACAAGAAGTATTCTCGTCGCTTCATAACATTAAGGTTGAACCACTGTAGTCACGTGAACTGTTTTAAATACGTCTTTAGTAGCTTTCTGGGCACTGAAAGTGTTAATTATCTTGTTGTCAATGGAGCCATCGGATTTTATTAAAAATATCTTAATTTGTGTTCTGAAGATGAACGAAGGTCTTACGGGTGTGGAACGACATGAGTGTGAGGAATTAATGACAGAAATTTCATTTTTGGGTGAACTAACCCTTTAAACATTTCGTCCCACCTCTACTGTATACTATAATAAACATGGATTCTTTTCCAAACAAGCAAGGTTCAAACCAGGAAATAGAATGTAGTTTTTAAGGATAACTTTTATAATGTCTCAGTCTGCTCAGTGCTTTACAGATTAATGATTAGACAGCAGACGGTCTGTGAAGTCTGCAGAGGTCAAAGTCTTTGACGTGCAGTTCTGCAGATGTGAGACTCAAACTTTAATTCATCTAAATATTCAACACGATCTACTAGTATTGCGTATCTATAGCAATTATACGCTGAAATGACTTTTTGCGTGCATATGATACGCAATAGGATTGGTGGTGTGGAGTAGGGGCGTTTTATATGTATATCTATCTGTTTCCATTGTTTTTGGTTCTTCATATTTCTAAATTGAATGTAAAATGTTATATATATATATATATATATATATACCTTTGTATATGTTTCTTTGGCATTCAAACTTGTTTCCTGAGTCAGTTCCATAACCATTTTATTTATTTCTGTGTTTATTCTTTTATTTATATTTATGTACGATTTTTGGTATTAATACTTGAATGATTTCATCATTTCTGAGGCACACCACTATATTTAGCAGCACATATGTAAAATAAAGTAAGTCTTGAGGGGGGCACAAACCTCGTGACCCCGCCCCATGTGGGCGGCGCATCAGGTGGCGCAGGTTTCATAAAGCCCCGCGCGGAGCATCTGCACCAGCAGCGGCACCGTGAGGCTCCGTCATGGCGCGGGAGTCTCCAGCCTCTCCGGTGTGTCAGGAAGTGGCGCGGAACCCTCACCCGCTTTCCTAGTGTTCCTTCCCGCGATGCAAGTCCTCCACAGACCCGGGCTGCACCGGGCACCTGACGCCGAGCTGTGGCAGGACAGGATGTCGGAAAACCAGAGCGCCTCGAACGGCTCCGAGTCGAGCCGCTTCAGCAACCTGGAGGACATCGACGTGGCCGCGGACGGAAACCTGGAGCTGCGCGTCATGATCTCCATCGTGTACTCGGTGGTGTGCGCGGTGGGTCTGGTGGGGAACCTGCTGGTCTTCTTCCTCATGAAAGTCCGGCAGGGGAGGAAGAAGTCCACCATCAACTACTTCATCATGAACCTGGCGGTCACGGACTTCCAGTTCGTCATTACGCTGCCTTTCTGGGCGGTGGACACGGCGCTGGACTTCACCTGGCCCTTCGGACACGTAATGTGCAAGGTGGTGGTCACGGTGACCGTCATGAACGTGTACGCGAGCGCATTCTTCCTCACAGCCATGAGCGTCACGCGCTACTGGTCCGTGGCGTCCGCGCTCAAGGACCGAACGCGCAACACGCGCTGCTCGGTGAAGCTGGTCAGCGCGCTTCTGTGGCTCCTGGCCACGGTGGCCTCAGTGCCCACGGCGATATTCACCGGGGTGAACACGGTCAACGGCGTCAAGCTGTGCCTGCTGCGCTTCCCCAATGACCAGCACTGGCTCGGGATCTATCACCTCCAGAAGATCCTGGTGGGTTTCGTGTTGCCGATGCTCATCACCATCGTGTGTTACCTGCTCCTGCTGCGCCTCATCCGCCAGCGGAGCATGAACAACAACCTCCCCAAGCGCAGGTCCAGAGTCACCAAATCCGTCACGATCGTGGTCTTGTCGTTCTTCATCTGCTGGCTGCCGAACCACGCCATCACCTTCTGGGGAGTTCTGGTCAAGTTCAACGTCATCCAGTGGGACAAAATCTACTACATGCTCCACACGTACGTGTTCCCGGTCACCGTTTGCCTGGCGCACTCGAATAGCTGCTTGAACCCGGTCTTGTACTGCCTCATGCGCAGGGAGTTCAGGAAAATGCTGAAGGACTTCTTCTGGAGGATTTCCTCACCGGCGATCGCCAACAGCTGTCAGATTCGCCCGTTCTCCGGCACCGCGAAGGCGCGCGACGACAGTCATGCGGCGATTCCGCTGAACGTGATGGAGACCGAGGACTTCAGATTGTCGGTGGTGAACGGGCAAACCGACGCGCTACCGTCCACAGACTGCGCCGTTATGAGGTAGACTGGAGGAAATCTATTTTTTATTGTAATTGTTCCATGAACTATGTGCAGAAATTGTCCCGTTGCAAGCCATTTGTCCGCTGCTTTTTTAACGCTTCTTCGAAACTGGTTTTATTCCGTGTAAAGGCGCGCGTGAAGCAGACCTGGATGTACAGAGTACCGAAATAAAATATTGGGCTTAAGCTGCACTGCTTTTTTATATTCTCCACTTTAACTCATGTTTGGAGGAAGATACTGTTGCATTGAAAAATCAATAATTGTATTGTGTCATACAACACTTAGATATATATATATATATATATATATATAAACATGTATTGTTGTATATCTTAAAATTATTTATTAATTTTTTTTGACCAACCTCATTTTTCACGTAAAATGGTATTGCACTTATACTTAAAAAATAAAATAAACTAGAAAGTAGTGTGTGTGTGTGTATATAATACATACATATATATATATATATACATATATATATGTAATGTTTGACCAACCCCATTTTTTTCACTTTTACTCATATTTGAAGGAAGATATTGTTGCATTGAAAATCAATCGCTCAATAAAATTATATTAAGATACAACAATTATTATATATATATATATATATATATATATGATGTTTGACCAACCCCATTTTTTCACTTTTATTCATGTTTGGAGATATTGTTGCACTGAAAAATCAATGGCTCAATATAATTATTTTTTCAATTGAATTACTATAATTGCTTATACATCTTAATGTATATTTTATATATATATATATATATACACACACACACCTTTACTCACAGAAAAATTTTGTTGCTTTAAAAACAAATCTCTGCCCTGAGATTGAAATAATTGCTATAATGTCATAAATGAAGCAGAGGTTAAAGCAGCAACTTGAAATTGATACATTATTCATATCTGGTTTCCAACCTCCTTTTTGGTGTTTGAATTTATTGCCTGGAAATTCTGAAATAATTAAAATGTATTGCTCATTTGACGTGTAATAAAGCTGTGTCAGTGACCTCAACCATGTGAAGGTGATGGTCCGAAAGGAAATGAATGTAAACAGTGTTACTATGTTGTCCATTTGAAGGGCATAATAAAGTCCTGTCTTATCATAGCAATGTTTGTTTTCCTCATAAACACAATTACAAAGTTAACTTTTACTGTTATTCCATCTTAATTAACATTTGACAGCAGGTCTGTGGTTTAGGGAGTGAATGGAGACTGAAGCAACAGCTTTATTATCTCAACACAGACACATAAACCAGTGCAAACAATAACAGCACAACAGGGGAATTTATGAGCTTTACGACGCTAAGGCTCGCAAAACAACAGTTTGCTTTGAGTTCTTGCTTTTTATAGGTTATAATAAACTGTTTAAAAGCTTGTTTTAACAGAGAGAGAGAGGCAGTTTGCATTCAGTGATTCACATTTATTGTTTTTGAACTGGACAAAAATTAATTTCTGATTTAGCTACATCACAGCCTGTTTAAAATAATATTCTTTATTGACACAAGAGGGCACTATGATCATAATTTCAAATACCAATAATCTGAAATATTAACGTGCAAGTCTTCTGGAAAGTCAGAAACCAGTTTATCACAGACACATCTGGTCACTTTGAAAACAATCCCATGGCTAGTTAATGATTGAATCGGTCTGGCAGGTGGTTTATCAGTTAAATATGATCATGGTTGTGTAGTTATTTCATTTTTTGCCGTTTTAGGAAGATTTAGAGATGGTAATATCTGTAGTTTTCAGCTTGAGCGACGTCGTGCTGCTGATTTACTGCTGGTCTGAAGTTTGTTCTGCATCGACCGTCAGAAACGTCACCATCTTTGCAAAGTCCTCGTAGTGGATTTGTCCGTCAAACGCCACGCCGGCTTCACTCAGCAGCTCGTCAACTGGGACATAAACATCATTATTATTTCACTAAGTTAATTAATTAGCAATATAATGAGTAATTAGCTAAGTCATTTCTATGCGGATATGTTCTGAACTGCAGATGTTTTTAATATGACATAAAAATTTGCAACTTTTTTCCCTCCATGCATTGGTCTTTTTTTTTTTTTTTTTTTTTTAGATTTCGGGCTATTTTTTCTTCCAAAAATAGTCTTCCTTCAAATTAGAGGAACAGAAACACCTAAAATATACATTTAAGTGTTTAATTTATTAGCTATTTTTCCATTACAATACATATCTTTAAAGGCTGTTTTATCAAAATGAGTTTATTTGTCCATTTCCGCAGCTTTACATACACCAAACTTTACAGATTTACTCCTATTTATATTTATATATGAAAGTTTTTGCAGAGAATCTTGTTCATTTATCATTCTCTTAATTTATAGATTTTCTTCAAAAAAAAACAAACATGTTGACATTTTCTGTATTTTCTGATTTATGGAGTGATAAAAGGAGAAATCCAAAATCGCCTGTAAAAGGTTTTAACGCTAATAAAATTAAAACAAGAATGTTGAACCTGGCTTTAGATTTCTGATCTGGAATTTTATGCAAATTTAATTAGATAATGCCTCATTTGCATAATCAAACATAACCTTTCAGAAAACAATTGTCTTAGTGTAATGTGATTCATCTACTGGGGCAAGTGTGGTGATATATTTTAATTTACCCTAATAAAATGCATAAATTAGTCAAAGTTCCTATTTTACATGACTTTTGAGACTTTGATGACAATCTAGCACTGGTATTTTGTTACTATATTCAAAATAGAAACACTTTAATTGTAAGTCAGAGATATAAGAGGAATATCCAATAGCTGATGCATTGTGGGTAATGTAGTTCTACCTCTCCTGTGTGTTTTGGTTGAATCAGATTTACTGCTGTGTTCAAGTCATGTCGGAAAGATCATATTTACAAGTTGAACGTACATGAACAAAGTCGTAAATACGAGTGGGAAGCTCGGGATTTTCTTTGGGACTTGGGAGAGAGTTAGTGAAAAACACAATACTTATAATTATTTAATTAAAAACATAAAAAAGCCAAACACACCTGTTGCACTTTCTTTGTTCTTCTAGAAGTAGAGTTTAAAAACCTTGCTGTATTTTTGTGTGGTTAATTAAGAGGAGGTATACTGCCATCTTGCTCCGACGAAAGTGATTCATAAATACGACCTTCCCAGAAGGACTTGAACGCACTATACCTTCTTGATCTGCGAGTCGTTCTCCAAAGCCCGTCAGTCTGGCCCTGAGCTCCGCCGCCGCGATGAAGCCTCGTTTCTCCGTGTCCATCACCCTCACGGCCCGCAGGATCTCGACCCACGGGTTTTCCCGCCGGATCTGCGCGTGCATCACGCTGAGAAACGTGGAGAAGTCCAACTCGCCGCTCTTATCTGGGACAGACAGAGTCAAAGCACTTTGCCAAAAAGCTTCGCATACAGAAACCGCTTGATCACGTCTGACATGCTGAACGTCGGGTTTATATTTAGTACATTTCATCACATTTGTCAAGCATTTCATCATGTGATGTCAGTTCATATGTCTCTCCTTTCCAATAAAAATCATTCTGGAAGTGTAGCGTGGTACTTCCAGTGCTCTGCTTTTCTTCCAGGCGACTATAAACCATCTTTCTGCGTTCACTGTCCTTATCTGGATGTTCTGGACACTCTTACAGATTTCCAGTTTATTGTACTTAGTAAGCAAAGTTTACACTGTTGACTTTACCTGGGGCTTGGAAGTTTAGGAGGACATCCAGCCGATAACTTAACACTGATGCGAGTCATTTGTTTGGATGTTCAAATACTTCCAGTATCTTGTTTTAATGTTCACCGTAATTCAGTCAGGGATCGTTTTCAATGAGCCACCTGGACTCAAACAATGGAGAAGTAAAATCACATTCATTTTCTCCATAGGGGAATTGATTTTTTAAGGATCAGTTAGATTTGAGCTTTAGATCATGTGCCCAGAGCCGCTGCGATCCAACCGTCTCCATTGACTTTGTATTGCGTGAAGCTGCCTCCTTGTCATTTCTGACTTATGACAAAAAACAGAACAACGCCTTAAAGCAAACAAGCTAAAAAACCCAGAACCTGGCAGCCTTTAAGGAGAGGCAGACGTGAAGCATCAGCAGGAAGAATGGGTACATTTTGGGATCCTGACACTTGGTAAGCAGTAAACATTTTGTCACTGTTAAGTCAAATATCAATTGTATATATTATATTTCCTGACGCTGATTACGTTCCCCTCTGTAGTTCTCATAGTAATATGACATTTGTCTGAATCGCCTGTGTCCTTAAACGCATGTTTTTTGGGTCGACAGCTTATAAAAACTTTTTTTTTAGCTTGTTTGCTGTACACCTTGTCACACAGCAGCTTTAAGGCATTGTTCTGTTTTATGCTATAAGTCAGAAATGACAAGGAGACAGCTTCGCGCAATACAAAGTAAGTCAATGGAGACGGTTGGATTGTCCCCCCCCCCCCCCCCCAGGGGAGCGTGGTTTTCAGATTATGACGCGTGTCGCTCTGTCTCTATGGCTTGAGAGCGAGTAAATCATGAGATAATTTGGGTGAACTATCCCTTTAAGTTCTTGTTATCGTTGGTATCTGAGAACCGATTTATCCTCACATGTTTACTTCAAATTTCTTTATACAGAATATCATTTCAAGTCATTTTCCACTGAATTATGCGATCTGATGAGTTTGAAACAGCGTACAGAGCTCTGTGTGTCTGTTTTCTTCCGGGTGCACGCGTGTTATTCGCTCTAGATCTGTCAATCATATCACGGGATCACCGTAACTCCCGCCCTTCCTCGTTCTGAGTTCCGCGCATAAACAACTGAGAGAAATGTTTCTACAGATGAAACAAATAGATTATGACGATATATATTCTGTATGTGTTTTTCATGCAGCTCGGGGTATTTTTATAACAATAAAAATAAGGTTTAGCGTTCAGTCTATTATAAAATAATGCATGTCTTCCCATTATATAATCAAAATTCGCAATCAGAGGTTATTACAAGCACTCGATGATAGTTTAAAGTGAGCAAAAACACTAATAATCTCATACATTGTGATGTGCTTGATGCTAATTGTAGCTCTAGCTTTGCATTCAGTGTGAATTCGCTTCACTTTATTGCGCCATGCTCCGTGTGAAAGGCCTTTTATTGAACTGAATCGAACTTTAAAGTTGTTAATCAATGGTATATGCTTCTGTTAAAGCAATCTGTTCACATTATTTTTAAATAATCATGTTCAACAGCAGAATTCCCAGTGAAAAACTACATTACCCATGATTCTGCAAAACAATTTCCAGCAAACAAAGAATCGCAATAAGCACTCTTTAGCGAGAAAAACACTCCTATGAAGCACTGGGAATGTTACAAATATTAGTCTATATATAAATATATAGTTTCTTACATAATCAACATCTCTAAATCAATAGTTTATAGTTATATATCGGTTTTATTTTGATTATGTGATTCGCGTTGCTTAATGAGATTGTAGTTCTTTCCCTCATTGTTTTTTAAATACTTTTTTGCTTTAAATCAAAGTTTGTAATGCGTTAGCTGGTCAGTTTGGTTTATCGACTATAACTCTTTAACGAGGAGTATTTTAAAATGAAATAGTTGCACTCTCTAGAGTGAGTTTGGGGCGGGGCTATCTGTTTGACTGACAGGTGGGTAGCAGAAGGGGAGGAGTTTAGGAAACCCATTTGGAAACAACCATTATTTTGTAGCTTGCAACCCATTTTACTTCAACAGACCAGCGATTATAGATACTACTATACCTATTTTGTGGGTCAGTAAGTGTCTGTCGAGCTCTGTCAGGGTCGGACAGCATCCCAGAGATCTCATGACCGTCAACAGATCCTGCGCCTTCATTTTACCCCTGCGCTTCTGATCGTACAGCGAAAAACACTCCTTATACTCTGAATGAAGACAAAAACATATTAATATACACAGAAGTGTAGCATGCAAACATCTGAAACACAACATCAGAGTACAAAGCACCCCTTAAAAAAGTTAACTTCGAAAAAATCTGATGTTTTAGTTTAAAATGTATCCAAATGACAGATTGGCCCTTATTTTTATAAGGGTTGGCAAAGAATCTCTTTAATCCCAAAGGAAGGATTTGTTCTGGCACTAACCCGTTTAAGAGGGACTCAAGATTACAGCATTATCAACAACAGCAGGTGGACGAATGAATCAAAGCCGGACAGTACGACACGCTTCTGCAGTTTATATCTTTGTGTTTACGGTGTAAATCGCGCATCATCTGTCTTGTTTTTATCCTCATATTTTGTTGAGTCCCATGTTCAGTTCTCTCTCTGTTTATGCATCAGAGGATCCACACTGTGTTTGTGCTGCAGTAATCGGGCAGTTCAAGTGAAGTGACCGCAACAAATGCCATTTTGTGGAAGAATAAAATCTATTGAAAAGCTTCAGCATCAGAGCAATGCTTTATAATAACCTCCCATTATAGCAGCGATATATATTTATATAATGTTTAGAAGATATATATATATATATACACATGTGTTAATGAAAGCTATTATAAAGTGTTTATGTAAAAGTGGCTGAATTTCTATATTAACATGTATTTTTGGCTTTTTATCTAACTAATCAGATTAGTAATTATTCTTACAGCGCCTGTAAGAATAGGTTTGTAGTCTTGAGAGAGAATAAACCTAATAAGCCTATAGCCTAAAATACTATAGTAAATTGTAGTATACTGGATATATTATAGTATTTACAACACTTTGTTAATGAATGCAACAGCATACTGTAGTATTAACTATAGTGAACTGATAATAAATACTGTAGTATACTTTAGTTTTTTACTACAGTGTATTGCAGTATAATATACCCTATAGCTGCAGAAAACTTAGTGTAAAGTAATTTGTTTATATTACTATAGTTGTTATATTGCCACAATTACCACAACAAATTAATACTTTACTATAGTATGGTTCAAAAACACCATTGTGTATTTTTTTCATGGTGGTACTTACCGTTGATTTGATCTTGACTGAGGAATTTCGCCTGCAATTAATGACAGAAAAGAAGGCAATTATACTTTAAAACGTAAAATATATATTTTACTTGTAAATAAAACGCTAAGAACGGATGCTAAACTGACCATGTCCATGTGCAGTCCTGCTTTACCCTGGTATCGGACATTTGCAAATGTTGTCAGCTAATGAGACTAACTTTTGTTCCTGCAGGCGGCGCTAGACTGCATAGAAACTGAGTCGCATTCAAATCTCACCAGAGATTATGATTTATCGAAAACATATGTAGGCTAAAACGTAGAATCGTTTAAAAATATTAAATCCAATGTATATTATCCCATTCAATCACGTTAGGATGATTTTTAAAAACAGTTCTCCAACAATAATGATAATAATAAGACTGACCAGCGCTGAGGAAAGAAACGGGTATCACGTGACAGCGGCGTCGACGTTTGTCGTTCTTAAACTGTGATTTTACACCCGAGAGACTTTAATAAACACTGAATATTTAATATTTTAAAATATACTGTGAAAATTTAGAAAGTTATAATTATTAATAAAGACGTATTGTCCTTATTTAAGTAGAGAACACGTCCCGTCACTTCTACCCTATTCGTCCGCATCGTAGTTTACACTTTCTTTAAATAAAATATTTTTTTTTAAAATGATTTATTTTTCATTTATTAACAAACTATTACTTAAGCCAAGACAACAGATGTACAGGGTAAAAAAAATAAAGAAAAAAAGTCGATTAATCACCTTTATTTTGGATTACAAAATATGTTTCAGGCTGCATATGCAAATGAGGCATTGTCTAAATAAATATGCGCTAATTTGCATACATTTCCAGAACATAAGATTCAAAATTAATTTTTCACTTTGTTAACATTTTGGATCTCTCTTTTATTACTGTATAAATCAGAAAATAATGTCAACAGACAATAAAAAAAAAAAAATGCTTTCATAATATTTTCAGGAATAAAATGTTATATAAATCAGGTGAACAAACCCCTCTGTAAAATCTGCTGGTCTGATTCCTTGATGAATAGAACGTTGAAAAGAAGAGCATTTATCTGAAATACAATCTTTCGTAACATTATAAATGTCTTTACCGTCACTTTTGATCAGTTTAACGTGTTCTTGCTGAATAAAAGTATTCATTTAAACAAAAAAACAACAACAACAAAAAAACACGCTAACCCCAAACATTTGAACGCCAGTGTATCTTAACAATTTAGAATAGAATAGAATAGAATAGAATATTACATAACTTTGACTGGTGGAAATTGACTCATTTTGCATAAATTCATACAATGCATGCTGTGCATAAAGTCAATTTTATGATTGAAGGTGCAACGTGACGTTACTTGCATATAAACAGTTTGTGGTTGCAATGACAGTCAGATTTGTTGATCTGGCCTGACAGGTTCAGTCTGTGAGCGTCACGTGTTTGTCTCTCAGGTGCAGCGTGTAAAGCGCCCAGGGCTCTGGTATATACATCACTCCTGGATATTTTTTCCGTAACACCGTGTCCTTCCACAGACAGGCGACCCAGACGGTCACTAACACGAGCGATATCGAAAAACTGTAGAGCAGGAAGAGTCCGTTGCTGTCAGGCAGAAAACCTTTCCGCTTCTGGTGCACGACTGTAGCCATCATGGCAAAAAACGTGAAAATGAAGGGGATGAAAATTTGTCCTTCCGTCACAAGATACCTGAGGAGTAAAGAGCAATACATTTTAGTTCCAAGTCAACGAAAATCTGATTGCATAAGCAGCATTTTGCTAAAAAAAACATCCCTTACCCGTGGTAAAAACACTAACACACTACCTGAAGTGGCTTATTGCTTTAATTAATCATCAGTCTAACAGATAAGGAAAGGAAATGCCCTGAGTCAGATGGCACTCTAAAGTAAACACAAAGTTAACGTGTGACACTGGAGCTCATTTCCTCGGCACGACACATGATACAGACACTGTTCTTTCTTTAACAGCTGAGCTTATAAATAATTGTGATCCAGGATGGAGAGTTGAGTTTTGCTGTGGTGAATAATGAAATACGGTGTGCTGCATTCAGACCATCTGGCTCCCGATGAGCAGGTCAAACACTTGTTAGTGTTACAGGGAGAAACTGACCAGTAGTAAAGGCCACTAGGACCCAGTAGAAGCCAAGCGGAGATGGGCATCTTCTTCTCTGATTTGACAATAGTGAAACAGCCAGTGAAATACAGGAACAGGATGAGAAATAGAGGAACATACCTGTAAAAAAAATGGAAGATAAATGCATAAAAGTGATTTTTAGACACCTTCCCAGCTAACAGGGAACGTTCTAGCAATGTTCTCTCAACGTTATGAACAAACCTTCTTCCAGAGTTATCTGGTCTTTAATAATGTTCTCAAAACATCAGTACAAAAACATTACTAATACATAGTTTTAAAAAAACAAACAAACAAAAAACATTTTAACGTTCTTTTAACGTTTTTTAAATGTTACTACTAGTTTCAGAATGTTCAGAGAACATTAAAATTTTTAAATGTTACTACTTCTTTCGGAATGTTCAGAGAACATATAAAAGTAACATTCCTATAATGTTTGCAGAATGACACAATGGAACGTTCCCTTAACGTTCATATAACCAAGAAAAAAAAAACGGGGATGTTTAAATGTTCAGAGAAACATAACTTAATGGGAACGTTAGTAAAACGTTTTTAGAACATTTTGTTAGCTGGGTTATAGATGAAATAAAACATTTTATACAAGAGAATGAATACCAGCACTTTAATGAAATTATAAATGGCAAATTTCTGCTTTTAATCACTCTTGAGGCAAGGATGTTTCTACTAAATAATGATTTTCTGTTTAATTAGGTTAATTAGTATGAAGTAAATCAGTGCTGAAATGTAAGAGCTGAATGTGTGCAGAATATTTTGCAGCTTACCACATGCAATGACCCAGACTTTCATCATAATACTGTAGCAACTCAAACGAGTCAATCTGTCGGAAAACAAACAAAAAAAAAAACTAGATGCAAACCTGTAATATTTCCTGAAGAAAATGTCAATGACTATATGCTATAACCATATATGCTAAACAACTGCCATGTACAAACTGTTATATACTAAGCACTTCTGATCACTACAGAGGGTTTTTCTGGGCTGTTTTACCAGAGTTTGTGGTCTGATGTTCTTCATGATGGGGTTTTCTCTGACGCTCAGGTGCAGCTGGTATCCGCTGAGCAGAAGCCGATGGTTGATGGAGTCTCCCACCAGGTGTGCGCTCGCGCCCATCACAAACGTGATGATGCACAGGTAGACGGCGGAGCGAGGCAACGTCTTCGGGCTTCTCTCTATGAGCTGGAAGAGAACGACGCATGAGATATTATATACCAAAATGCAGTGCACTCAACTTGACTTCTCCATTTCAGAGTGATGAAGTTCAGCTGTGATTTATTATTGTCAAAAATTACAACACTGAATTGAAGAAATACAAAATAGCAAAATATATTGAATGCAACTTGCTGAATTAAACAAGTGAGGTCATGTGACAATGGTATTGCATACTATTTCACTTAAAAATAGCAGATAGCACTGTCTGGCAACAGCATCACTTCCTCAGTATTTTTGTCTTTTCCAGCACATATATCTAAACATTCTTAAATCAAGATGCATTTACTGGAGATGCAAAACAACTATATTAAGTCTAAAAAATGGACCAAAATGAAGTGAGTTTTTGCTGAAAGCAAGAATAAATATAGCTGTAAGCAGCAAATAATGGGCTTCAAGCATTTTAAGGCCTTTAAGCAAAAGATTTTCTGCTTTATTTAGCAAGCCTAACCATCTCGATCATACATGGAAAAGACCAGTTACAGCCAATACAGGCAATTTACCATAGGAAATATATAGTTTTTAAAGCTTTTATAAAGGTTGAGCCAAAAACGTAGGACTAGTTCGCCAAAGTTGGTGTTTGAAATTATCTCCAATCGTTTAATGAACGATTCGAGGAACAGAGGCGGTCCTAGAGGCGACTACCATTTGGTACAAATTTCGTAGGCATATGATACACAATCGTTTGCGCACCTGAAAAACGCAAAGGTGCCCCCCAGTGGCCAATTTCTTTGGAATTTCTCCCAGGCCTCTAGGGCCGTGAGTCAAACAGGCCCAGCGAGTTTCATTCTGATTGGCCTCCGTTAACCTGATAGCTGCTCAAGCTTCATTGGCTGGTGGCAGACATGTTTTTTGAGATGTCCTCATGGTCATTCATGGCACCTTGGACAAAGACACTGCATGCTAATTTTCAAGTCGACTGGACTAACGGTAAAGTAGTTATAGCCATTTTCATATTTTTCCTGTTATAGCGCCATTCAGTGGCCAGTCGCCACGTCCTTTGTCATGTGACCACAAAATAAGCTCTTACATAGGTGTTCCAATTTTGGTGAAAATATCTTATTTCGTTGACAAGTTATAGCCATTTTAGTAAAAGTTCAAACGTTTTGGCGGTCCTTAGGGGCCGTGAATCAAAACTTTTTTTTGATAATTATTGACAATCAGACCAAAAACCTAGGACTAGTTTCTCAAAATATGCAAAATTGAGCCAAGGATTCCAATGATATAAGACACTTAAGCCTACACCTAATGGTTCAGGAGTTATGAGCCATTTTAGCACTACGAGCTTGAACCCCTAAATACCTCTCAATAGGGTCATAAAAATAATCTTGTTTTTCCTTTGAATTAAGTTTATTTTTTGACCCAAATGCAAGATTTTTGTTTGTTTGGGTTGATTTCAAATATCAACATTGTCCAACAGCGTTTTTGAAATATAGCTTACCCCACCTTTCAGCAAAAACTCACTTTATTTTGATGCATTTCTCACACAAAAAAAGTAATTTTGCTCCTCAAGTAAATGCATCTTGATTTTAGAATGTTTAGATATTTGTGCTAGAAAACAAGACAAAAATACTGAGGAAGAAAACACTGACCTGGGAACAGTTTATCATATCATAACAAATGCATGGCATCAATCTTGTAAACTTCAGTTTTTGGACACAGAGAAATCGGAAATGCCAGCCAGATATTTCCGCAGATTATAAAGGTCAGTGTCGTTTATTCCCAACAGGTTTGGGGTGATGCATCATTTTGATGACATGTAGTTTCTCAGGTCATAAATATCACCTGCTTCTGAGCTCTTTTTGCTCTGTGAGCTTTAATAAAATGTCTACGCTTTGTGACAAAGTGTCCAAAAACAAGAGCCATCCATCCTGGAAGTGCAATGCATCTCAGTGCAGTCTTCAAAGGGGTGGGGCTTATATAAGGGGCGGGGCTTAGTAAACCCAGTTAGTGACCTGCTCCATATTAAACTCACCTTGAGCAGCAGGAAGGGTGTAGTGATGTTGTACAGCATGTGGAAGTAGTCGCCAGCACTGGGTCTGTTCAAAGGGAACCACTCCAAAGGACAAAAGATCTAGAGAAAAAGCTTCACATATCACCACAAGAGTACAGGTTTAATTGCACTCCAAAAATCATATTCTTACTCCATCTTGTTTTCCAACACAATTATCTAAACATCTGTAAAATGAGATATATTCACTTGAGAAGCAAATTTCGGAGAAATCTAACAGATTTTTTGGCTCAAAACAAGAACAGAAAACTAATCTTGTTTTTGCTTTTGAATTAGATTATTTTTCTGACCCCACTGGCAAACAGATTTTTTCCTGTTTTGAGCAAAAACATCACAAAATGTTGTTAGATTTCTCTGAAAGCAAGACATACAATCCTTGTATCATTTTTTTGCAGTAAATCTATCTTGTTTTAAGGAAGTTTACGGAGTAAGAAAAAGATTTTTTTGAAGTGTAAGTTAAAATATTTTTGCAGTGTAAAAATGTGAATTATTTTAAAAGACGTATGAACATGTTATTGGTTAACTTTCAGTTTAACTACAGTATATTACATTTAACAAGGGAGGATAAAGTGTTTTTTTATAACTGAAATAAAACATTGTACAAGAGAATTAATACAAGCACTTTAATAAAATTATAAACTGCACATTAAGGACATACAGCTGTAATTGTTTTTAATTAAAACATGTTTGCAACAAATATTTGCTGTGTAAAAAATTGGATTTTAAAGGATTTTTTATTTTATTTTAGTTAAGTTTTAGTTTTTTTTAACAACTAGCTGAAATAAAATATATGTATTTTAAATATTTATCTTATTTCAGTTTACATTTATTTTAATGTTTTTTATGGTTTTAACATTATTGTTATTATTATTAATGTAAAAATACTTACAATTCAATTCACATTACAAAATAGCGTGGAAAGACGAGTGTATATTATATCTAACAAGACAACACATGCAATAAAATACTGTAAAAATGTCTTTTCCTTGTAAGTAAAAAATGTTAATTATCTTTATAATTTAGTGAAAAACCAGACAAAACATCCACTTTTCACTAAAATTCATAAAAAGTATAAAAAAATAAATATTTATGTGTCTTTGCTTGTACTATTCTGTAGTGTTTGAGACTCCTGTTATTGCCTCTTTAAAAAATAAATAAATAAAATAAAAGCGACTGCTAAATTAATACATGAAATTTTGTCTACTTATCAATTTTGTGCCGAGATGTTTTATAGTTGAATAGATGCTGAATAGTTTCCTATCTCGTGTATTCACTGAAAATGATGTGACGCTTTATTCTTGTGTTATTGTGTCACCATGACTAAGTGTCTCCCAAAGTCCAGCAGCCAGTTCTGGATGGTGAAGCAGCACCAGAGGTCCATGTGAAACTGAGCTTTCCTCAGACAGGCGTCCGTCTCCCTCGACCCGTGTCTGTGCAGATATGACATCAGATATAAAATGATAATGAGAAATATGTCAGTGCCTGAGGTCATTAAAGTCACTGGATGCTTTTAGGAATGTCTGTCTGATAAAGGATGTCAGGTCCAGCTGTGTTTCCCAGAGCATCTGGCAAATGTGATTTATTTATTTATGTCCATCTGGCTCACTCTGGTTATGTCACCTTAATATTTTGTTCCGTTGTTTGACTTTCATGCTGACTTTGCACTAGGGACCAGATGTTCAGCTTTATACTAATTGTTGACATGAGGATGCTAATGCCACTCCAGAAGACCATAATATCAACAAAAAGACAAAAACTAGTTATTAGATCACATTCGAAGTGTGCATTGCAATAATATAAACACGTTTTGAAAGTAATGCACTACGTTTTGAAGAGAAACTCACAGAAATTGTACCACAGGTGTAATTGCAACAAATGTATGCAGTGTAAAAACGTGAATTATTTTAAAGGAAAAATAAATACTACAGTAGAAACTGTTAATTGGTTAAATTTCAGTTCACCTTATGAAATATAGTGGAAAAACCGCAGTGTAAATTACATGTAACGAGACAATGCAATGGAACAAACGTCATTAAAAGTGCAAGTGACGCAGCCAGACTCTTTCTCCTTCTTCAGATCGTGAAGAGGATGGAGCGCGTCTCATGGACCGCCGTGGGAAACGCATTTTAATCTCATCCGATTTGTTTCCCTTTAAATCCCAACCTAATATCTCCGGCTGCAGGGGGTTTGAAAGGCATCAAAGAGCTTTTGCTTTCTGAATGTGATTCTAAGGTAGATTCAACCCATTTACTAAATATTAAATCATTAGATTATTTAATTGTGAACACAGACAAACGCCAGTTTGATGCACTTTTCAGTGCATCATAAAACAGAAATAAGTGTCAAAAATAAGGCAAAATTAAAGTTTCAAACCTGGTCAGGAAGGCAGCGTGCATCAAACAGTTCTGCCTCTTGCGCATAATGGGTGGCATTTCAGTGCCACCATGAAGATTTCTTGCTTTTCACTCACACTGGTGTCAGATGATCCCTTTTGAATGACCTTTGACCTCATCGAGCAGAGGTAAAACATGAAAAGAAAGCAATAATTCTGGGATCTCTCCTCGATGCGGCGCTTGTAAAGACACTCATCGCAGGTGTCTGGTGTAGCTGTAACACAAGAAGATTCGATACCACTGAGCTGACAACATATAGCACCTGACTATTTATTCATACATAAGGTCAAATAAAACATCAGTAAATGAAATAAAAACAACTAGTTTGGCTCACTTGAGAAAACGAATAAATCGAGCTTGTCTGTTCAAACAAAATCCTGTAAAGATTAGGTTTTGTGAGCGTCTCAGTGCATTTATAGTTGGTGCGGTTGAGATAAACCTTTAATCCAAACCCCTCCCTTTGTGAAACACATAGTTTAGGATTTAATATTTCTGTTGAATGTACAGCACCGTGTGTCCCTGGAAAAAGCATTTTAATACCTGCCAAAGAGAAAGAAAAAAAATCAGTATTTATAAATGAAACATGAAATCTACTTACATGGATTGTTTTAGTCTATATAGTAGCTTTATATCTACACAATAAAACACACTTTTTCCAGTTTATTTTATTAGTGATATTATTGTACATGATGTATTCATATTTCAGATAACATAAACTAAAAATATATCATATTTGTAAAATAGTTAAATTATATACTTTAAAAATATAGTTGCAAAATGCTTTAAAAAGTGTTCCATCTGAGATATAATACAGTAAGAAATATTTATAACATTTATGAAAACTATGCTTACCTTGGCCTTTTTTATTTTATTTTTTTCAAATGGGACTTTTATGTCGAAAAAAGGCATCACGGGAATCCCAGTGTCGCACTTCCTGTTATTGCTGACTTCATTTCCGGGCGTCGTTTCTAGCAGAGGTGAAAGACACAAATACATTGACCGCAGATTTGAGCTGTATTTCGGATTTATCAGCGAAATCTGGATTTGTTGTGTTGAATTGATCAGCGGACATTATCGCGGAGGGACATAGAGCGGAAATAAGAACAAAACGAAGCACAAAACTGACGGAATGCGGCGAGTAAACTCGTTTCTTATAGAAGTGAAAGAGAATTCCGACTGAAACTCGTTTGAATTAAACAGATTACGTCAGAATTTGATTTAATAGTGAATGATTCGTGTATTATAAGATATAGTTAGATATTGTTATTATTATTTCAGTTACAAGACATACTATTATAAGAGCCTTCATATGATCAGAAATTCAATGTGACGACATGAAGTTAGACTAAACATCTCCGTTTGTTTTATGTAAGATCCATTTCAGAAGATCATATTATATTAATAACCACTATAATGGCTGTTGGTCGGGCAGAAACTCTACATTGGTTCCATATATGAGCTGAAGAGCTCAGGCAGGTGTTTTTAATGGGAGGCGGGTTGATCTGTTCTGAGATCAGTGGGCGAATCTTGCACAGATGGCGGAGGTACCGGCTCTGGCCCGGTTGGAGTCCCTGGCTCGGTACGTTCACAAAGCAGCCAGTGAGGGGAGAGTCCTGACCCTGGCTGCCCTGCTCCTGAACCACTCCACCGTCCAGACCCGATACCTGCTGGAGTATGTGACCCAGGTGGCCGGCCAGAGATCCACACCTCTCATTATTGCTG
This sequence comes from Elopichthys bambusa, assembly GCA_037101425.1. Taxonomy (NCBI): domain Eukaryota; kingdom Metazoa; phylum Chordata; class Actinopteri; order Cypriniformes; family Xenocyprididae; genus Elopichthys; species Elopichthys bambusa. The sequence continues at coordinate 1,674,358 of CM074455.1, forward strand.
CTCGGAACGGACATGAAAAGGTGGTCCGGCTGCTTTTGGACCACTACAAGGTGGACACCGAACAGACGGGGACTGTCAGATTTGACGGGTAAGTTTGAACTGTTTATTTCTGGAGTTTAGTTACTTTTCTTATACTATATAAATTATGTAAGAGATACGTTTTCTGACAGTATAATACCTGTATTATTTGTTACACGGTTACTCACTTCAAATTATTTTATAATCTTACCTGTATATTATCCTAAAGTTTCCGCTAAGAGAAAAAAAAAAGTCAATTACAATGTACAAAACAGTCGGGCTGGCAACAAAATTACAGTAATATTAATACTGAAGTCCTCTGAGGTAATTTTTATAACCGTTGATAATGACGCGCAAAATGGCGTATGAAATAAAAGAGCGCGAGTTCGCGGAGTGAAACGATGCACATGAAAGTAGCGCCGGTTTGAATCGAGTATTCCAGAAAGCATGTTGTGTATTTTAAAGTAATAGTCCGCCCAATTAATTCTGTCATTATTTACTCACTTTACATCATTAAGGCCCGTTTACACCAATATCTATAATGATAGCTATATTAGCATTTGTAACAACGCAACAAGACAATGTTCTGTTTTTTTTATACCTCGATCAATAGATTTATTTCTGATTTTTGTAAACCTTTTTAGAATTTATTTATTTTATACTAATTTTAGTTCATTTTACAGAGAGATTTTAAAAAGCATTTCATTGCATTAAAAATTTGAAACAACATGAGGGTGAATAAACGCTGACAGAAATGTCAACTATTCCTATCCATTTGAACCTCATTCGTCTCCAGTTATTTAACTGTACAAAAACAGTCTGTTAGGATTCTTGATGTTGCAGACTAGCATTTGTTGTCGTAATCATAAACACAAGTTTGTAGTGCAGTCGCGCAGCTTGCATCCGCGCTGAAAAATAAGGTGGATAGAGCTTGGGCTGCGCGATTTATCGCGATTAAACCGTACGTGATTTGGCAAAAAAAATAAAATAATCGCGGCTTGTCCGAGCTGTACGCCTCTGTGATCAGTAGTAAATGCTTCTCCATCTGAAAGCCAGAGGGAGAAATTGCATTCCAGAAAATCTTTATGGGCGTCATACTATCGCTGTAGCTGAATAAACAGAAGATTGAAACGCTTTGATTAAACATGACTAATAAAAACGCGACTGCCTTATTCTGTGTAAGAAGCCACATCATCTCACAGAAGGATGCTCAACTTTTGTTATAAAGTGAGTTTGGAGTGAAAACGTTATTAAATGTTATCTTTTGTTGGACAAGATGTTAATGTTTCTCATGTCTGGAAAGATGTTTCACGCGTGTTGATTTTTCAAATGTATATTATAAGCGACTCAAACTCACAGTGCTTTCAGATGGATTAGCATTTGGAGCCATACTTCACTGACAAGCTGCGCAGAAAAAAATAATCGCAGCCTTTGCGATTTCATAATCACACTAAGAATCATGTTTAAGATTTCAATGTTATTTTTCTTATTGTGCGATAAATTGTGCAGCCCTAGATAGAGCTCCATGTCATTGACGCATTTTTCACTCTTACAGGTATATTATCGATGGAGCCACGGCTCTTTGGTGTGCAGCCGGCGCTGGGCATTTCGAGGTGGTACGTTTGCTGGTTTCCCACGGTGCCAACGTGAACCATACCACCCTCACTAACTCCACCCCCCTCAGAGCTGCGTGCTTCGACGGCCGGCTGGACATCGTACAGTACCTTGTGGAGCACAAGGCTGACATCAGCATCGCAAATAAGTACGACAACACTTGTTTGATGATCGCCGCTTATAAGGGCCACGCTGATGTTGTTTACTTCCTGCTGGAGCGGGGCGCCGATCCCAACGCTAAAGCTCACTGCGGGGCCACCGCTCTGCACTTTGCCGCCGAAGCCGGGCATCTGGACATTGTGAAGGAGCTGGTGAAATGCCAAGCGGCTATGGTGGTTAACGGACATGGCATGACGCCACTGAAGGTGGCAGCCGAAAGTTGCAAGGCGGATGTGGTAGAACTGCTACTATCCCATGCGGATTGTGATGCACACAGCCGCATCGAGGCATTGGAACTGCTTGGGGCGTCTTTCGCCAACGACCGTGAGAATTACGACATTCTTAAGACCTACCACTACTTGTACCTGGCCATGCTGGAGCGATTTCGTGATCCCCAGAGGGTCATCGCCAAAGAGTTGCTGTCACCTGTGCATGCGTATGGAGGGAGGACCGAATGCCGGACTTTACAAGACTTGGAAGCCATTCGGCACGACCGGGATGCGCTGCACATGGAAGGCCTGATGATTCGCGAACGAATTCTGGGTGCGGATAACATAGACGTGTCGCATCCCATTATATACCGCGGTGCAGTCTACGCCGACAACATGGAGTTCGACCTTTGCATCAAGCTGTGGCTGCACGCCTTGCACCTACGCCAGCAAGGAAACCGCAACACGCATAAAGACCTCTTGAGATTCGCACAAGTGTTCTCGCAAATGGTCCACTTGAAGGAGCCGGTCCGCGCGTCGGATGTGGAGCATGTTTTGCGCGCCAGCGTCCTGGAGATCCGCCGCAGCATGGCACGTGTGCAAACCGCCACAGAAGCGGACTTGCCGGCGGCCAACGACAACTACGAGTCTAACGTGTTCACCTTCCTCTACCTGGTTTGCATTTCAACCAGAACACAGTGCGGCGAAGAGGAACGAGCGCGTATAAACAAACAGATCTACGACTTAATACGCCTGGATCCGCGTTCCCGAGAGGGGTCGTCACTTTTGCACCTGGCGGCGAGCTCCAGTACGCCCGTAGATGACTTCCACACCAACGACGTTTGCAGTTTCCCCAATGCACAAGTGACCAAGCTGCTCATAGACTGCGGCGCCCAAGTGAACGCCGTGGACAATGAAGGAAACAGTCCTCTACACCTCATAGTACAATACAACCGTCCCATCAGCGACTTCCTGACCCTCCATGCCATCATCATCAGCCTCGTTGAAGCCGGCGCTCATACGGACATGACCAACAAGCAAAAGAAGACCCCGCTTGACAAGAGCACAACAGGCGTTTCTGAAATCCTTCTGAAGACGCAAATGAAGATGAGTCTGAAATGCCTGGCGGCTCGCGCCGTGCAACAACATCAGATCTTGTATCGGGACCAGATTCCCAAAAGTCTGGAGGAGTTTGTTGAATTTCACTGACCCGTACTTTTAGTTTTCCGTCAGATTTGATGTTTTTGGAGTTTGATTTAACTTGACTCTTGATTTGACCTTGTTTACGTACTCCGCACGGATTGTAAATCTAGATTTTGTCCCTAATTTACTTGTTGATCCATTTGAGAGCCGTTAAATCTGACTGCTGCATTTTAACCCAAAGTAACTGAAGTCTCCAGTTTCATCCTGGTTCTTTTTTTATCAAATCAAAGGGTGTTGATGCTCATGGATACATGCAGTGCTAAAGACTCTCATTTTGAAAATTTCTTCTTTTGACAAACAGCATTTTATTGTGTTGAACTTTCGTCATCGTGACAATGTGAACAGCTCTTTTTTTTAAAAATAAGCTGCTCTTTTGTCAACCTTTTCATAATTTTTTGGTTTTCTTAACATATTTTATAAATGGTTTATTTAAAACAGAGTCTAAAATGTCTATTTTATGAGGAATCAATAGCTGAGAGTTGATGTCCTAAAGCTAAACTCCGTGCCAGGCGATTTCTTTTATTTGAATATTAAAATGTGCCTGTAACCAGAAGTTGGACATTTATAATTATTATTATTATTATTAATGTAACTTTTTTTTTCTTGTTTTTTTTTTTTTTTTTTTAAACATGATGCCACTGTAAAGCCAATTAGCAAGTCTGTAATTCTGACTTGCGTTAATGAACATTTGCTGGAGCTCTTTTGGAGTCACGGGGCCTTATTCTGGAAGGTGCTGTTGTGTGAGAAGCATGTCTTCCCGCTTTTATCTCTGTGTGTGTGAGTGTGTGAGTGTGTGTGTGTGTGTGTGTGTGTGTGTGTGTGTGTGTGAGGCCGATTCTGAATGTGGAGGTTTTTAACCCTCTGTGTTTGCACCATGTTTTATTCTTTAATTACTGGGGATTGTTCAACGTGTTTTTATTTCCAATCCAAATAAAACAAGATTAAAAACATCGATCAAAGATGCCTGTCAGATTCCATGTGCTTCTGTTGCATTTGAGCTGTGATTTTTAAGAAGGGTTTGCTAGATCCTCTTAGGGTCCATTTACACGACACCGTTTTCAACTAAAAACAGAAAAGTTTTTATGCGTTTTGTATAAATATTTACTTGACGAGTTGTCAATACAGTATATAACAATACAATATATAGGGTATGATTTTACCCAAAATTCAACATTTTGACAAAATAAGTGCAAATCGACATTTTGCTGCCTGGAGTCCAGTTTCTGTGAATTGAAGCAATCAATTTGCTTCGCTTTTCTTTAGCTTTCGGCAGTCTGTAAAAATATACCTCAGATTTCTTGTCAAATCTATTTGTACAGCGAATCGCAAAGATCTTTCTCTTTGTGTTTTTCGCGGCATTCACGCCGAAAACCAATGCTGCCACTCAGTGGGCGTAACCGCAGTCACTCCCGCCGGCGGTGACGTCATGTGCATAGACCTTAAGCAGCGCCATCTTTGATTTCGAACGGGAATGAAAGCGACGCTGTGAGGGATGGACATACATATCTTCGGTGGGTTGTACTGTTATTTCACGGGTTTTTGGATTGTTCTGCTGACAAAACACTGCAAAAATATCTTTCCAAGAAATGTCTGTAAACAAAAAAAAACAGTAAACATGAGCTGTGGAAAATTATAAGCGATCTAGGAGGTTTTTACAGAAAATACGGTAAGTAATCCTTGCTTTCATACCTGTCATGGCGCTGCTCTGAGTAAGGTCTATAGTTGTGTAGTGTTTCTTCACAAAATGACATCGCCATGGTAGTATAATAAACCTTTTTTGCTCGTTTTCGCGGATCCAAATGAATGGGGATTGTTTTGACAATGTTATCGTTTGACCGCGAAAATCGCAAAGGAATAACCTTTCCGTTTTTAGTACTTCGCTGCCGTGTCAAACACACATATTGTTTCTTTATTCTGGATTTTTTCCACGTGTTAGAATAATTAAAGTGATAAACTCTGAAATAACACAAATTGAACTATATGGGAATGATAGTGAGCAAAATATGCAACATGCAGCTTTTTTTTTTAAATGTATGTACATATTCATGTTCATATTTGAATATAAAACTAATCTGTTCTGGTCTGAATTCAAAAACAAAGATTTATTGTTTTAAATGGATTTTAATTTATTCAGTGGTTCAATAAAAAACACATGACGAACATTCGGCTGTCATCTCTACATGCAATAAAATGCCAACATAAGTGACAACAATTAAAACAAGTGCCACGGTGTCTTATACTGTGAAAGCTGTAAAGCCATGTCAAAAGAAAATTACTGTATGAGAACATTTTGGATTGAGTTGCTGTGTTCAGAACAGCATACCTAGTTATTGCTGCAGTATATAGTATGTATATGCACAGTATGCCTTTTTTTTTTTTTTTGCATGTCATGATCACCTACATTTGTCAAAATGTGCACACTGCACAAAATAACCTTTACTGCAATGCAATGCATCTGACTCCTAATTTGATAAGACTGACATTTTTTTATTAAAAATCTGATTTTAAATGCAAAGTAACCTAATAATTATTTCAGAGATAATAACAAAATGAAGCAATGCTGCTGAAATGGTGTACATATAGAATAACGCATACTATTTCACTCAGAAAATAGCCAGCAATAGTAAACTAGTATTGCGTTCTGAACACAGCCGCTGTGTATTTTCGAGACACAAAGTGTTTAAGGGTAGTTGAGATGTCAAGGATGATTTATTTATTTCTATAGCATCTAATTATTGTCTATTAAATATTTCATTGTGACCATATTAATGGAGTGAATACATGAAATATTCTTCTATATTTCTAAAAACACTCCTCACACTACAGTAATATTTAAGTCAACTGCATAAAAAGCAAACCTTTTAGAATTTTTGATTTATTTATGACAAATGTACAGTCAAAGAAAATGAAAAAATATAAAAGGTGGAAAACTGGTGACCAGTTACAGCACATAAAATGTGTTTCCTATCCATTGTATTATTTCAACTACCCTTAAGCGCTTTTACCTGTTTCAATTGATAAAAAAAAACAAAAAAAAAAACAGAAATAATCATGGAATACTTTATAAAATTATGACCATACATCTCACATACATCGTTAACAGATGTAAGTGGCAACAAAAAGTGCATGATATTAGTAATTTTATGGTTAAATATTTTATTTTATCATTGTATTACTGAACTTTTTCATATTTACATATTTCAAGTTCAAAATTCTTTACAATGTGCAAGTGCATCAGCTTGAATTTATGCTGCAGCAAAAAAGTCTTGTTCCGCAATCTGAAGTTTGTTTCATGATACACATGAAACTTTTTATCAGCACACGATGGTTCAAACTGAAGCCTATTCATTAGTGTTTCTTTCCAACTCTTTCTCTTTTGACCTGGATTTCAAAGTCTCACACTGAAGCTTCAGCCTCTTCTCTTCACATCTTCGTCTTAATTGGCAGCGTGGCCCGGGGAAGCGAGCTGATTGGTCAGATTGCAGGAGGGCGTGGCAGTGCTCGAGAGCAGCTGATCGGCTGACACACACCCGTGTCTGGAGAGTCCCTGAGTGATTGGCTGAGGAGGTTGCCGTGCGGTTGCCGTGGCATTACCGATCCTCTGCTGTCTTCTCATTGGTCGCCTGCTCGTCTCTCTTTCTCTTTTGCCTGTGGAAGAATCCAAGCTGCGGATGAAAGAAAAACAGTGACTTGTTTTGTTTTGAAGCATCCCAGGAGATTTAACCCAAAACAAACCCTAAAATATTATGTAAATATAAGTTTTGATATGTTAATTTAGCTCTACTTAATCTAAAAGTAAAAGAGAGCGGCAACCTATGGACAGAATTTAGGACTGGCTCTGGATAAAGAGGGATTTCAGTGGGTAACTTTGCTTGGTAACTCTGAATAAAATCCATCCCAAACCTTCCAAAGCGCTAGCACTAGCAGGGCCAGAAGTTGTAGTCCTCCCAGAGTGCTTCCAATAATCACCCAGATGGGAATTCTGTATTCGTCCTCCTTCCTAATCTCCAGGATTATCTACAAAACCATAATTTGAAACAGTCAAATTCTCAGAGGAATTGGATATACAAGATTTGGCCTCTTACATATGAGTATGTTAAAAGATCTGTGTAATTAAGTTAAAGTTGACTAACTAATACTGTCTTTAGCCAGAAGGGGGCAGCATGTCATTTGAGTGATTCTACAGAAGAGTTGGTTCATTTTCCACCTGCTTACACATTTAAAAATTAAGGTTCTTTATTGTCATTGAGGGTTCCATGAAGAACCTTTAACATTCCATTTCAGGTTCTTTATAGTGGAAGTGGAGTTCTTTAGGTTATTAACAATTTTCACTGAAAGGTTCTTTGGGGAACCAAAATGGATGCAAAAACCCAATATTAGAACCTTTATTTTTAGGAGTGTATCAGAAAAGTCTCAAAAATGAGCTGTTGTGTTGAACAAAACGCTTAAAGGAAAAACCCATGATACTTTCTGTAAACGACTGGTCTTTCTTTCTCATTACAATCCTACATATTACACTAGCTTCTAGGCACAAGCAAATGTAATCTCAAATGCATAATTTCATATCCATGAGTTTTACAGCATACTCACATGTCTCACGGGCCGTTCCTCATGGAGGAACATCGGACTGGAGGCGCTCAACTCGACAGCGGCCGTCATTACCAGATCTAACCGTTTAAATTTCACCTGAGGAGAAAATGAGAGAAAGGGAAAATAGTATCAATTGCATTGATGCAAAAAACTTGTAAAGACCAACTTCTGTTTCAGTAGTCGCCTTTATTTATATAGCGCTTTTTACAATGCAGATTGTGTCAAAGCAGCTTTACAGTGATAACTGGTATATAATGTTTGGCTGCACAGCAGCTCTTAAAGAAAATGGTGTCAACGTCCAGCTTAAGTAAATTCAGTATTGATTCATTCCGTTGTAAGAATCAGTAGTTATTAATTTAGTTAATTTATCTATATCAGCACTGGAGTAAACAGTGATGTCATCATCCAGCTCAGTTCAGTTCACATATACACACACAACGCAATATCATACATCAACTGCACTCATCAAAACAGTTTTTAAACTTTATAGCTGGTTTCTTGAGGGTCTACACTGTTAAAAAAACATGGTTATTTGATGGTCCACTTTAGACATAATTCATTAATGTTGCAACCTTATTTTTTACGGTAAAGTTCTGGTAACCAAAATGTTTGCCGGTAAATACTATTTTCTTGGAAAACAGACCAGGATTTCCAGCAGGGTTGTCAGAAAATGCCTGAGATACTCACGGCTAATAAATTGTGAAGATTGAGCCATCCTGTTGCGGTGATGCTAACGTCTCCTTGGGGAAGCAGGTTGATTCTACACTGCGCAAATAATGCATCGCTGGTGGACATGTTCTGTGAACACAAATAGCACAGTATGTATGACATTAAAGAGGCCACATTATGCCCTTCATGTTGTTTTTGGGCTCTACTAGAACAGGTTTTCGTGCTTGAATGTTCATTATTTTCCTCATATTCTCCATTGTTGCAGCTCCTCTCTTCCCAGTCTGTCAGTAACGCTCTGTTTAGTTCCTGTCTCTATGAAGCCCCTCCTTCTGAAAAGCACAATGTGCTCTGATTGGTGTTTGGGAAATGTCCCGCCCTCTTACCATAACCGCCAGTTTCAACCCACTACTAAGTCAACCAGGCCCCGCCCCTTTATTCTGTGTATGAATTATTTAAATGAGGAATATTGTGAAGAAAACTCAAAACTATAATGGAGGCGTTTCAGGGAGACTGATAGAGAGAATAACTCCTGCTGGAGGGACTTTGTTCAAACAGGAGGGGTTATATTGGTGCTGTGACCCGGATGGGAGTGAAGTTTAGAGGGGTGAGTGTAACGAATTTAGGTCGGTAAGAGCTGTGCGTGTAAACCTCACTCCCCTGATCTCAAGAAGCACTCTAGAGACTGTGGTCTTTAGCCTCCTTGTTAGAGCGTCCGACTCCCATGCCGGTGGACCCGGGTTCAAGTCCCGCTTAGAGCAGGTGGTTCAAACAGGAGGGGTTATATTGGTGTTGTGACCCGGATGGGAGTGAGGTTTAGGGGTGTGAGTGTAACGGATTTAGGCTGGTAAGAGCTGTGCGTGTAAACCTCACTCCCCTAATCTCAGGAGGCAGTCTAGAGACTGCGGTCTTTAGCCTCCTTGTTAGAGCGCCCAACTCCCATGCCAGCAGACCTGGGTTCGAGTCACGCTTTGAGCGGGCAGTTCGAACAGGAGGGGTTACAACAGCAACATTACACACTTAAAATGATGAACATGGAAAAAAAGCATAAGTCCTCTTTAAAACGGATTTAATCACGTCACACTTGGAAACAGAATGTGCCAGAGAGGAAACTGCTAAAACTGTGATGGAGTGAATCATTTCCAATTTGGAGCACATATAGACTGCAAACGAATGGTCTTCTAATCTCTATCCAACTGAATGTGATGAAAAAGGCTGGGTAGTTTGTTTTCATCAAGCTTGTCACTTTTACATTATGTTGCTTTGTTTCCCAGCAGATGGAGGCAGTTAGTTTATCACAAAACTTTTGAAGAAGTTTGGACGATGTGTAAAGAGCTAAGTTTACCATGTGTGGGTTGAGAGAGAGGTCTTCCTGTGAGGATGAGCCGGCGGTGATGACACGTGGAACATTGCAGTGCGATCCAGCCATCTGAGACGAGCAAGCAGAGGTCATAAACACACGGCACAAGCCTATCTTGATAATAAAACAGATGAGGATTTACACAAGAACACCGCTTACTAAAACAGAACCACTAATTAAACTCAAGCTGTTCCAACTTAAATAAACTGGATAAACAGATCACTTGCATCTTGAAACAAGCAAAATATCAAGCTCTGGAAGCAGTTACAACACTAATGACACATTGTTCAGTTTCAGATTAACTAACAAGCATGAATAATTGTGAAATTATTTTCTTACTCAGTAATTTTCTTATTTTCAATAAATATCTAAATATTCTTAAATCAAGACATTTACTTGAGAAGCAAAATGACTTAAGATATTACGTCCTGTTTTCTGAATTAGACTCAGTTGCTCCTTTGCACTTAAAGAACATTACGGAAATTAGTCCAACGCCGTAGTACATCGAGCACACTTGGGCCCTTAAGAGAGCAGCCAGAAAAATGGAGTGCAGCCGGAAGAAAACAAAACTAGAAGTTTTTCGCTTTTTGTGGAGAGAGAGAGAGAGAGAGAGAGAGAATGATTGAGTACAGAAAGGCCTTAAAAACTGCTAGATCTGCTCATTTCTCAAATCTTTTAGAAGGAAATTAACACAACCCTATGTAACTTCTTATGTTTCCAGCACAGCAGTAATGACTTTATGAACTTCTTTACTTGCAAGATTGATATCAGAGAGAAAATTATAACCATGCAACCGCCTACTACAGTATCGCGTCAGACAGTGCACTGTAGTGTCCCTGAGGAAAAATTCCATTCATTCACTGCTTTAGGAGAGGAAGAATTGTCTAAACTTGTTAAATCATTAAAATCAACAACATACAACCCTATACCGAGTAAGCTATTGAAAGAGATGCTTCCAGAGGTCATAGATCATCTTCTTAATATCATAAATTCATCATTATCACTAGGATACGTACCGAAAACATTTAAGCTGGCTATTATTAAACCTCTTATTAAAAAAAACACAACTTGATCCTAGAGAACTAGTCAATTACAGGCCGATCTCGAATTTACCTTTTCTGTCAAAAATACTAGAAAAGGCAGTATCATCGCAACTATGTTCCTTTTTAGAAAGAAATAGTATCTGTGAGGATTTCCAGTCAGGATTTAGACCGTACCATAGTACTGAGACTGCTCTCATTAGAGTTACAAATGATTTGCTCTTATCATCAGATTGTGGTTGTATCTCTCTATTAGTGTTACTGGATCTTAATAATCTTTTAAATAGACTCGAAAATTATGTTGGCATTAGTGGAATTGCATTGTCATGGTTCAAATCATACTTATCTGACCGTTATCAGTTCGTAGTAGAAAACGAAAAATGTCATACTGATCACAAGTTCAATATGGAGTACCGCAAGGCTCAGTACTAGGACCGTTGCGTTTCACTCTGTACATGCTACCCTTGGGAGATATCATTAGGAAGCATGGTGTTATGCTGATGATACTCAGCTCTATATTTCTTACTACTGAATTCAGAAAAAAAACAGAGATTCTAATTATTGGACCAAAAACCTCTAACCTAGAATACTGTAACACTTGATGGCTTCTCTGTTAAGTCTTCGTCGTCAGTTAGGAACCTGGGTGTACTCTTTGATACCAATCTCTCATTTGAAAGTCACGTTTCTAGCATCTGTAAAACCGCATTCTTCTATCTTAAAAATATATCTAAACTACGACATATGCTTTCAATGAAACATGCGGAACAGTTAGTTCATGCGTTCATGACCTCAAGGCTAGATTACTGTAACGCTCTACTGGGTGGTTGTTCTGCTCGCCTGATAAACAAACTACAGCTTGTCCAAAACGAAGCTGCTAGAGTTCTAGAACCAGGAAGTATGACCATATTAGCCCAGTTCTGTCAACACTGCATTGGCTTCCTGTTAAACATCGTATAGATTTTAAAATCTTGCTAATCACTTACAAAGCACTAAATGGTTCAGCTTCCCAGTATCTGAACGAGCTCTTAATGCATTATAGTCCTTCACATCTATTGCGATCTCAGAATTCAGGCCAATTAATAATACCTAGAATATCAAATTCAACCGCAGGCGGTAGATCCTTCTCCTATTTGGCACCTAAACTCTGGAACATTCTTCCTAGCATTGTTCGGGAAGCAGACACACTCTGTCAGTTTAAATCTAGACTAAAAACACATCTCTTTACTCTGGCATACACAACACATTATGATTTTATATTTTCAAATCTGTTAAAGGATTGTTAGGCTGCATAAATTAGGTCAGCCGGAACCGGGAACACTTCCTATAACACCAGATGTACTCGTTACATCAGAAGAAGAATGGCATCTACGCTAATATTAGTCTCTCTGTTTATCCCGAGGTTTACCATAGTTAGCCATATCCAGGCCGTATCCAGATCAGATGGAGGACCTGTGCCTTGACACGACAACAACGCAGCCCTGAAGTGTCAACAGAGATTGAGTCAACTAGATCATCCCTGTAAAGGCCTCACCGACACGACAGCCAGTGGCACAGATTCCCAATAAACCGTCCCATACCGGTGTGATGAATACGATCTTCAACTAGATGGAATTGGACCAAATTTTTTTGACTGTTGCAATCCCAATCGGACTTATGACCTATAACGTTGCCTGAATCATAATCATGCACTATTCACTGTTGAGCCTGGTTTCTCCCAGTGTTTTTTTCTCCATTCTTATCACTGTTTGTCACCTGATGGAGTTTTGGTTCCTTGCCGCTGTGCCTTTGGCTTGCTTAGTTGGGGACACTTGATATTCAACAATGTTTTGATCTGCCTGCATTGACACCATTGTATGCGCACAGAACTGAGCTGGACGATGACATCACTGTTTTCTCCAGTGCTGATATATAGATAAATTAACTAATTATTGATTTTTACAACCAAATTAATCAATACTGAATTTACTTAAGCTGGACAAAATTATTCACCAGTTATCACTGTAAAGCTGCTTTGACACAATCTGCATTGTAAAAAGTGCTACATAAATAAAGATGGCTTGACTTGACTGAAAACATTATCAAAACTTTATGCTTGAAAAAAGAACAAACTTGAAATTTGAATTGTTTAATTTTTCGGACACCATTTTTTCTGTTTTATTTAGAAACAGAATAAATAATTAAAAGGGTAATTGCAACTTTTTATCTCACAATTCTGACTTTTTTCTAGCATTTGTGAGTTTATCTTGCAACCATTAAAAAAAAAAAGTCTGAATTGTGAGATAACTCGGAATTGGGAAAAATAAAGTCGGAATTGTGAGATATAAACAGGCAGTTGGGAAAAATACAGTCAGAATTGCGAGAAATAAACTTGGGGTTGCGAGAAAAAAAGTTGAATTGTGAGATAAAAAAAATCTTAATTACCTATTTTTAAAAAACAGGAAACAAGCTTCTATAGTTCTACGCATAAACTTACTTAATTTTGATAAATTTTTCAGAAAATAAGACGTAATTATTTTAAGTATATTTGGCAGTATCTTGTTTTAAGAATGTTTAGATATTTGTGCTGAAAAACAAGTCATAAATACTGAGTAAGAAAATATTTTTGAGGCTGAAGTTCAGTGATGGAAAAATATGCATAAATATAAATAAGTGAACTAAAAATGCACCTGATTGATATCCAAGTCTGAGAGGTGCAAGAGAGCGTGTGCGTTTCTGGTTACAGTGAAGACGTTTAACGTGAAGAGAAGCTCAGATACAGGGAAGAGGCCAAGATTCTGGATCTGCAAAAGAAATAGGTTCAGTTTTAGCAGAAACATCTTAGACGTCCAAAGGAAATATTTATTTTGTTCAAATGCACAGTGCATGAAGAACAGTTCTCTGATTCATTATGAAGAATATTATTTAAAACCTGGTTTGGATATGGAGAGCCCACCTGATAAGAGAGGTTGAAGGGCGGTCCAGTCCCAACAGGGACGCTTTGGGCAAGCTCAGGTTTGATCTCAAAACGGGACGAACTGGAATCTCTGAAAGAAAGAGAAAATATTAAAGAACCATGAACTAGGAACTGCATAGCAACACTCTGGCAACTATACAGAACAACCTAACAGCCACATAGCAACACCCTAACAGCCACCCAGAAAACCTTAACAACATCCCAGCAACCACACAGAACACCCTAGTATCTATCTATCCACTTCACAATAAGGTCCTAGTTAACATTAGTCAATGCAACATTATAACTAACAATGAGCAATACATTTATTACAGTATTTATTATTATCTTTTTTAAACATTAGGTAATAAAATACAACTGTTCATTGTTAGATTATGTTAGCTCAGGTCCATGTTTTGATTGTAATAATGTATTAGTAAATGTTAAAATTAACATTAACTGAGATGCTTTAGAAGTATTTTTCCATTGTTAGTTCATGTTAACTAATGCAGTTAACTAATGTTAACATAGGGAATCTTATTGTAAAGTGATACCATAACCCTTTATTAGCTTTAAGATATTTCTGGGTGACTCTCACAAAACCTGTCAAGAACATGTCTGGGTCATATTTCACCTCAAAATCAGAATAAAAATATTAAAATTCACAAATATTTTGTCCTGTTTTTTAATAGATTGAACTCCCTACAGTTTAAATGGATTTTTTCACATTGCAATAATGATAATTATAAAAAATTAAATAAATAAAAAGCTGATTAATTTTCTTATGCTAAATATAATTGTTTTTCTTATTTCTTTGATTCACTCTAATACTTTGTTACCTTGTGAAGAGAATATCAGCCTCATATTTCAGACTGTGGTAAATATCGTTGATGTTGTCCTCTGGAAACATCTCTTCTCCTTCACTGCAATGAAACAAACAGGGTGCTCTTAGATTCATCTCCACAAAACAATAAAACGAAACTACAAACAAAAATTAGTCACGAGTCACCTGGAGGTGTCACCACTGAGCGTTTGTTTGCAAACAGTAATTTCATCTATATTACATTTATACATCAATAAAAATATCCTCAGATGATCATGAGGTTCTCATTGGTTCAAAGGTCATAACATCATCTGGACACTACCAGGTGTACTAGGAACTGCATAGCAATACTCTGGCAACTATACAGAACAACCTAACAACCGCATAGCAACACCCTAACAACCGCATAGCAACACCCTAACAACCGCATAGCAACACCCTAACAACCGCATAGCAACACCCAAGTATCTGTCTAGCAAAAGCCTACTAACTACCCAGAACAACTTAGTAACATCCTAGCAACCACCCAGAACACCCTAGAATCTGTCTAACAACACCCTACCAACTACCCAGAATACCTTAGCAACATCATAGCAACCACACAGAACACCCTAGTTTCTGTCTAGCAACACCCTAAAAACTACCTACAATACCTTAGCAACATCCTAGTAGCAACTACCCAGAACAACCTAGTATCTGTCTAACAACACCTTACCAACTACCCGGAATACTTTAGCAACATCCTATCACACCCTAGTAACTATCTCCCTAGCAACCACACAAAATACCTTACTAATTAAATTGCAACACCCTAGCAAACACCCAGAACACCCAAGTATCTGCCTAGCAACACCCTAGAAGCCACCCAAAAACACCCTAGAAGCCACCCTTACACCGTGTCTACACCGGACGCGAGCGGCACGATGCGACGCGTCAAAAGACATTAGAACCCATTATAATCCATGATATTGTCTACACTGGACAACAGTAAACGGATTCCCCATTCTATTTCTGACATAGTCCAAGTGCTTTCCAACGGTCATCTTGTCGCGTTCAGTGTAGACAGCTTTTAGCTGTTGTGGCGCAATGCAAGACACTGTGTTAGACAACATCCAAGCAACCATACAGAACACCCTAGTATCTGTCTAGCATCACCCTACCAACTACCCAGAAAAAAACCATAGCATCATCCTAGCAAACACCCAGAACACCTGAGTATCTGCCAAGCAACACCCTAGCAGCCACCAGAATACCTTACAAACATCTTAGCAACCACCCAGAACACCCTAGTATCTGCCTAGCAACACCCTAGAAGCCACCCAAAAACACCCTAGAAGCCACCCTTACACCGTGTCTACACCGGACGCGAGCGGCACGATGCGACGCGTCAAAAGACATTAGAACCCATTATAATCCATGATATTGTCTACACTGGACAACAGTAAACGGATTCCCCATTCTATTTCTGACATAGTCCAAGTGCTTTCCAACGGTCGTCTTGTCGCGTTCAGTGTAGACAGCTTTTAGCTGTTGTGGCGCAATGCAAGACACTGTGTTAGACAACATCCAAGCAACCATACAGAACACCCTAGTATCTGTCTAGCATCACCCTACCAACTACCCAGAAAACCATAGCATCATCCTAGCAAACACCCAGAACACCTGAGTATCTGCCAAGCAACACCCTAGCAGCCACCAGAATACCTTAGAAACATCTTAGCAACCACCCAGAACACCCTAGTATCTGCCTAGCAACACCCTACCAACTACCCAGAATACCATAGCACCATAGTAACTGCCTAGCAACAAAACATCCATCCATCCATCCATCCATCTATATAGCCTTCAAGCTATTAAAACTAAATCAAGTTTTCTGGCCAGGCTTTCTCAAGCCAACATAAGGTTTGTCTTAAGCTTCTTTATTTAGTTTTGTCTATGTTCATTTTATACATCAATAAAAAAAAATATCCTCAGATTAAATTCTTATGGATTCATGACCTCACCTGGAGACCCTCAGGGTGATCTGGATGAAGTTCAAGAAGACAGATCTGCTGAACTCAAACTCCAGGCGAAAATAAACCTGGATAAATCAAGTAAAACTTCAAGTTAAGACAACAGAGAAGCCAAACACAAAACACAACAAAAGGACAAACTGTTCTTGTATTCTACAGTCATTTATGGTCTCTACATTTCTCATTGTCGTCTAACTGGCCGTATCGGCGGTGATTAATGGAATTGCTGCTTTGTACAGGATTTGAACAGAAGGTGCCGTGAATTTCCAACCGGCTCCAGAGACACAAGGGGAAAAATGAAGAGTCTGGGGTGATGCCAGCCCAGCAAGAGCACAGGAAACCACAGGGAAAAACTAAATAACCACAGAACGTACCTGAGGAACAGTCCCACTGAGAGACAGAGACTGATCAAACATGAGAATCAGACCTTTGGTATGTGGAAAATGAGCAGAGAAATGATGGTCTCTCGTTCCTATTCTGACAGGCATAAACAAATATTGCCATATGAAGAGAATCATGGGAATTTACGTGATGAGTTTTCCATTCTGAGGCTTCTGTCGATGTCAGGAGGATTACAGACAACCCGGGGCTTCTGTTTTGTTACAGATTAACTCCAATGTTCGCTCAAATTGGAACATGTGACATTTGTTTTTCCAAGCAAGTGAGTGGTAGCATTGTTTTGACCACTTCTTTATTGACAAAAATGAGCCAGAATGAACCAATGCATGTTTCTGAACATCTTCTATGAAGTACCATGTAAATATCATGCCATATGCAAATGGTAATGAAGTTCCATGGTATATACGTAACATTGCCATCACTAAATGATCAATAATATTCAATAGTCAGTGGCTACAAGTTTGAGGTGTCTCACCTGAGCATGTGACCTCATAAACGGCACGCTGACGTTGCATGTCCGGTAGAGACTTGCATCATCAGAGTTCGGGCACTCGATTGCCATGTCTGAAGGTGCCTGAAAAACAAACATATTTTCAATTTCAAATTAATACACTTCCACTGAGAAAAGCCCTCAAATGAAGATCATTCCAAGATATTATCGAGTAAATGACTGAATGGACACATATGGTCAATATATTGTGGGCCAATCAGCAGTAGGGGGCGTGTCCACTCATGATGGCAAAAGAGAGTGAGCCAATCAGCAGTAGGGGGAGTGTCCACTCATGATGGTGGAGGAGAGAGAGTGAGCCAATCAGCAGTAGGGGGCGTGATGGGGGAGGAGGGAGCTAATCAGCAGTAGGGGCGTGTCCACTCATGATGGGGGAGGAGGGAGAGTGAGCTAATCAGCAGTAGGGGGCGTGTCCACTCATGATGGGGGAGGAGGGAGAGTGAGCTAATCAGCAGTAGGGGGCGTGTCCACTCATGATGGGGGAGGAGGGAGAGTGAGCTAATCAGCAGTAGGGGGCGTGTCTACTCATGATGAGGAAGGAGAGAGAGTGAGTCAATCAGCAGTAGGGGGCGTGTCTACTCATGATGAGGAAGGAGAGAGAGTGAGTCAATCAGCAGTAGGGGGTGTGTCAATCCCAACAAGTAACAATCCCATAATGTTTGTGAAATGGAATGTTCCCTTAACGTTTGCATAACCAAGAAAAAAACATTTTAAAAACATTTAAAAAATGCTAATCAGCAGTAGGGGCGTGTCCACTCATGATGGGGGAGGAGGGAGAGTGAGCTAATCAGCAGTAGGGGGCGTGTCCACTCATGATGGGGGAGGAGGGAGAGTGAGCTAATCAGCAGTAGGGGGCGTGTCCACTCATGATGGGGGAGGAGGGAGAGTGAGCTAATCAGCAGTAGGGGGCGTGTCCACTCATGATGGGGGAGGAGGGAGAGTGAGCTAATCAGCAGTAGGGGGCGTGTCCACTCATAATGGGGGAGGAGGGAGAGTGAGCTAATCAGCAGTAGGGGGCGTGTCCACTCATAATGGGGGAGGAGGGAGAGTGAGCTAATCAGCAGTAGGGGGCGTGTCTACTCATGATGGGGGAGGAGGGAGAGTGAGCTAATCAGCAGTAGGGGCGTGTCCACTCATGATGGGGGAGGAGGGAGAGTGAGCTAATCAGCAGTAGGGGCGTGATGGGGGAGGTGGGAGCTAATCAGCAGTAGGGGCGTGTCCACTCATGATAGGGGAGGAGGGAGCTAATCAGCAGTAGGGGGCGTGTCCACTCATGATGGGGGAGGAGGGAGAGTGAGCTAATCAGCAGTAGGGGCGTGATGGGGGAGGTGGGAGCTAATCAGCAGTAGGGGCGTGTCCACTCATGATAGGGGAGGAGGGAGCTAATCAGCAGTAGGGGCGTGTCCACTCATGATGGGGGAGGAGGGAGAGTGAGCTAATCAGCAGTAGGGGGCGTGTCCACCCATGATGGGGGAGGAGGGAGAGTGAGCTAATCAGCAGTAGGGGGCGTGATGGGGGAGAGTGAGCTAATCAGCAGTAGGGGCGTGTCCACTCATGATGGGGGAGGAGGGAGAGTGAGCTAATCAGCAGTAGGGGGCGTGTCCACTCATGATGGGGGAGGAGGGAGCTAATCAGCAGTAGGGGCGTGTCCACTCATGATGGGGGAGGAGGGAGCTAATCAGCGGTAGGGGGCGTGTCCACTCATGATGGGGAGGACAGAGAGTGAGCCAATCAGCAGTAGGGGGCATGTCCACTCATGATGAGGAAGGAGAGAGAGTGAGCCAATCAGCAGTAGGGGGCATGTCCACTCATGATGAGGAAGGAGAGAGAGTGAGCCAATCAGCAGTAGGGGGTGTGTCAATCCCAACAAGTAACAATCCCATAATGTTTGTGAAATGGAATGTTCCCTTAACGTTTGCATAACCAAGAAAAAAACATTTTAAAAACATTTAAAAAATGTTTTGAAAGACGAACCTTCACCACCAGACTGGAGAACTGGAGGTTTGGAGAATGCGTGAGATGCAGGATCGTGCCGTAAGCATTCTCTCCTCGGTTCTCCAAACGTGCCTCCACTAGAACTTTCCTCCGGCTGGCCTCCACCACACGCTCGCTGCTCGCCCTCGCCCTCTGATGGACACACAGCGGCCATGTGGCGCGCTCGCTCCGCCCGCAGAACTGCCTAAAAGAGACAGAGAGCCAGTCAGGGACTGAGGTGTGTTTCAGTGTGTGAGGAAGAGCAAAAGTGTGCGTGAGGTTCAAACCTGCGATCTAATAAGTCAGAGCTGCTCTGCAGGATGAGGTTGGGAACACACTGATCGTCACTGTCACAACCATTCCAGAACGGAAGCTAGAGAGAGAGATTTTAGATGAATGCATGACAAAGAAGTTATCAATCTTTAAGTCTGTTTATCTGTCGGTCTCACCTCTGATTGCAGACTGGTAGGCCAGCCGTCGTCCAGCACCGGCCCTTCTTCTGCGTTTTGCAGGCCAACGTTCACAGTGAAGATCACGGGTCGTGTGTAGTCTGTCACTTCCTGTGTAAACAATCAGATTCTGTTTTAAAACACACTGCATTCACAAAAATATTTAGGCCTTAATTTAAGATGTGTGTATTTGAATTGCATATGAAACATCCATCCATTTGGATTACACAAACTAATAATACAGATTTCTGTATAAGTACTAATACATTGAACGTGTTTTAATAAACAGCTTTATATATTTATCATCAATTTGTTTAATACATGCGATCATCAAATATTGACAACCATTACTCTGGTAGAAGCAGTGTGAAATATTTCATGAAAATCAAGCAATTTTTATAGTTCTCTGGAATATTCAATTCTGATTGGTTAATCACAGCATTATGCGCATAAATATTTGTGTATAATGTACTGTAGCTAAACCGTTTAATCTACCGATTTTCTAAATACACCTGTGTTTGTTGGTAAGATTTTTTAATGTTTTTGAAAGAAGTCTCTTCTGCTCACTAAGAAAAGGTCTCACATGAACATGGAAAAACACTCGCAGGCAGTAGTTCGAGTCCGGTCGCAGGGTGACGTCTCTGGGCTGCGGGTCATCTGTGCTGTCTAACACGGCTCTGGGAAAATATCTGTTCTCCTCGAAACCAAAGCTGTACCTCAGCGCTGAACAAAAGGATAACATCTCAATGTCAACATCTCTGTTTATGCACTGCAAAAAAATGATGTTCTTCCTCAGTATTTTTTACTTGTTTTCCAGTACAAATATCTAAACATTCTTAAAATCAAGATAAATTTACTGGAGAAGCAAAATAACTGAAAATATTAAGTCTTGTATACTTAAAAACTGATCAAAATTAAGCGAGTTTATGCTTACAATAAGACGAAATATCTGCCAGCGGGGTCAAAAAAAATAAACTTAATATAAATTTTGAAAACAATATTATTTGTCTGAATCAACTGGCAGATATTTGTTCTCGTTTTAAGCGTAAAGTCACTTCATTTTGATCAATTTTTCCGAAAACAAGACTTTATAACTTATGTAATTTTGCTTCTCAAGTATCTTAAAGGGGTACTTCACCGCTGGCAAAATGGACTTTCAATAAAAATTGCCTGCTTATACAGTGGAAAGATATATACATATCTACATATACATATATAAACAGATTAAAAAAGGTTGTTGTCTTCCCTTTTGCCAAAAACTCCAACAACCATAATGCACTGGGCATGTTGCCATCCAAGGCCACTCCCACCAGTCTGCTAATGCTATGGATACGCTTTCTAGAGTCAAATACCGCCTTGCTTTAGAAGGAAATACTTCTTAGCAAACTTTTAGTCATAATGGTGTCAACTAAGAGTAAACGTTTGTTAGTTACTTTTCGGTTTCCAGTTAAGAATCCAGCGCATTGTAGGCAGAGGCCAAAAGAATCGTAAATACGGAGAGATATTATAATCATTTCAAACTGAATGACCACGAACATAGTGTTTAGGCCAAATGGAGGGGGAAAAGCCGAAAGAAACTGCAGTTTCATCAGTTCCGCCTTAAGCAAAACCCTACCGCGTACAGATAAAAAAGCATTTCTTTGCATTATATCAGAACGCTGTTTAAAGAGTAAAAAATATTGCCATTGGATCATGTTTGATAAAGAGCTGAATATGGTCTATGACTATCAGTTTAAGTGCATGCATGACCCTCTGGACCTGATCTTACAAGCTCCAGATGGGAAATGAAGGGGATGCCTGACACCATTTTACGATGGTTTCCACGGGCTACTCTCTCTCTAAATGCCGGGATTAAAGTGTTTTCTCTCTGGCCGGAGCCTTTTTGCATTAGGAAAAACTGTTCTAATATTAAGAAGTGACCTTTCATGGTAACATCTGAAAGAGATTACACACAGGCACAGGACACTGGAAAATACAACAAATGTGCTTTTATCATTCAGGTTCGCTAATGGACATCCAGTTACATACCGACTCTCTTTGGATCCGTCATCGGTGTCTGTGCCGTGACATTCAGACAAACGGTGGCCAACATACACGACACCTCTCGGCCTCCTCGGATGCAGTCTTTATTAAAAACATTGATTTTTGAAGGCTCAAAATTAATGCGGATTCCAACACGGACAACACTGCGAGACCTGTTCGAAAACACGCGAAGAGGAGACTTAATGGAGTTCTCTTGTGTATCGTCTTTGTTTCTCCTAATGTAAATGGTTCAAACTCACCAAAGCAGAACTGCGGCCCCTAAAGAGCCCACAGACAGATCTATGAGCTCATCTCCATTTACATCCATCATCCCATGCACACTGCGGCCGAAATAACGGAGACCTGGAGAGATGTCACCACCGGCTATTCTCTGAGGTAGAGTGAGAAACATTCATGATTAAGAAATAATCACCAAAGAATGTTTTGCTAATGTTACAGTTAATATGTAAACGTTATTTCGGTATGTTCTCGTCCAGTTTTTAAAACGTTTTTTCTTGGTTATGCAAATAATTCTCAAACATTAAGGGGATGTTACTTTTGAATGTTTTCTGAACATTCTAAAAGAAGTAGATTTTTTTTTAAATTCCAGAAAAGAAAAAACAACAACATTCCATGCAACGTTAACATTCTGAGAACATTATTAAAGACCAGATAACTTTGAATGAACATTCTAAGAACGTTTGTTCATAACTTTGAGAGAACCTTGCCAGAACTTTCTGAGAACATTTCCTTTTAGCTGGGAGGGTGCAAAAGGTCATACCTGTTATTATATTTAGTATTTTGGCATTTCTGGAATTGTGTTTAATAAAGTAAAATCAGCTAAGTCTAACCTGTTTGTATTTGGGTTGGATGCTTTTTTGTCGGCCATAGAAGAGATAGATAGCTCCTTTGTGATTGTCCTCCAGTGGCGCGCCCACCACCAGCTCACTGAAGCCGTCACCATTCAAGTCCGGAAGGGCTGACATAGCTGCACCAAAACGAGAATCATAGGTCTGTTCTGATGGTCCAAGAGTCCCATCTGGTATAAAAGAGCCCTGCAAAGAGAGAAAGACAAGAAAATATTCATTAAAATGGTTGTGTTCAGAATGGAACACTAGTATACTAAAGTAAAGTATGCACATGACCTCATAATGCTGTCATCTCACAAGTTTGGTTATTTTTTTGATAAAAATAATCAGCTTATTTTACTTCTGATTCATTCATCAAACTGCTATATATTTAGTTTATTTACCTAGTCTTGCCAATACTTCAGAAAAGGTACAGCATTCATGAATTATATATATTTCAAAGCACAAAACACAAAAATATAATCAATATAATATAATAATGTGTGTCATATGAACGAGCAATTATACTGTTTATGAATCATATACACAAAACATGCATTTTCACTTTAAAATAACGACATATTACAGTAATTCAGCGTCAGGCGTTTTTCAGTAATCGTTTTAAATCGGATTGAGTTCATTCAGTGAAGGATTCGTTAATTCACTGACTGAAACTCAATGTCCAAACTAGTAATTCCTGATTTCCTGAAACATTTGAACAACTCATTAAAGAAAAGACTCATAAGAGTCATTTTTTTGTGTGAAACACACCACTGTACACTGAAATAACCATCTCAAAAGAGTCATTTCCTGGCGAATCGGACTACGGCCTAAGGAATCGGTTCATAAGTTATTTTCTAATGAATTGGATTACAGTCGCGTCGCGCGGCATGTTTGTTTTTACCTGCTGCTCGGAAGGACAACTCAATACACTGTCTTTTTACCTCATCATAGTAAATTCAGCCTGCAAGTTTACCACTCAGGTAACAAAAACAATTACTTTGCAGTGGCGCTGTATATTTACCATGAGGTGCCTTAAACAAGCGATGTTGATTCAGCACTGACTCGAACCCACTGTTCAAACTTGTAGTTCGTGACTCGTGAGTCTGTTGAATGGCTAATTAAAAGAATAGG
The DNA here is from genome assembly GCA_037101425.1 of Elopichthys bambusa. Classification (NCBI taxonomy): domain Eukaryota; kingdom Metazoa; phylum Chordata; class Actinopteri; order Cypriniformes; family Xenocyprididae; genus Elopichthys; species Elopichthys bambusa. The sequence goes on from CM074455.1 coordinate 1,698,318, forward strand.
CTCATAAGAGTAATTCGTTTGTGAATCAGCGGTGCGTTCCAAACGAGATAATTCGCCCTCCGAAGGGCTTCGGAGTGAAAACAATCATGGCCGCCATATCGAAGGGTCTTTCTAAACCGAAGTGCTCAAAACTGGCCACAATTCAAAGGGCCCTTCGGAATCAAGGATTTCGAAAGGTACAACTAATTTTACCAAACCATTATTTCTAATTTTGCTGTCGGAAGTTAAACAATACTAAAATCTATTTATAATTTGAAAGCATTTCCATGTTTTAATTTAAATTAATTTGTTAGTTTTGTTTTTTTCCCCTTTTCTTTTCCTTGTTTTCATCCCCTGGCTAATGTAAAATTGTTGAATATGATTGATTCAATAGAAAAATAGAAAATAAAATAAAAAAAAGTTCGATTTTACCTATAAATGTACAGGTGCTGGTCATATAATTAGAATATCATCAAAAAGTTGATTTATTTCACTAACTCCATTCAAAAAGTGAAACTTGTATATTATATTCATTCATTACACACAGATTGATATATTTCAAATGTTTATTTCTTTTAATTTTGATGATTATAACTGACAACTAAGGAAAATCCCAAATTCAGTATCTCAGAAAATTAGAATATTGTGAAAAGGTTCAATATTGAAGACACCTGGTGCCACACTCTAATCAGCTAATTAACTCAAAACACCTGCAAAGGCCTTTAAATGGTCTCTCAGTCTAGTTCTGTAGGCTACACAATCATGGGGAAGACTGCTGACTTGACAGTTGTCCAAAAGACCACCATTGACACCTTGCACAAGGAGGGCAAGACACAAAAGGTCATTGCAAAAGAGGCTGGCTGTTCACAGAGCTCTGTGTCCAAGCACATTAACAGAGAGGTGAAGGGAAGGAAAAGATGTGGTAGAAAAAAAGTGTACAAGCAATAGGGATAACCGCACCCTGGAGAGGATTGTGAAACAAAACCCATTCAAAAATGTGGGGGAGATTCACAAAGAGTGGACTGCAGCTGGAGTCAGAGCTTCAAGAACCACTACGCACAGACGTATGCAAGACATGGGTTTCAGCTGTCGCATTCCTTGTGTCAAGCCACTCTTGAACAACAGACAGCATCAGAAGCATCTCGCCTGGGCTAAAGACAAAAAGGACTGGACTGCTGCTGAGTGGTGCTGCAAAGTTATGTTCTCTGATGAAAGTAAATTTTGCATTTCCTTTGGAAATCAGGGTCCCAGAGTCTGGAGGAAGAGAGGAGAGGCACACAATCCACGTTGCTTGAGGTCCAGTGTAAAGTTTCCACAGTCAGTGATGGTTTGGGGTGCCATGTCATCTGCTGGTGTTGGTCCACTGTGTTTTCTGAGGTCCAAGGTCAACGCAGCCGTATACCAGGAAGTTTTAGAGCACTTCATGCTTCCTGCTGCTGACCAACTTTATGGAGATGCAGATTTCATTTTCCAACAGGACTTGGCACCTGCACACAGTGCCAAAGCTACCAGTACCTGGTTTAAGGACCATGGTATCCCTGTTCTTAATTGGCCAGCAAACTCGCCTGACCTTAAGCCCATAGAAAATCTATGGGGTATTGTGAAGAGGAAGATGCGATATGCCAGACCCAACAATGCAGAAGAGCTGAAGGCCACTATCAGAGCAAACTGGGCTCTTATAACACCTGAGCAGTGCCACACACTGATCGACTCCATGCCACGCCACATTGCTGCAGTAATTCAGGCAAAAGGAGCCCCAACTAAGTATTGAGTGCTGCACATGCTCATACTTTTCATGTTCATACTTTTCAGTTGGCCAAGATTTCTAAAAGTCCTTTCTTTGTATTGGTCTTAAGTAATATTCTAATTTTCTGAGATACTGAATTTGGGATTTTCCTTAGTTGTCAGTTATAATCATCAAAATTAAAAGAAATAAACATTTGAAATATATCAGTCTGTGTGTAATGAATGAATATAATATACAAGTTTCACTTTTTGAATGGAATTATTTAAATTTTTTTGATGATATTCTAATTATATGACCAGCACCTGTATAGTATTTTTCTATACTACTGCAATATTTATACAAGTTAGATTTGGTACATTATTATGGTCAAAATGACATTGTACTTTAACAAAAAATACTTGACAGCTCCCTTTATCAGTCCATTCAAATGTTTCAAATACATAGACACATTATATTTAACGTAAAAGACCGGCAGTATCTTATAATGTTACTACAGTAAATGAATGCGTATTAACACAAAGAAGGGGAAAAAAGACGAAGGCAGCTCCTTGATTGTCTTGCTGAACGCTGAGTTTTTTTTACCCCTACACCCCTTCATTCCTTCGAAGTTCTCACTCCGGAGGGTAAACCCTTTGAAGGGATTAGGGCATAGGGATGAGCCCTTCCAAATGGAGCGCAGGGTGGATCTACCCTCGTTGTGCTGTAGAGATTCTTGATTCACAGGAACTGGTTCAATTTTCTAATGTCTCGCAGCCCGCGCTGTATACCTGTTGCAACTCAAAACACGATCGTTTTACCTCATATTCGACAAAGCCTGCAAACTCACCACTCAGGTAACAAAAAATATATAATGTATTTTGCTGTGGCGCTGTAGATTTACAGTGAGGTAGCCTACATGAAGCGGCGTATACTGTAAAAAAGTCTTTCTGAGCACCAGTATTCTTTGAGATAACATTATGGTGTTGTGTAGGATATTGTCACCTGTGAGTTTATGGTGTAGATGTAAATTCGGCCTTTCTCCCACCCTCTGTAGAAGTACATGGGAGCTCCAACAAGTAAAAGATCCGTCAATCCATCATCATCCAGATCAATTGGTGCCAACTCACTTCCATAATATGACCCGATCTACAATTCATCATCAAAAAAAAAACAAAAACACACTCTGTCAGCATTTGATATCCACATACATTAGGCCATAACTGTTCTGGGTGGCTGCTAGGGTGGTCTATGCCAGCGGTTTTCAACGTTTTTGCTTGGAATAACTGGAAAAATGTTTATTCATTATTTTTGTCTTGTTTTAAATAATTTTAAGTCAACTTGAGGCCCCCTTTTGGTCCCCAGCCCCCTTGTTGAGAACTGGTCTATGCTATACGTCCCTCCTTCAATGTAAATTTCTGGGATTTATTTTCACCCTTTTTATCATTCACAAGGTGGGAATTGTAGGTTTCATTACTTAGTCACAAGATTGATGATCTGAGGAACCACAAAATGATGTGGTGTGATGGGAAAAGCGATGCATTTAGAAACTTCAAATCATTTAAAAATTGAATCAATTGCGTGTCAAAATGATTCATGGTTTCGATTTCAAAGTATTGCTGTATTTTTTGTAGAAAAGGTACTTCGTCGACTTGCTCCAATCAAAGTGATTGGAATGCGCCTGACATTGTAATGATACTTGATTTTTTTTTTTTTTTTTTAAGTCAAAATTTCACACTAACCAGAGAAATATTTTGTATTTCAACAGCCACACAATGTGATATTTTACTTTTGCTTCAGTGATGGAACACACATTGTATGGCAGATTCTTCAGTTATCACGCTGTTCTGAACTCGCATTTCAACCTTGAAAGTTCCTGTCGGCTTTACAAATGCCAGAAAATAGGAGACGCACTTTATCACATTCTCGTCTAAGTGCTTCCCTAAGGGCTCACACTCAGACACACGGTCTGGTGCATAACAGGTTGATAGCTAAATGAATGTTGTGGTCGGCGACCGGCCGCGTTTGAAACGGTAAGCGTGTGCATTCACTGCAGGCCATGCATACACAAACACACACACACGTGCAGATGAGATTCACATGGGCCGCAGAGACGCCTGCCCATCTGGAGCGGGTGACTGAGTCTAGACCTTCACACGCCGTCTCCTGTCCACACACATGGTCCGCATTAATTTACTGATGTGCCTCTCCAATCAAACACGCAACCGTTTCAGAGAGAAGAAGGTATGATGGAAAAATACAGACAGATGGATTAAGGAAGGAGTTAGGAGAAACGTTCGTATTTAGGCCAAGCACACGCTACTTTTGCATGCACTATTTAATGCAAATTAGTCCTATTATAGATTATTGACAAAACACCACTATTTCCGTAATGTGATTAACGTTACACTATTACCATCTGTGAAAAAAAAAAAAAAAAAAGTAAAATGGATAAATGGAATCTTGTTTAAAAGTGTATGTTTTGTTCTGATAGGTGGCAGTAGTTTATCAAATGATGGAGAAGAACATTATAAATGGGCTATTTTTGCTCTGACTCTTGCACTCTTTTGCAATTTCATTGGTTGTTTTGTACAATTCCAATATTGAATATATAACAATTCAGTTTACAGCACAGCATGTAAAAAGGCAAAACCAGTCTGAACAGGCAGGTGGCTATGATCTGGTATCTGCATGAAGTACCAAAATGTATTGTGATACTACCGTGCATTACTCAAAAATAAGGACATTTTGGCAGTAATTTAGATTTTTACTTCCCCCACCAACATTTTCACTGGGCCCAACCATAAGGTTTTTAATTTGTAGTAAGCCTTAATGTTGAGCCCTGCCATGGTTGGTGGTACCATGGTATTCTTGGAAGCACTTTAGAGTAGTGTTGTCAGAAGTACCGACTTCGGTACCAAGTCGGTATTGAAATTTTAAAAATGTGACGATACCTAGCATTTTGAGCGGATTCTTAAACACCTCTGATTGGCCATTGTGTTCACGCACTCAACAGATATGTCTGTGATTGGCTACAATCATCAACACTTCAAAAACATGTAAATAGACATCTTTGACACTCTTCACCAAGCGCTTAGATACACACGGGAGCGTTTGAAAGCAGGCATCTATCAGCGGATATATTAGGGATCTGCTAATAGATGCCTTCTTTCAAATGCTCCTGTTTCCGTCAAAGATGTCTATTTACGACATGTTTTTGAAGCGTTGATCATTGTAGCCAATCACAGACATATCTGTTGAGCGTGTGAACACAATGGCCAATCAGAGGTGTTTACGAATCCGCTCAAAATGCTGGTATCATCACATTTTTAAAATTTCAATACCGACTTGGTACCGAAGTCGGTACTTCTGACAACACTACTCTAAAGTGCTTCCAAGAATACCATGGTACCACCAACCATGGCAGGGCTCAACATTAAGGCTTACTACAAATTAAAAACCTTATGGTTGGGCCCAGTGAAAATGTTGGTGGGGGAAGTAAAAATCTAAATTACTAAATCTAATAACACTACTTTGGAGTACCATGTAAACACCTTCCACAGTACTTCTTTAAAACATGAAGTGTGGTGATCTTCAGTCTTGTAGTATGTACTTTGCTTTACCTGCTGTCCGTAGAGAGAATGCAGTATGGTGAGGTTGCCACTGTTAGTCAGGGTAAAGATGACGACCTTCCCTGTGTGGTTGAATCGAGGGGCTCCAGCAACGTACAGCTGACCGTACTGATCCGAGACCACTGAGGACACCATGTACCCTAGAAACAAATGTCAAATTTTATAAATAAATACAAGCTATCTGTCAATTGACATTTTTGTGGAAAAATGCACAATGCAGATGAACATTAATAATATTTTAGAGACAAAAGACAGCATGTACAGTGCATCTGGAAAGTATTCTACAAACAATACCCCATAATGACAATGTGAAAGAAGTTTGCTTGAAATCTTTGCAAATTTATTAAAAATTAAAAATTAAAAAAAAAAAAAAAAAAAAAAAAAAAAAAAATCACATGCATAAGTATTCACAGCCTTTGCCATGACACTCAAAATTGAGCTCTGGTGCATCCTGTTTCCACTGATCATCCTTGAGGTGTTTCTACAACTTGACTGGAGTCCACCGGTGGTAAATTCAGTTGCCTGGACATGATTTGGAAAGGCACACACTTGTCTATATAAAGGTCCTACAAGTTTACAGTACATGTCAGAGTACAAACCAAGCCAAGGAATTGTCTGTAGACCTCCAAGAAAGGATTGTATCGAGGCACAGGTCTGGGGAAGGGTACAGAAAAATGTCTGCAGCATTGAAGGTCCCAATGAGCACAGTGGCCTCAATTATCCATAAATGGAAGAAGTTTGGAACCACCAGGACTCTTCCTACAGCGGGCCGCCCGGCCAAACTGAGCAATCGGGGGAGAAGGGCCCTAGTCAGGGAGGTGACTAAGAGCTTGATAGTCAGTCTGACAGAGTTCCAGCGTATTTCTGTGGAGAGAGGAGAACCTTCCAGAAGAACAACTATCTCTGCAGCACTAATCAGGCCTGTATGATAGAGTGGCCAGATGGAAGCCACTCCTGAGTGAAAGGCACATGACAGCCAGCCTGGAGTTTGCCAAAAGACACCTGAAGGACTCTCAGACCATGAGAAACAAAATTTTCTGGACTGATGAAACAAAGATTGAACTCTTTGGCTTGAATGGCAAGCGTCATGTCTGGAGGAAACCAGACACCGCTCATCACCTGGCCAATACTATCCCTACAGTGAAGCATGGTGGTGGCAGCTTCATGTTGTGGGGATGTCTTTCAGCAGCAGGAACTGGGAGACTAGTCAGGATCGAGAGAAAGATGAATGCAGCAATGTACAGAGACATCCTTGATGAAAACCTGCTCCAGAGCGCTCTGGACCTGGGGCGAAGGTTCATCTTCCAACAGGACAACGATCCTAAGCACACAGTCAAGATAACAAAGGA
>CM074455.1:1710000-1887500 GCA_037101425.1 Elopichthys bambusa
GTAAATCCAGCATGGAACTGGGCCTTGTTTATGAAACCATAAGCGCCGATCCCGAGAAAAACGCGAGTTGTTCCCCATTCATTTTAACCAATAAAAAAAGTGATTGCAACTATGGTTATTTTAATAACAAATGTCAAGAGCGCATCAGTGTAAAAAAATCTCAGTTCCACTTAACGCTGGGTTCTTTGGGAAGCAAGGCTATCTTTCCCTCACAACCAAAAACACACTTCTTTGGTGACACTGCTGATTTCGTGAAGTCCTGTGCAGCGCTGCCGACGACTTCCGTAAACCCGAACGCGCGTTGATGGGCGTGCACTTGCTCTCTCGCTCTGGTCGACGTGTGCGCGCGAAATTCCACAGGAATTCCGCCCCCGTTTACGTCACTCATGCCCAAACTCGAAAAAAAGATCCAGAATCCTGTAAGGATTTGGAAGAGAATTTTTGGCACAGAAATATGTTTTGAAACTTTGGCCATGTTTAGCATGAGAATCCAACTCCTTAACAGCGTAAATAAGTCAGAATACATATAATGCCATTTCACCCCCTATTTATATTAAGGACATAATGTGTGGGGTGCAGCTTTTATTTTTATTAAGGGGTTAATTTACTGAAATCTAATTTGTACTCGCCCTCATGACATTCCTAACCCTTAAGACGTTTGATCATCTTCAAAACACAAATGTAGTTATTTTAATGAAATCTGAGAGTTGTCGATTTATTGACAGTATACAAATACCACTGTGATGCTTCAAAAAGTTCATAAAGAGATCGTAAAGCTAATCCAAGTGAATTATACTTGCATTATTTGAACATTTAACTTTGTCTTTTTACTTACATATAAACATTTATAAACGCAAACAGATCAGATATGGTAAACGGGAATTCACGCAAGAGTTGATCCTCGGTGTTATGCAGCATCGTTTGAGCTTCCACAAGAACTATTTGTGCTGATTACTGTGAATAAGAGCCTAAAAATCGATCTGTTCATCATATGGTGGCAGTGTCTCTTCAGAAAATTTGGACTAAAGTGCTAAAATTCGTATGGATTAGTTTTACAGTCTTTTTATGCACTTTTTGAAGCTTCAAAGTGGTAGCTGCCTGGACTCTGAAATACAAGTGAAAGTACTGAAAGATTTGTCCATACACAAAGATGAACAAAAGTCTTACGGGAGTGGAACGACATGAGGGTGAGTAAATGACAATTTTTATTTTGGGTGAACTATCCCTTTAAAGCACAGTTCTCATCAAGCATGACTAGTACTGAGTTTTATGCATTCATCTTTGCAAATAGTTATTTTATTTTTTCTGTCTCGTTTAATGTAATTTTAGTTTTTGCTGTTTACAGTCCTGCACCAGGCCATCTCAGTCGGAGGGAGGACCACCATTGAGAAGGATCAAGGGCAGGGTCGACAAATTCCTCGTACTTGAAGAAGCACCTCATCTCTTCTGAAGTACCAGCTCCTTGAGTGCTATCGAGCTTCTACCTGCTGTATAAGTACGTCCTTTATCTTTATCTTTTCCTTCCTCACTCTACAACACTGATGTTGGTCTTACTAGTGAGTCTCCCAAAGCAATTGCATGCGAATTTTTTTTCGGAGCGTCATGTATTTAAAGTACAGAGAGTAGAGAGTACGTTTAACTGCTAACATTTTGAAGTTCTACAGGTCTTTTTAATTAATGAATTTGTTAACAGCCAATACGTTGTGACTACAGATTACATTTAATGACAAATCAGGGTTTGTATGAACATGATATTAGTGTGGAAATGACTCTCTTGGTGTTGACGCGACACATCTAGTGTAGTTTTAACACTGGCTGTGTAAATGAGGGGGAAAAAAACACCAATAAACTTAGTGTTGTTTTTTAACTCCATACTCTTTTTAGTGTTAAGTGTTAGCTTAGCTCTATTTAGTATAAACCCCTTAAAAGTGTTAATTTTGACACTGAGTGTGAATTCAACACTTTAAAATTTGCTGTGTGTCAGCGGCCCAAGCTAATAAACCGACTTCCAAACGTTTTATTTCCATCTGATTAGGTTTTATTTACTGCAGGCTTGATGGACACTTAACTCTTTTTCTTATAAAACAAAATAAAGTCATTCCTTTAAAAACATTTACAGCCACAAGCAAATAAGCCTTCCTTTACAAATAGAGTCACATGCACAAGCGTGCACATAAAACACAAGGGCACGTGTGTGTGTGTGAGGGTTCCTCGCTCAAGCAGCCTAATTCAACAAAACCATATGTGTTCTCTGGACCTCGTTCCCTTAGAGAAGGCAGGAATTAAAAAAAAAAAAAAAAAAAAAAAAAACTTTCCGAGACGTTATCTCCCGTCTCGAATTGCCACTGTCAAAAGCAGCTTCTGGGATCCAACAGTGAAAGTTATGAAAAAAATGTTATTTTTCGCTGGGTAAGTTGTCTTTCATCTAACACGAAAGGAGCCCCCGACCCTTCAAACCCCTCTCCTCCATGAAAAATTGTCCTTCTCTCAGAAGACGGTCTGTTTTCACGCCGCTCACAGCATGTGGAACAGCTTCAAACATAAACAAGCCTTATTTTAATTGAAAGAGTGGTGTTTCATGCTTCTGTCGGGCCCTAAAAGGACATACCTCAGGTTTGCTTTCCCATGGGCACAGAGCGGTAAACGAATCATTCTTCATTTTGACTGATGCCGTAGTTTCTGCTCCAGGCTAATGCAAGAGCTTCAAACTCAATCACGGAGTGCAAAGAGCAAAATAACAGCATTTCATGCACCTCACTGAGTACTTAATATAATTCTCTGCACATTAGCGCTGTTGTCAATATTTATATTTCTTCTGGATGGAATGGATGGAGAAACGCTCACCTCCACGATATGTGAGGAGAATCCAGCTTGAGACATCTGCAAACCAAAGGCTGTACCATTCTGGTTGGTACCTGCAGAAAAGTCCATTTTTGAGTGTATCGCTGTGATGATGCTAATGTGTTGTGTATGGATGGCAGGCTGTTGCTATAGTTTGTATGTTGCTGTGCAGCTGATAAGGTTTTCTGAGTGGTTTTAAATGTGGTTTAAAGCATTGTTTTCTGTGGCATTCTGGTCTCTAGATATGGCTTAAGCATGGGATTATGCATATGTTAAACATTTATTCACCGATTTCACAAAGTTCATACCCTCCAAGCTGAAGATCTTCTCTCCTAGAGCATCGACGATATCCTTCAGGGCCGACTCATCAGTGACGCTGAAGAAGTGCTCCTCAGGATCAGTGGCTATGAACTTGATTTCCCTCAGAAAAGCTTCAGGATTGATCCCTCGCCGATTATAGTAGCCAAGAACCTGGAACGGCATTGGAATATCTGAGCTATGTTCACCTGTTTGACCTGTGCACCTGTTTAAAAACAACTCGAGAGTTGCATGACTGACGGACCAAAGTAATCCTGAAGAACGCATCTGGAGGATTTTACTGAAAAGAAGCAGTAACTCACCGCGATACCATACAAGGTGATATTATCCTTCTCACTTTCTTCCACGGCTTTCTTTAGGTCTGGGCTGTCATGCGATTCTCCATCAGTGATTACAATCATGACTTTCTTAGCATCTGGACGACCTCCGTGTTTGAATGCTTGAGTTCTGTTATAAATGCATATACACTGTGTAAATGAGTGAATCACACTCAAAGAAATAAATCTTTGGCTGACTTTGATTAAAATCCCCCCTGAATTCCAACTTAATAGAACATTAACAAGTCTCCCAATTTTCTCATCTTGCTAAAAATGCAATAAAATACCACTTTGTTTCAACATTTACTCTCCCTATCCAGCCCCATGAAAAGCATAATGCGAAATGGAAATCCTGTTTATCACCTTGAGTCGTTTGTTTTGCCTTATTTCAATTGTAAATAACAATGCACATAAATTTATGAATTGCAGACAGACAAACACAAACGTGTGTACCGAGCCGCATTAATCCCAAGAGCCGTGCGTGTCTCTTCTCCGCCTCGCTGGTCGATATTTTTAGCTGCCGCTACAACCTCCTCAACCGTACGGAAATCATCCAGCCGAAACTCGTTCACTACTCGTTCACCGTACTGCACCACTCCTACCTGGACAACAGGACACAACACCAGGTGAGATGGCATAGTTTACATTATACTTTTTTACATGTCATCAAATTCTGTTGTTCACCTTAAGGCTGGAATACACTACATGATTTTGGCCCAGATTCTGTGCTAGTCTGCAGATTTGAGTTGACAGATTTATTTAGGACTAGGATTTTTTTAGCTTCAAAATATGATTCCATCCAGTCGTCGGAGATCAGAATTTTTTGAGCCGATTTCAGAACACATAGGCTGTATTAGAAATCGAATACTTCCCCACTATATAGTATGTGAAAAACAGTATGCCAGAAGAGTAGTATGTCCGAATACTGTGGCTTTGTCCCAAATCGCATACTGTCTTGAGTAGGTACTTCTTTTGAATAAGTAATTACATCACGACCACTAAAAAAGTATGTTCTATATAGCATGAGTCCGGACTATATTCGCCGTGTTGTCATTATCATGTGACCTACCAGCATCAGTTGCGTCGCTTCACTGCCATTCACAAATCCTCTCCCGGTGCCTCATGGGATAGTAAAGTGTCCTTCGAATGCACACTTCAGAATCTCGCCGGAAGTAGTAGGTCATCTGGAAATGTTTGCCTACTCTTTCATGAGTACTGTGAATTCGGACATACTTCCTTTGTCACATACTACAAGTATGCGATTTAAGATGCAGCCATATCGTTTACATTTGTCATGTGTAACGAAGGGAACTGGGCGACAGAGTTGGGGATCCACGTGCAAGCTTTATTAAGAGAGCGTAGTCAAACAGGCAGGAGGTCAACCACCAGCAAACAGGATTAGGAGAGGCAAGGCAAAGAGTAGTCCAAAAACAGGTAAAGGTCAAGGCAGGCAGCAAACGATCATAATTAAGGAAACAGTACAGGGTCAAAAACAAAGGCTAGGCTAGGCTAGGCTAGGCTAGGCTAGGCTAGGCAAGGCTAGGCAAGGCTAGGCAAGGCTAGGCAAGGCTAGGCAAGGCTAGGCAAGGCTAGGCAAGGCAAGGCAAGGCAAGGCATCAAGGAACACTGAGACACGGTCAAACAAAGGCTAAACAATACTCAGCAACGTGTGTGTTTGAGTGCAGCTTATAAAGTGTCACTGATGGGAAACAGGTGTAAGTGTGTGATTGGTTCCTAGATGGGGAATTATGGGAAATGTAGTCCAGAGTGATGTGTGACTGTGTGTGCCATGAAATGGTGAACCGGCGACCTCTGGTGGGGAGTAACAGGAACCAGCAGGCGCCGGATACGTAACATCATGTGCCTTCTAGCAACAAGGTCCACATTTTTGCATCTGTTTGTTGCATTCAGGATGACATGAAAGGTAGTGTGGGATCCTAAGTCGGATCCTAAGTGTATGATGCCTAGTGTTTTAAAATTTGTTCAGATTTGACAAGTCTTGTAATGTTGTCCAGCCGTTAAAAACGAATGCGTTAAACAGAAATGTAGCTTTAAAATGTTAAAAAATATATCTAGATATTTCCATAATGCATCATTATTACCATGTAATAAAATGATGTATATTTTCTTGAATTGTCAGATTTGTTTGCACAAGTTTGGCTGAAGTTCCTGAGCCTCATGAGTACAGTGTTTTTTGTTTAACCCAAAGTCAAAACAGTCCAAACTGATTTTCCAGGTCATGATTCAGACGCACCTGGATTTGTCCTGGACCGATGTAAAACTTCTGTAGCACATTTATCAGGAAATCTTGAACCTCATACCAGGGGTAGATGGAGTTGGATCCATCTAACACAATTACTATGTCCATGTAGGTCTCGCATCCTGTGGAGAAACTGATGCTGTCAGAATGCATGTGATGAAAGCAGATTTCATTTGCAAATCTAAGAAGCTTCATCAATAAGGAGTTTGGCATTACTTTGAAAGGCTGGAGCGATGCTGTGGGTAAAGTTGAAGCTGCTATTGACTCTTGAACAGATGCCCGTGCTGTAGTAGGAACTTCCACACTCATACGACCACAGCGGCCCACATGCCTAAAACCCATTTGTGCATTCAGAAAAATTGTGAAATTTCTTTAGAATAACATGCACTGATGAATAGTTCTCTGGTCATTGAGAAAGTAAATTGAGTTAATGCATTAAAAGATAGTGAACATAATTATTACCACAAAGCTGTTATCCTTGGGGTTAGAGGTGAGACTCATTCCCAACCTCATTTTCTCTTTGCGTTCAGACACATTGTTTAGGGATATCTTTCCTTGAAAGTCCAGAGGAAAAATATTACAAAATGCTGGTACAATACACCTTAATACTGAGGTGTCAAATGGGCGATATGATACCTAGATGCAGTCGTGTGCAGTTTGTGGCAGGTTTCCTGTCTAGTGGACATCTGTAGACATCACCTGTCTGATGTTCGCCGCTCTTCTCAAAGGGAGCTCCTACTAGGAGCCTGAAATACAAGAATATACTTTCTTAAGTACTTATACAACATGCTTTATTTGATCATGTTTAATTGTTTGATGTATTGTGTGTATCTGTAAAAACTTAGCAACCACCTTGAAAACCACTCCAAATATACCTGGAAATGCCATAGGAAACACTAAAAATACAATAGCAACTATAGCAATGCTCAAGCAACATAGCAACACCCTAACATCATGGAGGTAAGTTTTGCATGGGAAAGCAGCACTCAAGATTATCTCCAGGAAAAGTAACGGTAGCAGATCAGTCCAAACAGCCATTTTATGAGAAACGCAAATAGGATCACAAGTTCAACATTCCAGCAGTGTTCCAGAGTTCCAGTCAAAGTCATTCACTCCCTGATAGGAAGAAAACGCTACATGAGCCCAGCAGTAGGGAATCGCTAAGCAGATTTTTCCAGCTTCTGAGGTAGGTTCGAGACCGAGCCAATACCAGAAACTCAGTAATCCTGTTCAGATCAAGACGTTTAGAACTACGATGACAAACCGCATCCCAGAGTTTGGCCTGTGAAATCCATCCATGTCAATGTTTACATTCCTCTACTGCCACTGTGACCTGCAGTGCGGCCGTGTGTTTTGGATCACAAAAACACTGCTGTCAATCAAGCCGCAGTTTTGTCATATTGTCTATATGAAAACCCCCCAACATAAACCAGTCTGAGTTTGTTTGTTGGTTATAACTGGCCACCTTTCATTAATCAGGATGGTTTTTGGCAGCTCAGACCAGCTGAAAACCAACTTCACTAGGTTCAGAAACCAACTAAATCTATTAATACCAGAGTGGTTTAAACTAGTCTTTTCAGAAGGGAAATTATTTTGCTGTAATACCATGGTGAATAAATATGGGTTGTTTTTGCTTTAAGGCACATGATAGATTGCATTTGTTTTCAGGATGTGCAGCACTCTCATTTCCCACAATGCACCGCTCTCTGAACATCAGTCATTATTGGAATGTACTGTTACTCTTTGGCACCCGTAGTGAAGGTTTAGTCTATCCTGAGGCAAAGTTATTTGAAGAACGTCTGGTTAAACCCAGTCTTTTTTCCAGTCCATCCTATGCTAATACAACATGCCAGGGTTTTCACAATAAATTGGAGCTCAACATCTGAAAAGATGATGGTTCAATCCTACCCTAAACAATGTATAAGTATTCAAGCATACACTTAAATAAATAGATTTGTCATTATATATTTTGTCATTGCACGTCAAACGAATTGCTCTGTGAATCCATACCATTTGAGCTATATGTATTCTATTTGGAAATTTAATGTCTATGTCGGTTGGCGGTTTGTTTGGGTTTTCCACTTAATGATGCCATGATAGAGTCTGATATTTCATCCTATAATGATGTTTTCTGTTAGCAGCAAGCTGTATGATTGCAATATGGTGGAGAAATAGTTTTTAGAAATAGCACTGAATTAACATTCAATTTTCATTTGCATGAAATAAACCGTAATACGTACATACAGTATATAAAACCTAGTGGTTAAACATTGGGACTGGTAACTAGAAAGCTCTAGGTTCAACCCCAATTAAGGTTGATTGATAAACTACAACTTTACAACAATTCATTAAACAGTTGTGATTGAAACTTGGTATCTATTGTACTTAAAGTAAGTCATTCTCTTTTTTTCCAGCACAAACACACGTCCTGCTTATGGAAATGAGGCTTATTATAGAATGCGCCGTTCATAAAAGTTTGCCCTGTTTGCATTTTTTTCAAGTTCACGCATTTGCTGAAAGATATTCGTACTGGAAAACAAGACAAAAATACTGAGGAAGAACATTTTTTACAGTGTAGTGGTAACGTTTCGTTTTGATATTATTGTGAACATTAGCAAAATTAAATTTGACATAATTCCTGTCAACTGTTAGATTAATCTTTTATTTTTTAATGAAATATGATGAAGACAAATGTGCACTGATAAATCATTCGCAATAAAACCAGGAGAATTTATTAAAAGTTGATATTTTATGTTGAATTATAAAAAATAAAAATAAAAAAGGATGCACTCAAACTTTGACTAGAACTGCATTAGTTATGTTTAGATGCATTAAATATTTTTATACCCGTAAGTGCATAAAGCAAAACAGTCTGTTGACATTCTACAAAAATTAAAAAACAACATTCCTCTTGGTTCCTGCACAGTAAATCACATTCCAGAAGGAAAAGCGCGCCACGCGGTTTGTCTTGATGCACAGAAGGGGGTCTGGGAATTACAAGCCACAAAACACATACTTTCCGCAGCTCACGAGTGGCGTACGAGCGCTCGTAGATGGGTCGAGACAAGTGCAAATACTTTCCACTTATTTACCTGTGCACATCAAAGGCCCCCAGATTTCTTAACGCTGGGGACCACGAGTTATTCATCAGTGATGACAAACCTCAGGATTAAAAAACAGGAAGCTGACGTCCGGATTTGGAGGTTTTAGTGCAGTGGGAGTTTGGTTTATGGTGTGTATTGTTTTGTGTCTGGGCTTTTACGAGTCTTAAACAATACCCTGTATTTTAAAGGCTGTAAACTGTGACCGTGTAATGGTTTAGGACTAATTGATTAGCTTTAACAAAGTCGGCTGGGTTACAGTAAATGCCATTATTTGCTAGTAGCATTCTGCAAGGATCAGCAATTCTGCTTTTAAAATTTACGCTTAACATCATGGCCTACCTAAACTTGCTGTATTTTTTTGCATATTAAACAATTTCTCACATAGTTTACAATGTTCAGACTCACTATTAGTCAGTCATTCCTGGCTGCGTCCGAAATCGCTTTTGAGTAGGTACTTATTTTGAATAGGTAATTGTATAGTTTGAGTAGGAATTACATCACGACAGCTAAAAAAGCACGTTCTATATAGTATGAATGTAATCCGGACGTACTACATTCAGTAGGTCATCCGGGTATGACAGTGTTGGGGGTAAAGCATAACAAGTAACCTGAGTTATGTAATCAGGTTACTTTTTTTAAAGTAACTAGTAAAGTAACTGGTCGTCTGCGACAAATTTTGAGAATCTTATAAATTTGTAATCTTTGATCGCTAGTTCACCGACAGCCGATTAATGACCGTTGCGATCAAATTTTAGCAGTGTTAGAAGATTTGGCACACTGTCTTGCAGTGCGACTTTTCCCACAACGAATGTCACATCGTCTTCGCTTTTCAAGACAAGGCGTGATCAAAAGTAACGCTAGAGATTTCTTTGTTAGCCACCATTTCAGTCCCGCGTGTAATGCGGGGTTGATGACGTAAAGTTGCCATGCGCGCATCGGTTTTTAACGCGTCTTGAGTGTCGTACAGTCTGACATATAGGACAGCTGAGATCCCACAGTGTGACATGAGGATCATGAACGTACAGTCTGACAAGCAACAATCATAAAGGACTGTTATAGATCGCACAGTGTGCAGCCGGCTTTACTTTTTCAGATAAGTAACGCATGTTTTCCCATTTATTGACTGACACCTGTCCTCATGTTGAGAGAATGTTAAATATGTGTTTGTGTGTGTGTATATATTATGTATATATATATACATTTTTATTTATTTATTTCAGACACAGCTCCTATCTCAACCAATGATGTGAGTTTGGGGCGGGACTATCGATTCTCTGACCAATGACAAATGAGGTGTAAAAATATTGGGAAAAAAAGTTTTTTTATTCAATTTATTTGACTCCACTGTCAAAAAATTCCACCTATTTCAACTTTAAATCTTAAGTTCAGCTGCCTTAAACTTATATTAAGTTATATTAAATTGACTTTAAAAAATCAAGTTGACTTAAGTTAACTTAAAAAGTTTACATTGAAGTAACAAGCAGTGTTGGGTTAGTTAATTAATTACTAGCTACTAATTACTACTAATCTTCAGCAGTGTAAATGGATTTCTGTACTAATTACTCTCTGATAAGTATTGCATTACTTGCATCTGTAAACGTACTTGACTCTCTAAGAATTTTAATACATAATACTGTAATATTTCTTAGACAACCTGCAATGACTCACTTGCCACAGATGCATAAAACTTGTGTCATTGTTTTTCATTGTGAACAGTTCTGTTTATCGCTTCTTTAATTTCCCATGAATCTGATCCTTGCAGAAATCTGCAGCTGAATTACGTGGCATCAGGAGAACCACAGTTTGATTTACTTCAGTGAGAGCGATTCGTTTTCCTGCTGGGAGAGTTTCAAGGTCGATTCTGAGACTGTGTGTTTGCCAGCAGACAGCAGAACGTTGATGTGTGCGCAATCGCATTTCACAACACTATTTCATCGGAAAAAATGATGGATGGAAGTATTCATGAAGAAAACGAGTTCTGCATTTCTCAATAATATCTTGATTGTTTCTTATAGACAGCAATAGAGTGCAACAGCCAATATCAAAATGTCAGACATACTGTGAGCTACAAAGTTGTTAATCGATGGTATTTGCTTCTGTTAAAGACGTCATCTGCATTATATAAACTATATAATCATGGAATTTATGGTGAAAAACTACATTACCCATGATGCTATACAGAAAATTCCACCAATCAGAGAGTCAAAACTGTTGGCTCCGACCCACTCCAACGAAGCACTGCAAATGACGTAATCAAGTCGGTCTATATAGGCAATATATATATATATATATATGCCTATTTTGTCTATTAATTTGATTATGCTGTTCGCAATGCTTTTCTCAGGCCTATGAAACTCAAACTGGGAATAAAAATTCAAGGATTGCATACAGAACTGGTTTTCTCTTTGCTCTATGTGGATTGGCTGACAAAAGAAAGGTTTTCAAATCAGTTCCTGATGATGAAGTCTTACCATTTCCGCCCACCGGCCTCATGTTGCTGAACTGTATATCCAAACTGAGCTTCTTTCGAACCCTTGATGATTCTCGCATGTCTTGTGTCGATATTAAAGCACGTCCGCGGCCCTGAAATAAACACAAACGGCTTTTTAATTGGATTCAATTCATGTTAAATACTTTACTATTTGTAGACCATTTCAGAGAATCCTTCATGTCTTGAGGGCAAATGATAAGGGATGCTTAAGGTAAAAACTTATCGTTAAGGGTTTGATTAAAGTGAAGTGACTTAATGCTTCAAACAAGAGCAAATACTAAGAAAAATTTGAATCTAGGTCATTTTCCTGAACGCTTTGGAAGATTTTTTTTTTCCATGTATAAACTCACCTTTTTTCAATACATTTATGGGAAAAGCAAAATTAATTTTTAGATATTTGTACTGGAAAACAAGATAAAAAAAATTCTGAGGAAGATAATCACTTTTTGCAGTGTAGTGATGCTTGTCTTAGCAAATTATTTTTGGCATAAATACTGCGTTCACATTAAGAGTCGCTGATAAAAAGGTCTAAATGTTACAATATGTCTAAGAAACGCTCTTTTGTTGTTTTTAAAGAGGGAAAATTTATCTCACATGGTGCACCTAAGATGATAAACAGTCAATAAGACCACAAGAAAGAGGACTAAATTCAAGCTAAACGCCAACGGGAGCACAAATCAAAGGGAATTTTGTGTCCTGTGATGGTCTGTTCTCACTTCCCCTCGGGATCTGGATGGACATTGGCAGCGACTCTCAACCGTAATGCCTCTGGATTTCATTTAAATGTTTATCGGGGTAGGTCACTCGAATATGGTATTGTAGAAGTGATGTCACATCGCCTTTCAAGTTTAATTTCCTGGGGAAACGTTTCCCCCGACAGGGAAAAAAAGAAAAAGGGTCAATCACATTTCCTCTGTATTCTTGAAAAGTCCCACAAAGAAAGAGGTTCAGGATGAAAAGTCATTAGGCAACACAGTGGTGATACTTGTTAAATGATATTTTTCTATATATGAAACTAAAACCGCCTTAATACGATCATTCATTCACGATTCATTCAAACCGACTGATTTATTTATGAATGATACAGGGTGTTTGGAGCTATTATTATTGGTCAAATGTCACAATGTAGAAAGGACCCAAAAGCGAAAGCTGGTTTCAGTTATTTATTAATCAGCAGGGAAAAGGACAAAATAGGCTGTCTGCCGGTCACCGGCCGTCTAGGCGGGCGCAGATCAGGAGAAGGAAACTTAAAAGGGCCAGACATCGAACAGGCGGGTTGCACACTGGGAACGCCGAACACTCACTTCACTTGGCAAACACGGCGGTGCAGAAGAGCAGACTTGTAGGCAGAAGATAACAGGAAGAAATCCTCGTCTGCCACACACACACACACACACGGCGATACAGGACTAGATGAACAGACGAAGACAAGGCGTAAGTTGCAGACATGAAAGAACAAACAATAACCTGACAAAGAGGAGAACTACGCGAAAGCGTACGTGCAGTTCGGAGAGAAAGAAAGAGAGGAATCAGACCAAACTCCTGACCGTCAAATATAGAAAATTTGAATGAATATCAACCTATTGAACCGTGTTCCCGGGAAAACAGCACTTTTCATTGTGTGATATTGCGTAACTATATAATATGATATAAAAGACTAAATCAGTGACGGTTCATATCTTGATTTTTGCGGGCATTTTTATTCATTTTGGTGGCATTTCCGACACGCTATTTTACGCCAGACTCACTTGCTGTTAAGCTTAATGTAGGCTGGCTCTATGTAGATGTTTTAATCATGTGATTGATGTTAAATATTAGTAATTTCAGTACTTTAACTTACTTATTTTAGCTAGTAACAACACTGGTTGTATTGAACCCAAAACACTCCTTTAATAAACCATCTCTGGGGATATGAGGCGAAGCGTTAGCCAAGCGCTACTTGTTATTGTGAAACCAGCCAAGATCTGTGGCAAAATTACAGCCACTTTACAATAGTAATGACTATAACGAATGTTATGTGCTCAGATGCTCCGCATTTTTGAGGGGAGAGTCATTTTTCATGTGTGATTCACCATGTGTTCCAAATCCTAGTGAGTGCGTAATGCATAAAAATATATATATTGGGTAATATGCATATATTTTAATTAGATTAAGACAAAAATCTCCAGTTTTGGATTTATCGCAGTGCTTTCAGACCTGTTCTGGCTCAGATAAGAAATTAATCCACGACCAACACTTTAGGCCAAGTGACTGCGTAAGATTCCAGGATGGTAAAGTCTTCACAAAAGGATTCTGGGAAAGCGCTCTTAATTTTGAGTTATTGAACAGGTGGCTCTTCTGACACGTCCAAGTCTCTACATATGGCTCAGGTCTTACTGTCCAACAGGTGGAAATTATAAGTCGGATCACTTAATAAAGAGACAGCACACCTCTCCTCAACAAGACGTCCACACTGCAACAAAAAAAAATATTATTTTTGTCTTGTATTCCAGGACAAATATCTAAACATTCTTAAATCAAGACAGGTTTACTTGAGAAGGAAAATGACTTAAGATATTAAGTCATATAACATCTCAAGTAAATGTATCTTGATTTGACCATTTTTAGATATTTGTACTGGGGGGGAAAAAAGACAAAAAATACCAAGTTAGACATCTGTGTCCTAAAAGTGAATATTTGAAACCTGCATCTGAGGTTTTGATTAAGCTAAAAGTAGGTTAAAATCTGTCAGTCGGATGGTATTTTCTCCTCATTACTCGTGATTATTGGTGTATCAGAACTCCCGCCAGAATTCTAGGCCGAAACACTTCCTGTGTCATCATCAGCCAATCAGAGCGCTTTCTAAGAGCGCAAACAACTAGAAACATCTCTGCAAGTATTCAAATTTAATGCATCACAGCGACAACAAATATGGTCCTTGTTTCACATGTGTTTTGACTCTAAAGTTTGCCCCATCTGTTATTGATGTAAGTTAGCCAGGACTTAGGTCCTTTTTCCAAAGCATTCCTTAAAAATATCTCGCCTAAGACGTGCTTTTTCCATTTTGAGACGTCTATTGTTTTTAAATGACCGTATTTAAGAGCTCCCGTAACCGTTCCTCAAGAGACCCACGTAAACAGTGTAGGCTAATAAATCTGCGCCCTCTGCTGGAGGCCACATGCAAACGCAGCGCTAAATTCCAAGCTTTTATGGTTCCTAAACGTTTCAGAAGTTTTTTTGATTATTATTTGAATGCAGGCAGATGAAGTCAGTTTTATTCTTCTCATTAGAAATCTTTTTCGGACTATTTGGGCAGCTTTTTGACTGGTTGCATCCCCTCAAATAACAAATATTTGACCAAATATTTAAAAGATTATTAAATATTTATGCATATTGTCTTGTGTATGCCAGTTTGGGAGCTGCTACTCTTGGAAATCCAGTCAGTTGAACTGTAGGACTGAAGTTCTGGCACCTCTAGTTTGGATCGATCTGTATTCATGTACTCATTAAAAATCTCTGGGAAGACAGTCCACCAGAATACGTCTTCCGCGCATACATTTAGTATAATCGAACCTATGTATAACATGTGCCCTCTTGTGTAGGTCCATTAGATGAGTGAGCGTGTAAGTGGGTCCAGATTGTGTGTTTGATCCTGATCATAAAAGTCCATCTGGATGTTCCGGTTGAAGGTCACACAGTAATTCCTCCTCCTTTATCAACCTGTCGTTCCCAGAGCAGTACAGGATCACTTTAATGAACTTGAGATCAACTTGATAAAACCCAAACACTCACAAAAATATCTAAAGTACTTCATTTCTCAGAACTTAGAAAGCGCACAACTATCATGACTGTTTTATCACACTTGTTAATGAAAAAGTCTCTTTAATATAGGCCTATGTTAAATAGGCAGCAATGAGATTAAAATAAAGAGTATTCACAGGTTTCTCCTAAGAGAATAAAAGATGCATTTACTTGAGATATTAAGTCTTAAAATGAAATGAGCTTATGCATGAAGTCTTTTTGCTTCTCCAGTAAATGCATCATGGTTTAAGAATGTTTAGATATTTGTACTGGAAAACAAGACGGGAATAAGTTTTGCAGTGTACGCTCTCTCAAGCACCTGTCAATCATGCTTGCATAAGCTCACTCACCTGGCAGCAGAGCGCTGATCCACATCAGCCAGAAGTAAGTGTACTCCATAAGTTCATGCGTGAATCGATCAGTGCGTGTGCATGAGGTCCTCCCAGCGAGAGCAGACGGTCGAGTCTGATTGAGTCCTGAACTGCAGCAGAACTACATCTGAGAAGGAGGAGCTGACAGCTGACACGAGTAGGAGGAAAACGGGCCGACCGTCCTCAAACTCACAACACCGAGAGAGAGTTTGGAGCAGGTACCCGGTGAGGTGCGTTTATTAGACCAGACTGACCTTTTTAGCAGCTTCCCGCATGCTTTTACTGCTCTTAAAGCTGCTTCATCTGTTTCTCCAGATGTTCAGCTCTCTAGCTTACATCTGTCGGGACACACCGCAGAGCTCAACGGATTTCCATAATATGGTGATTTATACACTCTTTAAAGACCTCAAGAAATAAAAATTGTGGCTATAGTTCACCTTTTATAGTTCATCATTTACTCACCTTCGTGTTGTTCTAAACCTGTATGAGTTTCTTTCTTCTGTTAAACACAAAAGAGGATATTTTGAAGAAAGTTGGTAACCAGACAGTTGACGGTAGCCATTGACTTCCATAGTATTTTTTTCCTACTACGGAAGTCAATGGCTACCGTCAACTGTCAAAAATGTTCATTTTTTGGGAGAACTATACATTTAAGTTAATTCTCGTGTGGCATGAAGCTTTAAAATCCATTTATTTTGAATCTACACACTTAATTTTATGCTAAAACCTCTGGACAAAAACAGTACGATGATGATTTGTTGTGTAATGTAATCGCTGCACTATAAAAAAAATTTTTTCAAAGTTGTAAATAAAACAAAGATAATTCGTTTTACACGAAAATACTATTCCAGTCTTTCTACACTGCAAAAAAAAAAAAAAAAAAAAAGACTTTCTTACTTAGTATTTACTCAGCATTGAATGGAAACTTCTTTCCACCACTGAATAAGAAATAAAAAAGGCATAATTGCTTTTTATCCCACAATTTTTTTTCTCAGAATTGGGTGATATAAACTTGCAATTGCAAGTTATAAAGTCAGAATTGCGTGATATAAAGTCAGAATTGTGAGTTATAAAGTCAGAATTGCGAGTTATAAAGTCAGAATTGCGAGATATAAAGTCAGAATTGCGAGATATAAAGTCAGAATTGTGGGATATAAAGTCAGAATTGCGAGTTATAAAGTCAGAATTGCGAGATATAAAGTCAGAATTGTGAGTTATAAAGTCAGAATTGCGTGATATAAAGTCAGAATTGTGGGATATAAAGTCAGAATTGCGAGTTATAAAGTCAGAATTGCGAGATATAAAGTCAGAATTGTGAGTTATAAAGTCAGAATTGCAAGCATTCTTGCAGCATACTTCAAAATTTCATGTGTAGTTTAGTGTGTTACTTGCTGTTTGGTATTTGTGAAATTTACTAGCGATTTCTGAGAGAAAATAGTTTCAAAAGGAAATACTACAGCAATTAACTTTTTCAGCATGTGGTTTAGTTAGTCAAATGTGGGCGTCACACTCTTCTGGAAACCAAAGTAAACAGATGAATGTCCTGGAAGCGGGTGAGGGGGATATACGACTACAAACCACCAACCACAACAGAGACGCTGCTGATAAACGTTCACCTTCATGACTCAGTGTGTTTAAGAGACTCCAGACGTGAGGAGATGTTTGATATGCTAGAAAAACACAGCAGGAGCTGATTAACCTTAGAGGTTTACCGTAAGTCAGAAAAAAATGAAAGTTAAGTCATCATTGTGTCATTTTAAAGCCATATAAGTTTCTTCCATGGAACACAAAAGATGTAGGTGTCAAGATCCCAAAGGGACATAACGGCACCATAAAAGTATTCAGGAAGTCATATGGTAGATTAATGTGAGGAGCAGACCCAAATGCAGTAGCATGTTTATGCACCACGGGGCCCGCGAGTTCTCCCTAGAGGGATCCCCCCAGTGGTGTAGTCTACGTGATACGCAGGTATATGCCTCATACCCGCTAAGAAAGGTCAAGGATTTCCGTACACCCACTTAAAAAAGCGCGAGAATCAAATTTGGCGCTCTTTAACGGGACGCCGTAGCGGTTCAAGAGAAGCGACCTTTGTCGCTTTTTTAATACCAGTTACAGCTCGAAATAAACATGAATGAACATCTAAAGGTATGTTAAAAGATACAGTACAACGTACCAACATCCGTACCATGTCTCGTGTAATCGCTTACTCGGTGTTCAACCGCGGAAAGACGGTAATAAAAAAAGCTAGTAAACGAACAAAGGTAACATCACATTTACCTCAGAACAAACAGTGACCATAAACTCGTTAGTCGTCTAGAAAAATTATCTCTAGAGAGGAGCATTTAGCTAAATATATACACCCTATCACATATTAATTATAATTGTTCTTCGGTAGCCTATAATGCATGTTTGAATGAAAGTTGACAGCCACCATTTAAATGTTTATATTTTAAAAAACGAATTGGAGTAGAAATAATTTTAAAGTTAGTAGGCCTATTATAACTTTATCATTATAAAAATTTCCTTTTTAACCTTCAGTATTAATGTAGTACCAACTGATTCCCATTATACAGCATTAGTAGATTTTTTTTTTCCTGAGAAAATTTGCCATGTACTGTAGCCTACCTGATATACAGTATATCCAAAATAACTGACTCGAATTGCATGCTTGTGAATCCAAATGCATAATTATGATGACAGATATGGTGCAAAAAGAGTCCAAACAGTGTGAAATTGTGACATACTGATAAGCCTCATCTTTCCATTGTTAATTGTTAAAAGTCAGAATTGCGAGATATAAAGTCAGAATTGCGAAATATAAAGTCAGAATTGCGAGTTATAAAGTCAGAATTGCGAGTTATAAAGTCAGAATTGCGAAATATAAAGTCAGAATTGCGAGTTATAAAGTCAGAATTGCGTGATATAAAGTCAGAATTGCGAGATATAAAGTCAGAATTGCGAGTTATAAAGTCAGAATTGCGAAATATAAAGTCAGAATTGCGAGTTATAAAGTCAGAATTGCGTGATATAAAGTCAGAATTGCGAGTTATAAAGTCAGAATTGCGTGATATAAAGTCAGAATTGCGTGATATAAAGTCAGAATTGCGAGTTATAAAGTCAGAATTGCGAAATATAAAGTCAGAATTGCGAGTTATAAAGTCAGAATTGCGAGTTATAAAGTCAGAATTGCGAAATATAAAGTCAGAATTGCGAGTTATAAAGTCAGAATTGTGAGTTATAAAGTCAGAATTGCGTGATATAAAGTCAGAATTGTGAGTTATAAAGTCAGAATTGCGAGTTATAAAGTCAGAATTGCGAAATATAAAGTCAGAATTGCGAGTTATAAAGTCAGAATTGCGTGATATAAAGTCAGAATTGCGAGTTATAAAGTCAGAATTGCGTGATATAAAGTCAGAATTGCGAGTTATAAAGTCAGAATTGCGTGATATAAAGTCAGAATTGCGTGATATAAAGTCAGAATTGCGAGTTATAAAGTCAGAATTGCGAAATATAAAGTCAGAATTGCGAGTTATAAAGTCAGAATTGCGTGATATAAAGTCAGAATTGCGAGTTATAAAGTCAGAATTGCGAAATATAAAGTCAGAATTGTGAGTTATAAAGTCAGAATTGCGTGATATAAAGTCAGAATTGTGAGTTATAAAGTCAGAATTGCGAGTTATAAAGTCAGAATTGTGAGTTATAAAGTCAGAATTGTGAGTTATAAAGTCAGAATTGTGAGTTATAAAGTCAGAATTGCGTGATATAAAGTCAGAATTGCGAGTTATAAAGGCAGAATTGCGAGTTATAAAGTCAGAATTGCGAGTTATAAAGTCAGAATTGCGTGATATAAAGTCAGAATTGTGAGTTATAAAGTCAGAATTGCGAGTTATAAAGGCAGAATTGCGTGATATAAAGTCAGAATTGTGAGTTATAAAGTCAGAATTGCGAGTTATAAAGTCAGAATTGTGAGTTATAAAGTCAGAATTGCGTGATATAAAGTCAGAATTGCGAGTTATAAAGGCAGAATTGCGAGTTATAAAGTCAGAATTGCGAGTTATAAAGTCAGAATTGCGTGATATAAAGTCAGAATTGTGAGTTATAAAGTCAGAATTGCGAGTTATAAAGTCAGAATTGCGTGATATAAAGTCAGAATTGTGAGTTATAAAGTCAGAATTGCGAGTTATAAAGTCAGAATTGCGAGTTATAAAGTCAGAATTGCGTGATATAAAGTCAGAATTGTGAGTTATAAAGTCAGAATTGCGTGATATAAAGTCAGAATTGCGAGTTATAAAGTCAGAATTGCGAGTTATAAAGTCAGAATTGCGAAATATAAAGTCAGAATTGCGAGTTATAAAGTCAGAATTGCGTGATATAAAGTCAGAATTGCGAGTTATAAAGTCAGAATTGCGAAATATAAAGTCAGAATTGTGAGTTATAAAGTCAGAATTGTGAGTTATAAAGTCAGAATTGCGAGTTATATAGTTAGAATTGCGAGTTATATAGTTAGAATTGTGAGTTATAAAGTCAGAATTGTGAGTTATAAAGTCAGAATTGTGAGTTATAAAGTCAGAATTGTGAGTTATAAAGTCAGAATTGTGAGTTATAAAGTCAGAATTGCGAGTTATATAGTTAGAATTGTGAGTTATAAAGTCAGAATTGTGAGTTATAAAGTCAGAATTGCGAGTTATATAGTTAGAATTGCGAGTTATAAAGGCAGAATTGCGAGTTATAAAGTCAGAATTGCGAGTTATAAAGTCAGAATTGTGTGTTTTAAAGTCAGAATTGCGTCAGAAATAGATTTTTTTTTCTTGAGAAAATTTGCCATGTACTGTAGCCTACCTGATATACAGTATATCCAAAATAACTGACTCGAATTGCACGCTTGTGAATCCAAATGCATAATTATGATGACAGATATGGTGCAAAAAGAGTCCAAACAGTGTGAAATTGTGACATACTGATAAGCCTCATCTTTCCATTGTTAGTTGTTTCCATTGCGTGATATAAAGTCAGAATTGACTTGAATATAATTCAAGAATTGAGTTTGTTTGTTGTTGTTTTATTTTAGTCTACTCTTTAATTGTTAGGAAAAGAGCATCATGGACCTTTTGTGTTCCACAGGAAAAAGAAAAAATATACATGTTCTCGATGTTTATCGTAGTCTTGTTTTCTTGTTATATCTACACATCCTTAAAGCAAGATAAATGCACCTCTGAAGCAAAACTTACACTTTTTAGAGGATTTTTTTTTAAAATATATATACTGCATTTTTACAGGTTTTTCTGTCTAATTTCTGAGTTATGCAATTTTTTTTGTTGTTCAAAATTAGGAAAATTTTAATAATGAGACAATACATCATCAATCCTTCTTCCAAAACGTGTTTTTGTCTTACTCTGATTGACTATGTAAGCCTATTATTTGCGTTTATATTTTAGAGCTATCGGGGCGGTTTTCGCGGGAAATTGCATACATGCGTCACTCGCCCGTGCGCGACACGTCATATCCATGAACAGAGAGAAGTTGCTCCGCCTAATTTTTTGGTCTGGTGTGGGAATGGCAGAGGTTAGAAAAGTTGACATGGAGCCGGTAAATCTGCAACCTCCGAGGAATGGCATAAGACAAGACTTGTCTTCAGAGAATATATCTTTAATGTGAGCTTTATTTATTTTTTTGAAGAACAAGTGATTACGAAATTGGTGCACAAATGCAAAAAGAAAAGCCATGGAAATAATCTGGAATATGGATCAGCAGACGTCAGGCCGCTATAAACCTTTAAATACAGACTTTGTGGGTGTGTTTCAACTAATAATGTTCACAGCCAGAAACGGCTACAATTAAACCTGCGTCAAATTAACCTCAAAATGAATCAGATGTGCTAAAATAACATCTGACAGCCACATCAAACAGAAGTGAAGTCAGTCTGAAACATGAGGTCATCTGTGTCTTTATTAAATCCTGTGACAGGATGGAAGGGCGTCATGGAGTAAATCTGTGCAAAGTTGGCTGTGGATTTCGTTCATCTGGACCAGACGAAGAAGCATGAAGACGGTGTTGTGTCTGCCAGACCAGGTCTGTTTCAGAGTTAACCCTGAAAATGCATGTGTGCGCTTATGAATGTGTGTGTAGGTGTGTGTGCATGTGTTTCACAGACGCGTGTGTTAATATGGAATCCATTATGAACAGGATGTTCCTGCCAGATTGAACTTTTTCAAATAGATTTAATGCGGGCGCTAGGGTGTTGCCATGCCGTTTCAAAAATGTGCTACATTGTTTTCAGCATGTTGCTAAGGAGTTGCTATGGTGTTCTGGGTGGTTGCTAGGTGTTTTCCTCCCCTTTGGCATGAAAAGAGACTCTTCTGGCTTGGCTCCCTCATTCAGTGTGACTTGTTTAGCTTAATAAAGTAATTTAAATACTAAATACCAAGTTATAATAACACTGTATATATATATATATTTCATTTGTAAACTATTTATGCATCTTGTTGAACTGGATTGTGTCCAGACAGTCAGTAGTTACAAAAAATGTACAGTCAAAGGCTTAAGCAATGTGTTTTTAAATAGATCTGAATGGAGCTTATTTTATCCAGATTTAGCTCTCAGAAGTTATTGTTTCTCAGAAATAGAAATCACTCTGACAGAGTGATGGGGTAAATCATTGGTTTAGTCATGTGATTTAAGTCTTTTGAAGCCAAAAGAAATCTGAACGTTCCCACCAGCTCACAGGAACTGCTGAAAAATCATTTACTCTTATAAATATAGAGTTTATAACAATGAAGTGATACAGCTGAGAAAATAACGATGGCATTCGCTTTCATTTTCATGTAGAGAAATATTAAAGTCACCTAAGTGGGAGTGGTTTAAAACCCAATTTCACCTGTTTCCAGACTTTTTAACCGTTGTCTGTCAATATAAATAATAAAGCAAGAACTCGACGTACTCAAAACAAAAGTTTTATGTTAAATTAATCAATCAGTCTGACATCGGTATAAAACAGCTTCACAAAACGAAACACTTGGGTTCAAAACTAAAGACTCAAAACAGCCAAATTAATATTAAATAAACTCTAAATTCGGACTGGATGAGAAACAGTCAATGCATTGCTGATGTAAAATTGCAGTGTTTCTAAGTTGGCACATGAAAATTAAAACCTACTGTATAGCAAACTGCCCATGCATACTGCATACTGTTGAATTATTAGTATGTAGTGTAGTATAGTATGCTCAGCCCAGGACTGTTGAGCTAAACAATGTGGGTTGGGTTGATTATTTGCAGCATGAGAGTTTGTTTGGTGCGATACTGAAAAAAATGCTTGTGATGATTAATAAGAGTGTGATGACGTGCTGGGGTGAAAAAAACAGAAAATATATACTATTTTGATTTTATTTTTTATTTAAAGGCACAATATGTAATTTTTCGCCACTAGAGGTCGCCTATTCAGAACAAAGGCGTGGCTTGATGACGTCGAGATTGAGTGCGGATTCTTGGGAACGTCTACTGGAAAAAAGTCGGGACGAGACACGGGCGTCATTGATAGGCGACGCATGGACATGGTTAAAATTGCTTATTTCTCTGGATTTAAACATTCTTGGAAACATTTGGGATAATGTAAGTACACAAATCAACAAAATATATAACACTGTTCTAGTGGTTTTTGGAAATTTTAATCCAAAAATCTTACATATTGTGCCTTATTTTCAAGTATCAGTTGAAGATTTATGTAATTGCAATTTGTGACAACTAGCCCCCGTCCCTGCATTTTCCAAAAACTCCAAAACGTTCATTTTTATTCATCAAATACATTTAATTCCATTTTAGTGCACAGGGTTTTTATAACTAACTGAAAGTAAAATTAAACGTAAAAAAAAAAAAAAAAGTTGCTTGAAATTAAATAAACATTAACTAAAATAAATTTTTATTTCAGCAAGTTTCAAGTTTTTTGATGTTCTATACCTGAAACTGAAATAAATGTTAATAAAAACTATATAGATATAAAAAAATGTACAAAAATTACAAAATGCACAACAAAATTACTAAAACCTAAACTAAAATTTTATATATTATATCAAGTATATATCAAACTAAATGTAATATTTAAATCTGCTGAATACTAGCATACTATTCTTACTATTTTTGCAATAAAAAGATATGGTAAAAGTAGTACAAGTACACTCAAGGCTGCATCCGAAATCTTTTACTTCCCTACTATATAGTAGGCGAAAAACAGTATGTGAATAAAGAAATATGTCCGAATTCACAGTACCTGTAGGTCACATGATAATGACAATATGGCAGATGTAGTACATTCATACTATATAGAACATACTTTTTTAGCAGTCATGAAGTAATAACTTCCGGTAATAAGTACCTACTCAAGAGAGTATGCGATTTCAGACGCAGGCCAAGTGTACCTTCACCTGCAGTGGCTGATGGGAAGTTGTTGTGTTTCATCTCACAGCCACATGAGGGCGTCGGACCACTTTTGCCTTGTGTCACAAAACATTTACATTGACATTTACCCATTCAGCAGCCTTCATTCAATCAAAGAGTACATATACACGAGGACGATGTTATGAACATTATATTGTCTGTGTATTAAAATGAAAACTACTATGAATGCATTTCCAAAATGATGTAAACTGACTTCAGCAGGGTTTAATCTTCAAAACATTGAGTTGAACACATAGTAAAACTGGACTGAACAGGCAGATTTACTGTTTAATGTTGAAGAGGGATCAGAGCTGATTTCAGCATGACAGTCAGACATAGCATGTGTTATATAATCACTGGAGAGAGAGAGATGCAGGAGGGAGGAGTCGTGTTTCCAGCATGTGTGTTTGTGTTTGAATCACAGACTCAACAGCAGCAGCAGATGTGTGTCATTTACTCTCTCTGTCTTTCTCCTTTAGCTTCCCTTCAGTAGATCAGCAGCAGAAGAGCATTATGGGATCATTTGGAGCTCCAAAAGAGCAGATCTTCATGACCAAAGTTAAGGTAAGGAGACTGACACGAGAGTTTGAATGAAGATGCCGGATATAAACGGTCAGAAACTAGTTAAGTCTATGGCTGAGAGCGCTGAATTAATACAAATATATTTATAGTGCTTTTTTTTCATATATATGGGCTGTCAAATCGATTAATCACGATTAATCACATCTAATATAAAAGTTTGTGTATATATATTATATGTGTGTACGTGTGTGTGTGTGTGTGTGTGTGTGTATATATATGCACACAAACACATAAACACACACACTATATATATATATATATATATATATATATATATATATATATATACACACACAATATGGGCTGTCAAATCGATGAATCGCGATTAATCACATCTAATAAAAGTTTGTGTATATATATTATATGTGTGTACGTGTGTGTATATATATATGCACACATAAACACACACACACACATATATATATATATATATATATATATATATATATATATATATATATATATATATATATATATATATATATATACACACACACACACACACACATATATATATATATATATATATATATATATATATATACACACACACAATATGGGCTGTCAAATCGATTAATCGCGATTAATCGCATCTAATATAAAAGTTTGTTTATGTGAGTGTATAAATATATATATATATATATATATATATATATATATATATACTGTATACACACACACACATATATATATATATATATATATATACACACATTATATAAACACAGACTTTTATGTTAGATGCGATTAATCGCGATTAATCGATTTGACAGCGCTAATATATATATATATATATATATATATATATATATATATATATATATATATTGATTTACTGCAAAACATCACCAATTAAATCCTTATTTATATTGACAAATTATATCTAATGTCTAAGACAGCTTGACATATTTTGTTTATTTTGTTATATCCAATGCAAAATCATTTTCTTGTCTTGTTTTGTAGTAAAAATGTATTTAACTGCCAACATTTTTTCTTGTTTTAAGCATACAACTCGCTAAATAGTGTCATATTAATGCTTAAAACAAGTAAAAACAATTTTCCAGTGTTTTAACCTACTATCCAACTAATATTTAACCTAATATTTTGTAAAATAAAATGCATTATATTACATGTAAACATGTTTCTGACTAAAAGCGTTTTCTAGCAGTATCAAAAAAATTAGTCCAACAGAATATGTCTGACATTTTTCTAGTAAATGGAAGAAAAAAAAACATACTGATTAAAGTGTTTTTTGCCTTCAAAAAATATCTTAAAAAAATTATTATCCAATAAAAACAATCAACAGAGAATGTGTGGGAATCTTGCAGGAAACACACAACCTGTAGTTTGAATTACAATCACACAAGTGAGTTAAATTGCGATGGTTGTGAATTCAGCAGTGCTCATGTTGTCTTTATATGAAGATATTAATATAATTCACTTCCTGTCTTGAGCAGAGGGTGCGGATGGATCCCCATTGTGTTCGAATCCCTGAAGATTCGGTTCGAGTCTGAGTGTGTGTGTGTTTGAGAGCAAAAGAAGGAAACGTACGGGGGCAAAGCAGGAATTGAGCTGAAACAATAGCAAACAATGAAATGCAACTCGCTAAAACACAAACCACAGGATGAGAGGATCACGCAAGAATGTTTTACTAGTCAGTCACTTCGACATTTTGCATTTTAACGTCCATGTGATCTTTTTAGTGACTATTGTTCATAGTAGTTAAAGTTTTTGACCTATAGTGGACAATAAAACAGGTGAAACTGTGTTTCTTTTCATCCACTATATAGGGTGCAAAAGGCTGAAGAAGATTAAGTGTAGCACATCTTTCTGCTGCAAATCCTCCAACTCATTAAACGGAGTTACACAATCTTGGCTGTCTGTGCGAACACAACGTCACCCGCTAGATCAGAGAGAGAGCGGCGCGAGGGAAAATAGGTCATGTTCTCTGTGTGATTGTGACGTTTGAACATGTGGGAGGCGGCAGCTGTCAAACTCTGCATCGAATTATAAACCTCAGTCACAAAACAGAAACCTGTGAAACTGTTAACCTGAGTGCTCTTCATGGAGGAAATAATAATTCTCTCGGATTAATCAACTTGAAAAGTGTGTCACTATAAATAGATTGTATGAATATTAAAAGTGTGTGTTTGATCAGAATTGGTGCAGATCATAATTAATTACTATTATTGTTATACTGTTACTATGTATGTACTCCTTTTATCATTTGATTTTGAACCTTTTTAATCAGGAATGTTATATTAATAAGAAAGGCAGAATGCATATTAATGGTGATTGATGTGTTATTAACACTGCTGGTTTAGTCTGATTAGTGTTTGCGCTGCATTTCTCACTGTGTTCGTCTTCTCTAGATGTCGTGGCACTCCACGTACAGAAGCTCAAAGTTCCGGCATGTTTATGGAAAGGCGGGAAGCAGGGAGCAGTGTTATGAGGGAATTCCCATCACACACAGCGTCCATGACAACCACTTCTGTGCCGTTAACCCCAAATTCCTCGCCGTGGTCACCGAGAGCGCGGGAGGAGGAGCGTTCCTCGTTATCCCACTTCATAAGGTAGTGTTAACTAATCGAATCACCTGAAGCTGTGCATACTAAAACTAACTATTTAACCCAATCAAGAAGCATAATTGCACTGTGCATACTAAAACTAACTAGTTTGACCCAACCAAGTATAGAATAATGGCACTGTGCATACTAAAACTAACTAGTTTAAACAACCAAGTGAAGCATAATCGTACTGTGCATACTAAAACTAACTAGTTAACCCAATCAAGAAGCATAATCGCACTGTGCATACTAAAACTAACTAGTTAACCCAATCAAGAAGCATAATCGCACTGTGCATACTAAAACTAACTAGTGTAACCAACCAAGAAGCATAATCGCACTGTGCATACTAAAACTAACTAGTTAACCCAATCAAGAAGCATAATCGCACTGTGCATGCTAAAACTAACTAGTTAACCCAATCAAGAAGCATAATTGCACTGTGCATACTAAAACTAACTAGTTTGACCCAACCAAGTATAGAATAATGGCACTGTGCATACTAAAACTAACTAGTTTAAACAACCAAGTGAAGCATAATCGTACTGTGCATACTAAAACTAACTAGTTAACCCAATCAAGAAGCATAATCGCACTGTGCATACTAAAACTAACTAGTTAACCCAATCAAGAAGCATAATCGCACTGTGCATACTAAAACTAACTAGTGTAACCAACCAAGAAGCATAATCGCACTGTGCATACTAAAACTAACTAGTTAACCCAATCAAGAAGCATAATCGCACTGTGCATGCTAAAACTAACTAGTTAACCCAATCAAGAAGCATAATTGCACTGTGCATACTAAAACTAACTAGTTTGACCCAACCAAGAATAGAATAATGGCACTGTGCATACTAAAACTAACTAGTTTAAACAACCAAGTGAAGCATAATCGCACTGTACATACTAAAACTAACTAGTTAACCCAATCAAGAAGCATAATTGCACTGTGCATACTAAAACTAACTAGTTAACCCAATCAAGAAGCATAATTGCACTGTGCATACTAAAACTAACTAGTTTGACCCAACCAAGTATAGAATAATGGCACTGTGCATACTAAAACTAACTAGTTTAAACAACCAAGTGAAGCATAATCGTACTGTGCATACTAAAACTAACTATTTAACCCAATCAAGAAGCATAATTGCACTGTGCATACTAAAACTAACTAGTTTGACCCAACCAAGTATAGAATAATGGCACTGTGCATACTAAAACTAACTAGTTTAAACAACCAAGTGAAGCATAATCGTACTGTGCATACTAAAACTAACTAGTTAACCCAATCAAGAAGCATAATTGCACTGTGCATACTAAAACTAACTAGTTTGACCCAACCAAGTATAGAATAATGGCACTGTGCATACTAAAACTAACTAGTTTAAACAACCAAGTGAAGCATAATCGTACTGTGCATACTAAAACTAACTAGTTAACCCAATCAAGAAGCATAATCGCACTGTGCATGCTAAAACTAACTAGTTAACCCAATCAAGAAGCATAATCGCACTGTGCATACTAAAACTAACTAGTTTAACCAACCAAGAAGAATAATTGCACTGTGCATACTAAAACTAACTAGTTTGACCCAACCAAGTATAGAATAATGGCACTGTGCATACTAAAACTAACTAGTTTAAACAACGAAGTGAAGCATAATCATACTGTTCATTCTAAAACGAATTAGTTTAACTAATCAAGAAGCATAATTGCACTGTGCATACTAAAACTAACTAGTGTAACCAACCAAGTGAAGCATAATCGTACTGTGCATACTAAAAGTAACTAGGTTAACCAACCAAGAAGCATAATCGCACTGTGCATACTAAAAGTATCTAGGTTAACCAACCAAGAAGCATAATCGCACTGTGCATACTAAAACTAACTAGTTTGACCCAACCAAGTATAGAATAATGGCACTGTGCATACTAAAACTAACTAGTTTAAACAACGAAGTGAAGCATAATCATACTGTTCATTCTAAAACGAATTAGTTTAACTAATCAAGAAGCATAATCGCACTGTGCATACTAAAACTAACTAGTGTAACCAACCAAGTGAAGCATAATCGCACTGTGCATACTAAAAGTAACTAGGTTAACCAACCAAGAAGCATAATCGCACTGTGCATACTAAAAGTATCTAGGTTAACCAACCAAGAAGCATAATCGCACTGTGCATACTAAAACTAACTAGTTTGACCCAACCAAGTAAAGCATAATCGCACTGTACATACTAAAACTAACTAGTTTAAACAACAAAGTGAAGCATAATCGCACTGTGCATACTAAAACTAACTAGTTTGACCCAACCAAGTATAGAATAATGGCACTGTGCATACTAAAACTAACTAGTTTAAACAACCAAGTGAAGCATAATCACACTGTGCATACTAAAACTAACTAGTTTAAACAACAAAGTGAAGCATAATCGCACTGTGCATACTAAAACTAACTAGTTTAAACAACCAAGTGAAGCATAATCACACTGTGCATACTAAAACTAACTAGTTTAAACAACAAAGTGAAGCATAATCGCACTGTGCATACTAAAACTAACTAGTTTGACCCAACCAAGTATAGAATAATGGCACTGTGCATACTAAAACTAACTAGTTTAAACAACAAAGTGAAGCATAATCGTACTGTGCATACTAAAACTAACTAGTTTAACCAATCAAGTGAAGCATAATCGCACTGTGCATACTAAAACTAACTAGTTTGACCCAACCAAGTATAGAATAATGGCACTGTGCATATTAAAACTAACTAGTTAACCCAATCAAGAAGCATAATCGCACTGTGCATACTAAAACTAACTAGTTTGACCCAACCAAGTAAAGCATAATTGCACTGTGCATACTAAAACTAACTAGTTTGACCCAACCAAGTAAAGCATAATCGCACTGTGCATACTAAAACTAACTAGTTTAACCAATCAAGAAGCATAATTGCACTGTGCATACTAAAAGTAACTAGGTTAACCAACCAAGAAGCATAATCGCACTGTGCATACTAAAACTAACTAGTTTGACCCAAACCAAGTAAAACATAATTGCACTGTGCATACTAAAAGTAACCAGGTTAAACTAACCAAGAAGCATAATTGCACTGTGCATACTAAAACTAACTAGTTTAGCCAACCAAGTGAAGCATAACCAGAGATCATGTGCAAATTAGAGACTGAAGTAATCCATAAAGCGTGTGTGTTCAGACACGTGTGCTCAGTGTTTGGAGGATGTACTGATATCAATGTCAGGCTGGGAGAGATGGAGACACATGTGACTGGTACAGATGCTCAATCAGCCCTCTGTTAGAGTTCTGATACTAGTTCAGTCCTCAAGCATACACAAACTCTACTGAATCAAATTCACATCAGAAATGTGTTTTAGTGAACTAAAGAGGGTGTAGTGAATTAAATGTTTTTACTGCTCAACAAATTCATAGTATTTTGAGTGATGTGGCTGCTCAGATTTCCGTGGAAGCACAATGGATAGTTTGTTTGTAACGCCACATGCTGGTAGACATAAGAACTGCAGCCAAGAGAATTTTAATTATAATGGAAGTTGCTATACTTTTACTTTAGTGAATATATATATATTGTTGTTGTTTTGTGTTCACTTTTTAACAGATAAAAATTGCATATGATGATACTGAGTTTGGAGGATACAATTCACAAAAATATTCTAATTTAAGCTAGCTAGGCTTCACTAGACGTTACCAACTTACAAAATCACTGCTAGAGAAAACATCTGACTCAATATCTCATACCTGCCGTGTGTGACAACTTGCCCCGGTCTAAATATGAGCTCATTCTCTCTCAGCCAGGACGAATAGACCCTCATCACCCAAAGGTCTGTGGCCACCAGGGCAGCGTGATGGACATCAAATGGAGTCCGTTCATGGACAACATCATCGCATCCAGCTCGGAGGACTGCACAGTGAGAAATAAACCTGTTATGAGAAATAAATAATGATCACATTAATGCCAATGCAGCCTTGACCAGGGATAAATATAATAGTATCTGAATAATACTAAAATAAAACTGTCCTTTGAACTCCAGGTGAGAATCTGGCAGATTCCTGATGGCGGTTTGAGAAGGAACATGACAGAAGCTCTGATGATCCTGATTGGCCACAGCCGGAGGGCGGGGCTTATTGAGTGGCATCCCACCTGCAGTGGAATCCTGCTCAGCGCCGGATACGACTGCAAGGTAACCAAGAACAACCAGAACTAGATCTGAATGACAAAACAACAGTGATATTTTGTTGTTTACGGAACAGATTCTGATTTGGAATTTGGAAGAGGGCGTGGCTGTGAAGATGATTGACAGCCATCCAGATGTAGTCCTCTGTATGTCCTTCAACACTGATGGAAGTTTACTGGCCACCAGCTGTAAGGATAAAAAACTGCGGATTATTGATCCTCGTTCAGGGGAAGTTCTGCAGGTGAGTGCAGATGTCATATACTGTTGGCACAAGCCAACAAATGTTATTTTTGTATTATTCCAATTGGGTGTCACTTAATTATATATATATATATATATATATATATATTTATAGTAACTATATACTGTGTGTGTATATATATATATATATATATATATATATATATATATATATATATATATTATAAAATTATTTTATAAATATTTTATAAATATTGTTTTATATGTTTTAATGTTTTATAAATATATATATTTATATTTTACTCATTTTTTATTATTTTATTATTTTTATTTTATAATTAAATTGGTTTATTTAATATTGAAATGTTAATAAACTAAATAAATTTAATTAAAATTAATAAAATTAAATTATATGGAGTTCTGTTCTGTTTTCAGGTTTTTCTAACTATAATTCAAGTAAAAAACGATTATTCAAGAAATGGAACAAATAAAAAAAAA
The DNA here is from genome assembly GCA_037101425.1 of Elopichthys bambusa. Taxonomy (NCBI): domain Eukaryota; kingdom Metazoa; phylum Chordata; class Actinopteri; order Cypriniformes; family Xenocyprididae; genus Elopichthys; species Elopichthys bambusa. Next base: position 1,741,971 of record CM074455.1, read on the forward strand.
TAGAAGCATTTTGATTTAAATTTTTGTGCTTTTAAAGAAATTTTTAAAATAAAATACAAAACTAGCCAAATAAAATAAAATAAAAAATAAACTAATAAACTGATAAAATTATATTTATTTTTAGATTTATATTTTAACTGTACATTGTATTTTAACTGAACCTGTTTAATTATATATAATCTGTACATCCAAACAGGAAGCAGACTGTAAAAGCACCAGAGTGAACCGCGTCGTGTTTCTGGGTAATCTGAAGCGCGTCCTCACCACGGGCGTCTCCAGGTGGAACACCAGACAGATTGCATTATGGGATCAGGTAGGGTCTAAACGGTTTAATGTCGCTAGGCAGACTAGAATAAGTCAACAAATTCATCTAGACATTTGTTTAAATATGTAGGATGACCTGTCTGCACCCGTCATGGAGGAAGAGATTGACGGACTGTCGGGCATCCTCTTCCCGTTCTATGATGCCGACACACACATGGTTTATCTGGCCGGGAAGGTGAGCCTCTATTAAAAAAGTGTAAATAGGCCACCTTGTTGGCAGAAGCTATTTACACTAACTCCGCCCACCATTGTCTGATTAAGGCAGACAAAATGATAAAAGACACCTGTGTGGGAGGTGTCTCATTCTCATTCTTTTCCCTTTTCCCATCACATATCAGCTCGAAAAGGGATTTTTAAGTGGAAATATAGTGCCTAACGGTGCCTAAAAGTGTTTAACGGGTAGGGTTATGGACAGGCACAAGTAATGTTTTAATAAATATAATCATATACACTGAGTATGCTGTTATTGTTGCATACTGTTTTATAATGTACTACAATATCATTTAATTTACACCTAGTGCAAAGAAAACTATGAACTGCGTGCGTAATCTTACTGTCGAAATTGTCTTGTATCCACAGGGTGACGGAAACATCAGGTATTATGAGGTCAGTCCTGAGAAACCCTTCCTGCAGTTGCTGATGGAGTTCAGGTCTCCGGCTCCTCAGAAGGGTCTGGGTGAGTTACTGCATCACCAAACACATTATAGGAGGGTCACAGAGCTGCACGATTCTCGTTAAATTGAAAAACACAATTTTTTTGTTTTAAACATATATCATGATTCTGAACAAACAAAATTAACACTGCGGATAACTGACAAAATGCTAATTGCTGCAGTCTATTTAAAATGTTAATTAATCTGAATTTATTATTTTTAAAAAACGGGTTGAATGAATGATTCAATGACTCACTCATAAATACGTCACTTGTTTCATTACTGGATGAATCACCGTTTTTGAACGAATCTCTTGAATGAATGATTCAATGGCAAATACATTTTTTAACAGTCGCTTGTCGCCACCTAGTGGCATAATGATGTAATGACACAATTGTTATTTGAAGCACCAAGTTACTTTTAAAAGGTGATTTGCTCTATCATAGACATGATTGTTTATATCCGACCTATAAACTTTTATCCCAGTATGTCTGTGATAATATTAAAGTGGAGGTGACAAGTCTGATCTGGTGACGTTTGCATACAGGTTTGATGCCCAAACGTGGCCTCGATGTGGGCGAGTGCGAGATCTTCAGGTTTTATAAGCTGGTGACTCTGAAAAATCTGGTGGAGCCCATTTCCATGATCGTCCCACGCAGGGTGAGAGAAACCAAGATTTTATAACATGGGTTTACCTTTGAGCTTTAAAGACAAGATGAAATCAGACGCTTCTCTGAGTGAAACAGAAATTATGTCAAGTGGATTTTTACTCTTTCCCTGCCGAAATTCTCTGGTAATCCATGTTTTCACTGTCATCAAACAAACATATAAATCAAAACTGCTTATCGTTGAATGAAATGTTGAACCCATGAAGAGAAAATGACTGTGAAGCTTTTGGGGGTGTTGATGGACCCAATCTCGATCTCTGAAGCCGATCCAGAGGAAGTCGTTTTTGGTGATTTAAAAAAAAAAAAAAAAAAAAAAAAAAAATGAATGCATTAAGCTAGAATAAAATGTTTTTTTGTTTGTTTGTTTAAAAGCAGAGGCTCTGTTCTTTCTTTTGATATATTCAGATATTCAGACACCAAATATTCTTGGGACCATGAACGTTTTGTGAAAATGTTAAAAAATGCTGGCGCTGGCTGGCAACTTTTTTTTTTTTTTTTTGGTTTCAAATAGAGATTCTCCCACAATTCTGAATATACAGCTAAACAATATAACATGTAATTTACTAGAGGTTCTGACAAAATATAAATTGCTGGAAAATGTTTGAATTAATTATTTAAAAAATGGTTTTGAATGAATTCAGTGACTCATTAATAAATACTTGTTTCATTGCTGGATGAATCAGTGTTTCTGAATGAACGATTCATTGACAAATACATTTTTTAACAGTCAGTTGTCGCCACCTAGTGGAATTAGATGTAATTGATACAACCGTTATTTGACGTGCCTAGTTCGTTTCAAAAGGTAGTTTGTTCTATTTTTATCGCTATCGTAGACATCGGTGTTTTACTAACTTAAAACTTATATCGCAGTACTTCTGTGATAATGTGAATATTTGTAACACAGAAATAACTAATGTGTGATTCAGAGCTCTCTCTGGCAGCACGAACACAGATTAAAATGTTCCGGTATGCTTTTGTCAAAGGTTTAATAGACGCGGGAGAATCGTTGTTATTAATAAAGTAGGATCGCGTGGGTGCTTGAATCGAGATCGCGATCTTTTTACGATTAATCGTGCAGCTCTATTTCCAAGTCTTCTGTAGTCATATAATGGTTTGTGTGAGTAACAGACTGAAATTAAGCCATTATACACTAAAAATCTTCTCTTCTGTAATGTTCTCCAATGTTATGTTTAATTATTATGTGTGTTGCTGCAGTCCGAGTCGTTTCAGGAGGATCTTTTTCCGATGACGGCGGGCACAGAATCGGCCCTGTCGGCTGCGGAGTGGCTCAGTGGGACTGACCGAGGTGACATCTTCATATTCATATATCAGGGAATAAATGCATAAATAAAGTCATTAATGCTGCCCTGTGTAAATGTGTCTTGTGTTTGTACAGGGCCAGTGCTGATTTCTCTTAAAGAAGCGTATAAACGTCCAAATCCAGCAGGTCTCAGAGCATCGAAACGGGACAGACGGACAGTTAAGGGCATTGACTTACTGGAGAACATTTCTCCCAACACAGACAAAGAGGTGTGTGTTATTGTTTGGAGTTTGTCTTTCAAAGCTCATGAGGAGCTCTCATATACAGTATGATTCATGTAAAGACATTAAGCGTCATTCACAACCCATTTTACTAAAGTAATGTGATGTAATTCTGCTCAGAGTACAAAGGAGGAGGCAAAGAGAACAAGATTGGAAGAATTTTTTTTTAATGTTTGTGAAAGAAGAAGTCTCTTACACTCACCAAGGCTTCATTTATTTGATCAAAAATACAGAAAAAAACAGCAATATTGTGAAATATTTTTTACAATTCAAAACAACTATTTTCTATGTAAGTATATACTGTAAACTGTAACTTATTCTTGTGATTCAGAGCTTCTCCAGTGTCACATGATCCTTCAGAAATCATTCTAATAGGCTGATTTGATGCTCAAGAAACATTTCTGATTATTATCAATGTTGAAAACAGTTGTGCTGCTTCAGATTTCTGTGGAAATCTTTTAAATTTGATATTGAAGCTATAAAAATTTAGCTTTTTTTTTTTGTGTGTATTTTTGACTTGTGTATAAATTAACCAAGTAAATAGTCAAGTCTCACGAGGGCTTCGTTAATCAAGATAATGTATTGTACAGAAACTGTAACTGATACTTAAACATAAAATAAATGTGAATATACGGATCTAGCTAGACCAAAAATGTTATTAATAGAGAATTAAAGTCTTTTTGTGACTATTTTCTTCAGACCTATGCTGGGTTTGTGCTCCTTATGAAACAAATATTGACTATATAATCATAAATCACACATTTTTCTTAAAACAAATCAAGCTTTGATGCCTTTGTAGTCCAATATGAGATTATTGGGGTGTTTTTCCTAGGAGAAACATCTGTGAACTTCTCCATTTGCTCTCTGTTTAAGCTTTTGATGTCTAGGAGGAAAAAATGAGACATCCTAGAGATCACATATGTGTTTTTTCAGCTGCTGAAGATGGTCTACAGACAGCAGGACGAGCTGAGGAAACTCAAAGATGAACTTGGAGAAAAAGACGAGAGAATCCGACAACTGGAGCTGGAGCTCAAGAACCTGAGAAACACGTGATGACAAAACAGCTGACGGAGCATGTTATTAAGAGCACACTGAGGAAATAATTGTTTTATTATGATTTTATGGATGTATTTTTAAATTTAATAACGTTATTTAAGATTTTGAAGTGTTAGTTCTCACAAAAAAAAATGACATTATTTATTCACTCCCATGCTGATATTTTTTACCGTGGAATTGATGTATTCGCTGTATTATTTAGCATCCACTTTAATTATAGGCTATTTTCTAACATTCTGCTGAACATCCACAGAAGAAAGAAACTCATACATGTTTAAGATGGCATGTTGATGAGTAAATGATTAATTTTAAGATACAGATGTATAAATGAAGTCATGCTTATGAAGTTCTTCAGGTTGTCTGCCAGAAGATGGCGCTACAGGAGAGCGAGAAAAGCAAAGACCTTCATCTCCAACTCTCAATCTGCTCTACAAATACATTCATGTTCATAATGATTGTGTTCGTCATCAATGCTGGCATGTATATTTGTAAGTATGACATAAAAGTTTGCCATAAAAATAAAACATTGCTCAACCACATGATCATGGAATTTTTTTCATGTTCCACAAGATCCTTCTTTACACTTTTTACCCCACCAGCCGTTACTAAATAATCTAATTATTTTTCCCTTAAAAAAAGGGGAAATGTCAAAATGTAATGAAACCTTCTCCCTTTACCCACTTTGGTCAATTCAAGAGTAATTTATGCCGTTGTATATCGTTTATTTGAAAGAATTAAAACAGCAAATTTCATGTCTATCCTTGTATTGTTCAACTAGTTGAAGTTGATATGAGATTTAGAAAGTAATTAATCAAGTAATCCAATACTTTTTAGAGAGAGTAATATAATTACACCGTTGAAGATGTATTAGCTAGTAGCATAGGCTAATTACTTGCTTTTTTAAGTAACACGCTGCTAATAAGCATTAAGTTTCTTCAGTACGAACAGTGACTCATTTATCTTTATTACAAATGAGTTCAGGAGCTTTTGTACTTCAGGTGGGGAAATTATAAGGTTTTATCTCTTTAAGAAAGAAATATCTGTGTTGGTTTAGCGTTAAACCACGACCAGATTTTTAACGCTGAGAAGAGAAAGTCACCCACTCGCGGGGATCCAAAAACGCTCTTATTTGCCTCCAGGATTCGTGGCCTGAATGTGGATCTCTCACCTCATTTAGAATGAATGACAGATCCTTGTAAACAGTCGTGCAAGGTCTGCAGCCTCCCACAGCATGTGTCCTGAAACACAACCAAAAAGCTTTGAGAACGTCCGCCAAGGATCCGCAGAAAATGTCAGCGATAGCGCTCCGGTTTCACATAAAATGTAGAGATTTCTGTCATTTGTCTCTCTGTGGCCAGAATGAAATCACCTCCAGCTGAATATTTGAGGCGCTGGAAACCAATATCTTTTATTCTCATAGCTACCACGATTAAGTCACGATCATTAAGTAAAGCTACGAGTGCCTTGGGATACATAATACGATGTTAAAAGTTATGTTTAAATGGTAAATGTTTTTCTATGTTGTATTCTCTTTCTCTTGCTAAACGCATCGAAATAATGGTATACGGGGGGGGGGGGGGGGGGGGGGGGGGGGTTATTTTAACATGTAAACAACCTGAGCCCCAGTGAAATATTAGCCATACGGATGAATCCATGTCTGATAACGATCGAGAATAATTTTTTCTGATAATATTTCAGCGATCAGTGTATTTTCTATCAGTTGTTTAGCATTATAATTAATGCCAGATAAATAACTCTTTGGATCTAATCCGGCGAACGGCTCGCGAGAAGGTCATATTGTTCGCGATTCAGTTTGATTCATTTGAACAGTTCACTCACTGATTCGTTTGCAGCGGTTTCCTCAGCGTAACCAAAGCGTCAACCTCCCCCATTTTCTCGTGAAGCCAATACGGAAGTGACTTAAACTGCAATTTATCGACTGCAAAAGATTACAAAAGTTGTCACGAAGGGCAAAATTAGCAGTACAGACCAAAATCCAGGCTGTAAACATGTTTTTTTCTGCTGTAAACCATTTTAACACGGTACTCAATAAGATTCTGCTCTAACTCATCCGTTTAAATTATATTAAGCCTTAAAGTACTGCATAATTAAGGGCGTGGTCACTTGAGTGACAGGTAGATTGCAGCTGCTGTCTGTGAGCCATCATGTCACCTCAGCTAATTCCAGCCGCTGAATTTGGCATCTCAGCCGTATTTGTGCTTTTTTTTTTTCTGGATTATTTTATACAATTATAAAATAATATGGCTTGCTGCATTAATAGTTGATGTGCAGGCATGCGGTAGATAAACAGAAACACACATTGTTGGATCGTGGCATTGGCTTAAAGTTTTGTTTGTGAGATTTACTACAGTGACAATGGCGGGAGAATATTAAACTCCGACAGCACTGCTTGGATATTATAACTAAAACTGCTGCACTATTTTGAAAAATTATATTTTGGAATCATAAAAGCTGCTCAGGTTGCATCATTTTTTGAAGAACGACGATAGAGAGCAGATAATTCAGAAGAAATGTGGATAATATATCAATATTTCATGGATTTAACGCTTTTGTGGACAAAAAGTACTGTTTTTTGTTTTGCAATGGACACTCATGGAGATGTGCCACGGATTGGATTGATCTCGCGATCGCTGTTTCATTATAAAGGTATGAAGTCCCGTTTGATTTTTCGTGTTGTTATTTGCACACCCGACACAAATTAATTGCTGGTGTTGGAGCATCTATATCGTAAAAAAGAAAGTAGATTGACAGTAAACCTTTAGAACTTTATAATGATATAACTTATCTTCATTAATATTTTAGATAGTATCTAAGATGGATAGATAGCTCCTTTGCCTGCTAACATGATCACGTCGAGCTAGGTGGGCGTGGTTTCAGCACCTCAGTTCCAACCACATCCCGCATCTTTGCCCATTTTCAGTTTTCCGGGAGTGATGTGTGGTAACGATGGCAGCGGCCTCATTTTCGCTTCAAAAATGCTCTTTAGAAATAAACGTTTTTTTGTTTTTTTTTACAGTCTATGAGCGTAGGTTAGAATACAAAATGGAGGCGTTGGAGCAGGTGGATATTAATCTATGATCTGTTCAGGAACTTTCACATTTTTATCAGGTTGTCAGCGATTTAAGCAGTTTATTAACCAATCTACTGCGTTTTTACAGAGCCCCTAAAGAGACCTGGTGATGGGGAAGATGCTTTTTGCGTTCGCACTCTGCTATTTAGCATTAGAATTAGCAATGCCAAATCGCGAATAAATCACTTTTTGGATCTAGTTAGTCAAACTGGTCGCAAAACTGAAAATTTTTGCAGCAGTTTCCTCACATCGTAACGTACGTTAGCAGGTGGATATTAATCTACGATCTGTTTAGGAAACAAAACTTTCAAATGTCTATCAGGTTTATTAACCATTCTAGTTTATTAACCAATCTACTGCATTTTTACAGAGCCCCTAAGACATGGGACGATGCTTTTTGCATTCACATTCAAAAGTTTTGCGTTCCCCTGAGAAACTTTGCAAATCAGGTTTCTTGGGGAACACAAAACATTGAAATAATTCTCATATTTTATTCTCAACTCCCATATTTTTTCCCCCTTCACTCTACATTTTAGGCTATATCCTGTATACGTTTTTGATGGGCTACTGATAAAAGTCTAGAATCTGTAAGTGTCCTAGCTGCTTTAATGTCACGCAGACATACTCTGCACACATTGTTCTGCTTTCCAGAGTTAATATGATCATTGTCCGCCAAGAAAAAGACAATTACATTGGTGTAATCGATCTTTGTGACTGCAGAAGAGCTTTTAGTTATGAGATGGGCTGGATAATGGCTTCTTCTGCTCTGAGGGACAAAATGAAGCCATATTGTTCATGCATAAATGTAGGCAGAGCACTTAATTTTGTGTGTCAAATGGATTGAAAATGCGCAATGGCCAGGGTTAGCGTGATTGTCGGTGACTTGATCTGCTTACTTTGGGCCGGTTTGAAGATTATGAGAATGTTATCAATGTCATTAGACGTCTGGTAATGGCAGAAATAATGACCAGAGTGACTGACGCATTGCATCATGGGAAATTGTTCGGATCCAGCTAGACAGCATAATTGAAATAATAAGCTTAAGCAACATAAATCTTGGTGATTCTAGAAGGCGCTGGAGGAAAGATTAATGTCATCTTAGTCTTGGGAATAGAAATTTGCCTCATCTATCTAATGCAAATTTTCTTCTTTAAGTTGTTTTAAAGATCAATTCCTTTCAAATGTATTGCATAAACGTTCTTTACTACAGACTTTAGCATTCATTATCAGGTTTGTCCTTCTGATTGTGGCTTTTGTCTCACTATTTCACATTCATCCTAAGAATATGCTAATTATGAGCCTATCAAGATCGTCTCACCGCCTTCATATTACAAGCTGATGAAATAATAATGGTTGCGCAGGATTTAATTTGATTGTAGATTGATTTAGATGTTCTCAGAGCAGTCTGATTTGATTTGCCATGCCATTTCTGATGTGTCCGAGCTGGGATGTTGAGTTGTAAAATGTCTTGCATTTGTTCAACTTCCATTTAAAGTTTATATACTTTCTCGTAATCCCTTGCGTTAATAGCAAGCAATTTTTAGGTTTATTCGAAGACCGTTCAGCAGACCTTTCCTAAAAGTGAATATGAGGTGCTTGACACCAATATAAAACAGTTTATGAGGTGCAAAAAGGTTTTATTGGGAATATTTTCAACAGCCAAGGAAGAATGTAAGGGTAAGTCGAGTTCACCAGGGCCGTTTGAGGAATGTCTCAGTGGGTCGATACTTTTGAGAAGTGTTTTGAATTTTATGTTTCTTGGCAACCATCTCACAACATTTGGTGATGGACATCAGTCAGATTTTTATGTTTATGTGTTCGTTTTTTTACAAAGTTGAAGTAGCAAGTTGCATAAGCCATAAGTACATACTAGGAAAATATTCATAAACACAAGTCCAAAGGGAAGACAGCACTCCATGTGTTTAAACATATAGGTCAACATTTCCTCGAAGAACTTCTCTAGTTTTCCTGTTTATTTGACGGTTTTGAAGCTGTGCATTTTAAAAATGCTTTTTTACGTTTTCATTTTTTTACGAAGTCACTCAACTATTATGCAAACTTCACCAGTTTAGTTCATTTACAGACGTGAATTCTCTCACTGGGATTTAACTTTCTACTCAAGAGGAAATCCGATTCCAAATGGAGCTCTTGAAGGTCGGGTCGATTCCGCAGCCATCTTCAATACTGGATTAAAGGTCGCAGCATCGACCTCGTCATGATGACATCGGATGAAGAGGACGTGAGGCCTGAAATATCCTTTTTCCAGGCATTGTATTTGGCGGCGTTCGCTTTGAATTAGAGAATGTGTGGAAGGATGTACCTTTAACCACAAATATACATTCCAAGGTTCAGACGAGGACCGACATTGTTGTCCAGTAGCCACTATTGTGTCTTCTACGGTTTACGCCGTTGAATCGATATTGTCTGTCCTAACTAACCTCTCTGAACTTTATTAAGTCCTGAACTACTGCTATGTGCTTTCATAACTTCGTTAGATCTCTTTTGTGGCTTTTAGCTCACTCCTGGATGTGCCATTGATTTTAATCGATGTCCAAGGTATAAAATGGCAAAACTCTTCCGAAATGTAATATTGCATCATGAGCTGGGGAAGTTTTGTGAGAACATTTCAGAGAACATTTGTTAATCTATTTTATATCTATAATTAAATACTAATATTTAATAAAAAGGGATTTTGGCTGCTGCCAGTGCCAGTTCATTTCACTGAACATGTCAAGGCTTATTCATTCCAATAATGAAGCAATCTGTTCTGATGTTCCTGTTCTTACTGTACCAGGGACGAGTTGGATTTCAATAAAATATTCAATAATTCATTAATTAAAAACATGCCAGCCAGTATTTTATTATTTATTTATTAAACATGTCAAGGCTTATTCGTTCCAATAATGAAGCAATCCGTTCTGATGTTCCTGTTCTTACTGTACCAGGGACGAGTTGGATTTCATTAAAATATTCAATAATTCAATCATTTAAGACATGCCAGCCAATATTTATTTATTTTAAGAGGATTAGCAAATGTATTCCATGTATAATTAAATAAATATTTTATTATTTTAGGATATTTTACAACCGGTCTTAATTTAATGGGAAGGAAATTTGACTTGAATCCTTGTTATATCGGGGGGAAAAAATGCAGTTTCTATTCATGTTAACTTATGTAAGTGCCATTGAAAATTCACACATTGCTTTTACATCAGACTCATTTATATATCACGCCACAACAGTAACAACAACATAATATGATTAGGTGCGGTTTATTCCTGCAAAATGAAATAAAGGGAGCCTGGAGCTGTAGCTGTGAGTTACGGAGGTGAGGGGGCCTGTGATTTATTATGGAGTCCACTGAGGAGAAAAGATCATGCTTTACATGCAGATGCCGTTTTGCAGGGGAGGAAAATGATGCTGGGCATAGTAGACGGGTCTATTCATCACCGCTGTGCCAAAACACAGATGAGATTGAGTCTGAAGTATTTACAGAAACACCTGTTATTGCAAAATGCCATGTTTGCATTATAATACAGAATCAGCTTCTGAGGTAAGACATACACCCTAGTAAGTCAACAAACACAAGCAATTAAAAATGGCAACATTTATGCAACATGGAGGACGAAGCGAGAGAAATGTTGTTTTGCACTGGGTTCACAAATATCATAGTAATTCATTGGACTTTTATTATAAGTGGATGTTTATGTGTATTTTGTAGAGTTTACTACATTATGACCAGACATTGTTTGAGGATTTATGTCTTTATTCATATGTTACATATTCAAAATAAAGTCTCTGGTGCAAATTTAATTTGAGTCTGGACATATGAATCCACTTTGAACTTTCTTTCTGTGAAAATGGGGAAAAATCGGTGTAAAGATTCTTCAGAAATTCCACGAAAATATTATAAAAAGATAATAAATTACATTTGAGGTTGGAAGAGCGAGTAAATGATCATTTTTGGGGGAACTATGAAGGTGAAGGTTTATGAAAAACCCTGAAAAAAAGACAGATTTAGAGTCTTGCGTTGGATCTCAAAAAAGGCCAAACCACAGAGATGATGCAGACTCAACCCAAAAGTTATAAACACTGACAAATTGTGAGAGACAGAAAACTGATATCACGTGTCCTCTCTCAGTCAAGCATGAAATCACACAATAAACACTCGTTTCCTCACTCTCGCCTTGTTTTTCTTCTCTGTTTGCGTTCGCTGGCCTCAATAATGTCCATTCTAAGCACGAACCCTCAATCCAGTGTGAGGTCAATGTTCCTCAAAGAGGCACTTAATGTCAGCGGCATGCTGGGATACAGTACGTGTGCAGTGAATATTAACGGTTGTGTCTGCTAGTCATGTGGAGTTCTGAGAATGAGGGGCAACAGGCTTGCGTTGAGTACGCCAACATTTGCAGATGCATAGAAATCTGGTTACCGGCCACAGATGAGTAATCACAAACCATGTGACCGACAGGATGACAGCAAGGTGAGACAGCCAAAGAAAATGAAAGAAAACAATACAAGGGCCACTCACGTAGAACACAACAGCAACCTCCCAGTATACATAGCAAAGCCTTTGTCAACCATCCACAACACTCTTGAATTATGATGGTAAGGTTACATAACTTTAACCATTTAAAGCTGCTTGTACGTTCAAAATGACGTTTCTATAAGCAGATGGGCTTATTGAATAAAACGGGTTGCAGTTGCTCAGCAGAAAGAAAGTTGTGCAGATGTTCTCATGCAGGCTGAATGAAATGTGCAGCACATTGACTCATAAATCATGCAGTTCTTATACAGCTGCTCGTGTTCTTTGGGAAATGTTGCACAGGATAATTCTTTAACACGGACTTCAGGTTTGTTTGTCAAGTTAGTGGGTGGACGTAATTACACTGTGAGAAAAATGTGTGTGTGTTTCTTTGAGCGTAATCGTATAAGTAGGTATAACCAAGTGTTCCCCGACTCTGCCTCAAGGTGGACTTCATCATGAGCTTTCACCGATTGCTTTATGAGACAGCGCATGATAAACGAGAGTTTTCCAAGGGAAACAGAAATCAAATTATCCCCGACAGGCAATCCGAATGACCGCAAGCACTTGCAAGCACCGTCAGCAGCGTATTAGACGTGTCAATTGCACGCAAATTTTCAGTCAGGTAATAGATTCCCATTCTTCAGAAATACACAGCTGTCTGTTTGACCCTCTCCATGTCTCAAAAGCAGACGTCTGCTATAGCCTATTACATAACCTTCTCAATAAGGTTTCAAGGATTTGGACATTAACATGTTCATTTTTGCCTGATTTCTGAGGCTTCAGACTCTCTCAGTTCTCTAAGCACATACTGATGACAGATTTTTTTGTATGCATTGTGATGTAAACGAGCAAACCCAGTGACCTCAGAAGCTTGTTTTTGTTTTACCAACAGCAATAAGCACGTGGGTAAATGAAATCTTATTGTTTAACATTGTTTCTTTGAGTCTTTACTATGAAGCTAAAAAAATAAAGTAAAATATGTAAAAAAAAAAAATACGACAAAGTACCTTTTATTGGTAAATACATAGTTCTGTCTTGAAACTCTAACTGGCACAGGCTGACAGGTCCTTAACTCAATCTGCTTGCAATCACATCATTCTCTATTGGGCACAGCTGATTGATTCCTGCTGTATCAGTAGCCAATGAGTTCGCTGGTCAACCTTCAAATACTTGGTCAGCATTTGCTGTAGCATTTGCAGTGCGCTTTCAGAAACCCTCCATTTGTTCCAGTCCATCCCCAGCTCCACCTGTATAGATCTGCTATGGGTAATTCATGTACACTACATTGTACAACAGCAGCATGTCTTACTTGCTCACAGCTGCATGTCGTGTGTGTATTGGGAGTAGCAAGTTCCGTCCTTACTCTGCAGCAGCAGCAGCAATAACAGCACCAGCAATAACAAACAACAGCAGTGATAACAACAGCAATAACCAACAGCAGTGTAGCAGATCTATTCCGCCAAGACACCAATAACCAACAGCAGCAGCAATAACCAACAGCAGCAGCAATAACAGTAGCAGCAATAACTAACAGCAGCAGCAATAACAGTAGCAGCAGCAATAACTAACAGCAGCAGCAATAACCAACAGCATCAGCAATAACCAACAGCAGCAGCAATAACCAACAGCAGCAGCAATAACTAACAGCAGCAGCAATAACAGTAGCAGCAATAACCAACAGCAGCAGCAATAACAGTAGCAGCAGCAATAACTAACAGCAGCAGCAATAACAGTAGCAGCAGCAATAACCAACATCAGCAGCAATAACCAACAGCAGCAGCAATAACTAACAGCAGCAGCAATAACCAGTATCAGCAGCAATAACCAACAGCAGCAGCAATAACCAACAGCAGCAGCAATAACTAACAGCAGCAGCAATAACCAACAGTAGCAGCAATAACAGTAGCAGCAATAACCAACAGCAGCAGTAATAACAGCAGCAGCAGCAATAACTAACAGCAGCAGCAATAACAGTAGCAGCAGCAATAACCAACAGCAGCAGCAATAACTAACAGCAGCAGCAATAACAGTAGCAGCAGCAATAACCAACAGCAGCAGCAATAACTAACAGCAGCAGCAATAACCAACAGCAGCAGCAATAACAGCAGCAGCAATAACCAACAGCAGCAGCAATAACAGTAGCAGCAATAACCAACAGCAGCAGCAATAACAGCAGCAGCAATAACAACAGCAGCAATAACAACAGCAGCAGCAATAACCAACAGCAGCAGCAATAACTAACAGCAGCAGCAATAACAGTAGCAGCAATAACCAACAGCAGCAGCAATAACAGTAGCAGCAGCAATAACTAACAGCAGCAGCAATAACAGTAGCAGCAGCAATAACCAACATCAGCAGCAATAACCAACAGCAGCAGCAATAACTAACAGCAGCAGCAATAACCAGTATCAGCAGCAATAACCAACAGCAGCAGCAATAATCAACAGCAGCAGCAATAACTAACAGCAGCAGCAATAACCAGTATCAGCAGCAATAACTAACAGCAGCAGCAATAACCAACAGTAGCAGCAATAACAGTAGCAGCAATAACCAACAGCAGCAGTAATAACAGCAGCAGCAGCAATAACTAACAGCAGCAGCAATAACAGTAGCAGCAGCAATAACCAACAGCAGCAGCAATAACTAACAGCAGCAGCAATAACAGTAGCAGCAGCAATAACCAACAGCAGCAGCAATAACTAACAGCAGCAGCAATAACCAACAGCAGCAGCAATAACAGCAGCAGCAATAACCAACAGCAGCAGCAATAACAGTAGCAGCAATAACCAACAGCAGCAGCAATAACAGCAGCAGCAATAACAGTAGCAGCAATAACAACAGCAGCAGTAACAGTAGCAGCAATAACAACAGCAGCAGCAATAACCAGCAGCAGCAGCAATAACAGTAGCAGCAATAACTAACAGCAGCAGCAGCAATAACAGTAGCAGCAATAACCAACAGCAGCAGCAATAACAGTAGCAGCAATAACCAACAGCAGCAGCAATAACAGTAGCAGCAATAACCAGCAGCAGCAGCAATAACAGTAGCAGCAATAACTAACAGCAGCAGCAGCAATAACAGTAGCAGCAATAACCAACAGCAGCAGCAATAACAGCAGCAGCAATAACAGTAGCAGCAATAACAACAGCAGCAGTAACAGTAGCAGCAATAACAACAGCAGCAGCAATAACCAGCAGCAGCAGCAATAACAGTAGCAGCAATAACAACAGCAGCAGTAACAGTAGCAGTAATAACAACAGCAGCAGCAATAACCAACAGCAGCAGCAATAACAGTAGCAGCAATAACTAACAGCAGCAGCAGCAATAACAGTAGCAGCAATAACCAACAGTAGCAGCAATAACAGCAGCAGCAATAACAGTAGCAGCAATAACAACAGCAGCAGTAACAGTAGCAGCAATAACAACAGCAGCAGCAATAACCAGCAGCAGCAGCAATAACAGTAGCAGCAATAACAACAGCAGCAGCAATAACCAACAGCAGCAGCAATAACAGTAGCAGCAATAACTAACAGCAGCAGCAGCAATAACCAACAGCAGATCTATTCCGCCAAGACCAAACATATCAATATTGTCTCATCCATTACCATGCCAAACACTTTTGAGTTGTCATGACAGAAATTATGAATAATCAGATTTTTTGTTTGCATCCATCAAGTTCCTTAAAATAATCAAATAAAAATATAAATAAATATTAAACAGAAAATAAACACATTAAAAATAAAGTATAAATAACAGTCAAATAAAATAACAATTAAACAATAAAAAAAAATAATAATAAAATCAAATTCACTAAATTATTCATTTCCAATATCCAGCGAAAAAAGCCTTAATGTAATTTACTTACTGTTTCCATAGAATATATATCGCAAACCCCTTGCTCTCATAAACACACCTAACCTCAATGTGTGTCTAAAACACACTAGTGCATATGAAAAGCACATCAAGCACCAGAGCTTGACGTCCCTAGACACTCAGCAGACATTTCATATGAGATTGTTTGCAATTTGTCTCCGTGACATAGTGCTAATGGTTGAGCATTTAGCACTAATAGGATGAGGGCAGGTAAAGATGTTCTGAACAAGCAGGTGGATGAAACGTTCTGCTCTCTGATCACCATAACAAACCCGGAGCAGATGGCTAATGCCAGACAGAATGAGATTGACATACACGAGTTAACTGACAGTGAAAAAACCAACACACCATGTTGTGCCATTACTATGCTGTTGTTAAGGTGCAATAGTGTTTATATTTACAAAATATCATTAATATGACCTGATGTCCCCCTCGCATTGCCAAACACCGGGGAGACATTTTCACTATTTCCACATGGAAAGGAACATAAAAGAGGAGCTGTCACATGAGCAAGACACGCAGATGGATGAAAATATGCTCAACAGATGGAAAAAGGCAAAAACGTGTAAAACTGACTGGGAACTGACAGTGTCCCATGGAGCCATTCGCTGTGTCTGAACTTCAAAGAAGCATCTGGATCGGTCCAAACCTCCTTGGAGAAACACGTCCTCAGCAGACACAGAGGGATTTGACTTATTACACAGTTTCAATGTCCAACGTCATGTCCACTGTGCAAAATAATACATCAGTTTACCAGGGAATGAATAGTTTGGGTCAATCTAATGAAGCCTGTCAGAAACATGTTTTAAGTTATATTTCAACCCAAGATTAGTTATATTTTGCATGAAGAAATTGCTAAATATACAGTATATGACAATTAATCACATGAAACTGCATATTTATCTTTGATGGTAATTAATGCAACGATCAAACAAAAAAATGTTTGTTCCAGGCACGAGCCCTCCAGAGCGGTTTAAGTTTCCCCAAAAACAGTAAATCTGAAGTGCACATAATCTTCAGCATCACTGCTGCACTGAATTTAGACATTTGTTTGGTTGATCAAGCATTGCCGCCAACCTAGTTTAGCATCTCATGAGGCCCGCAGGGCTGATCCTCCAGACTGACATTCAATGAAAGCATTCTGTCAGAGGAGCTTCTGTTTGGGCTCAGATAGGAAAATAAAACATCAAATGTGTTTACATAAAAGTTCTGGCCTGTCAATCACAATAATGACATTTGATATTCAACAGTGTTTTGATCTGCCTGCATTGACACCCTTGTATGCGAACTGAACTCAGCTGGATAATAACATCACTGTTTACTCCAGTGCTGATAAAGATAAATGAACTAAATTAATAACTATTGATTCTTTGGAGTCGATGCAAAATGAAAAATTTCCTTAACGCACATTTATGCATTGTTTCATTATTGCATGTTATTCCAGATTAAAAAAAAACGTCGTTACGTACCTCGGTTTTGGGGTCACAGTTCCAGACGGGTGTGTGATAAAGTGTTAGTTCAACCAAAAATGAAAATTCTGTCATTAATTACTCACCCTCATGTCGTTCCACACCCGTAAGACCTTAGTTCATCTTCAGTTCATCTTAAGATATTTTTGATGAAATCCGAGAGGTTTCTGATCCCCCATTGAAAGCAACTTAAGTACCACATTCAAGGTCCAGAAAGGTAGTAAAGACATTGTTAAAATAGTCCACTTGACTACAGTGGTTCAACCTTAATGTTATGGACCGACGAGAATACTTTTTGTGTGCAAAAACAAAACAAGGATGAGCAAGATAGGGAAAAGAGAAGCGAAAAAACTTAAAATACTTTTATGGTCATACAGATAAGAGTAATACATCATTCAAAACTGTAAAAATACAGTGTAAAAAAAACGGTGTACACTCGGAATAAGAACAAAACATTGTGCTTTTATAAAATAAAGAAAACAAACAGGATGTCGCTTTCTGCTGTTCCAGTTTTCTTTCCGCAAAGTTTGTGGAGCGCATCACAAAAATTAATCGATACTCGGCATATATACTAGCAAGATCATGTGTGCCATCTGAATTCTTGTTTTGGGTTGGTCCACAGATCGTCTCTTCTTCTGCTCTTTTTCCTGTTGTGGCGGTTAGCAAACAGCATTGCATTACCACACCGCCCCCTTCTGGATTGGAGTGTGGATCTCCTGTGACTGACTGTATGCGTCGTCTGAACCGCGATGTCCGTACCGAAATGGTTCTGGATGAATACATGTACCGTTACACCCCTATATTTTAATCACTGAAATATGTTAACTGCACGTCATGTTTTGCTTTTTATTGGAACGTTTATATTCTAATGGTGGTTATGCGCAAGAAACATTCGTTGCATCGCTTCCAGTTCAGGTCTTTTATATGTGCTTTGTTAAATATAGAGCCATTTTACTCAAGATTCAAAGAAGCAAGCAAAGATGAGCATAACCGAAGTCTATCGCATTTGCAGACTGGCATATAAAAGTTTTCACTTAACTAGCTAGGTTAGCTGAAACATCCATAGATATAGTCGTCAGAACACAGGAAATCTTGCAAACGTGAGCCAAACCTGACTTTAGAGTAAACAAACATGGCAGGCAACAGGCAAGAAGGACTGGCGATAATGGAAATAGGCGATGTGAACGTGGACCAGTTCGTCACGAATGTCACATGTCAGCTCACTTCCTGATTGGGTATTGTTTTGTTCCACATTACAAATCTACAGAGTGGGTGCGCGTTTGTCCTCGGGGTCAGTACTGCTAAGTCAGAGGTCAATCCCTGTGGAATTGGGCTACTTTTACACTGTTGCCGTGGGTTGTTTTTTAGTGAACATGATTTTTACCCGGGAACCCACCACCGGAACGCGACTGGGATGAATGGGGCCCAACATGGGCTGATTATCTTGTAGTGTGTGGGTGCCTTAAACTGATGAAAGGTTTGGTCAAATTCTCTGAACCATTAAACAGAATTACAGCCCATGTCATTCAGAGGAATGACCGTGAGGCGCTTTGATTTGCGCAGGAACCTGGAAAGAATTTCGGAGGGAGAGATTGGAAGAATTAAGCTGCCATATAAAGCAACACGAGAGCTCGGGCTTCAGCCATGTGTGTGAACATTTGAAGGAAATTCAGAGGGCAATGATACGTTAAACAGGGTTTTGCAGAGTAATCCACCTCTGAATGATGTTCTCAAAGACTTCACATGAGGAGACAATTAGCAGGACGCAGTTATCCTGCATGGATGGAAAACCCAA
Organism: Elopichthys bambusa; assembly: GCA_037101425.1. Taxonomy (NCBI): domain Eukaryota; kingdom Metazoa; phylum Chordata; class Actinopteri; order Cypriniformes; family Xenocyprididae; genus Elopichthys; species Elopichthys bambusa. The sequence continues at coordinate 1,760,970 of CM074455.1, forward strand.
AGGAATGTTATTCCCATCCAATACTGTGCAAACTAACAAAAACTGTTTCTTATTACAAGTTACTCATACTTTTAAGTTCTGTAGGTAAAGTACAGTCATACATATTAGGCCTACATATAAAATTTATATTAACCATTAATATATTGTTTTTCTGCCAGAGAACATTGCCAATCTCAGTTAAGCAGTTAGCATTCGACTTTAGATAGATTTAACTACAACTATTATAATCGTAAATACAGTGGCTCGTGCACAGAATCACTGTGTAAGCCCAAAGTTATGATTTCCCGCCGTTCTTCTGCTGAGGGGCTAGAACTAAAGCCCAAAATAAATATAAACACTAGATCAGACTGTGAACAAGCAAAAGCCTATTGAGGAAAAGCTTGTCAAGAGGTCAAATAAATCACGACCAGCTGCTGCCGAGTCAAAACCTCTCGAGAGACATGCGGTTCAATTTCACAAATAAACACCAGCGTCACGCCAAAATATTGCTAATTAAATGAATTTGCCCAACACATGTTAATGTACAACAATACATGTTATGACAGTTACGTTGTTGACTAAAGGTGCGGTCACAATGTTACACAATGGACCTTTTTTCGCACGCAGTTTCGCTAACGTGACCGCACCTTAAAAAACAAAATAAACAGAGCAATTAGTAGCCTAAATAAATGTATAGGCGGGTGCACAACGCCCGTACACTCTGCTTGTGTTGTTTATTAATACATTTAAATTGCAAACCTCTTTTTATTGTAACATGAGATCACACCATATTGCAATAAATCAATAAGAAGATTAAAAATAAATAAAAAAATCAGAAAACAAAAAAACTGCAATGACAAACACACATATGAGCAATTAGCGTATGAATCTCAACAATGGTAACAACAAAATATTCAGACAATCAGATCAACAAAAACCACAGCAAAAAATAAAAGCAAATAATTAGAATTAAAGAAAATAATAGCTGCATAATTTATTCATGCTGCGATGCATGCTGGGAGTTTTGTACTATTGTTGCCAGCGTGCATTGCGGCATGACACTTTTGATTGTCACCTTTGTTGATATTCATGTTCTGATTCTTGATGTCTTTGTGTGTCGTCTTCAAATAACTTTTTTTAGTCTTCTGATTGGTTTTGTTACATTATAACATTTCACTGATGGTCGGTTTTGTTTGGTTACGAGATTTCAAAGACAGTCGGTTTTGTTTGGTTATGAGATTTCAATGATGGTCAGGTTTGTTCCTTCACGAAATCTCGATAGCAGTCGGTTTCATTCCTTTGCGAGATTTCAAAGACAGTCGGTTTTGTTTCGTTATGAGATCTCAATGATGGTCAGGTTTGTTCCTTTACGAGATCTCGATAGCAGTCGGTTTCGTTCCCTTACGAGATTTCAAAGACAGTCGGTTTTGTTTCGTTATGAGATCTCAATGATGGTCGGTTTGTTCCTTTACGAAATCTCGATAGCAGTCGGTTTCGTTCCCTTACGAGATTTCAAAGACAGTCGGTTTTGTTTCGTTATGAGATCTCAATGATGGTCGATTTGTTCCTTTACGAAATCTCGATAGCAGTCGGTTTCGTTCCCTTACGAGATTTCAAAGACAGTCGGTTTTGTTTCGTTATGAGATCTCAATGATGGTCGGTTTGTTCCTTTACGAAATCTCGATAGCAGTCGGTTTCGTTCCCTTACGAGATTTCAAAGACAGTCGGTTTTGTTTGGTTATGAGATTTCAATGATGGTCAGGTTTGTTCCTTTACGAGATCTCGATAGCAGTCGGTTTCGTTCCCTTACGAGATTTCAAAGACAGTCGGTTTTGTTTCGTTATGAGATCTCAATGATGGTCGATTTGTTCCTTTACGAAATCTCGATAGCAGTCGGTTTCGTTCCCTTACGAGATTTCAAAGACAGTCGGTTTTGTTTCGTTATGAGATCTCAATGATGGTCGGTTTGTTCCTTTACGAAATCTCGATAGCAGTCGGTTTCGTTCCCTTACGAGATTTCAAAGACAGTCGGTTTTGTTTGGTTATGAGATTTCAATGATGGTCAGGTTTGTTCCTTTACGAAATCTCGATAGCAGTCGGTTTCGTTCCCTTACGAGATTTCAAAGACAGTCGGTTTTGTTTCGTTATGAGATCTCAATGATGGTCGATTTGTTCCTTTGCGAAATCTCGATAGCAGTCGGTTTCGTTCCCTTACGAGATTTCAAAGACAGTCGGTTTTGTTTCGTTATGAGATCTCAATGATGGTCGGTTTGTTCCTTTACGAAATCTCGATAGCAGTCGGTTTCGTTCCCTTACGAGATTTCAAAGACAGTCGGTTTTGTTTGGTTATGAGATTTCAATGATGGTCAGGTTTGTTCCTTTACGAAATCTCGATAGCAGTCGGTTTCGTTCCCTTACGAGATTTCAAAGACAGTCGGTTTTGTTTGGTTATGAGATTTCAATGATGGTCAGGTTTGTTCCTTTACGAAATCTCGATAGCAGTCGGTTTCGTTCCCTTACGAGATTTCAAAGACAGTCGGTTTTGTTTCGTTATGAGATCTCAATGATGGTCGATTTGTTCCTTTGCGAAATCTCGATAGCAGTCGGTTTCGTTCCCTTACGAGATTTCAAAGACAGTCGGTTTTGTTTCGTTATGAGATCTCAATGATGGTCGGTTTGTTCCTTTACGAAATCTCGATAGCAGTCGGTTTCGTTCCCTTACGAGATTTCAAAGACAGTCGGTTTTGTTTGGTTATGAGATTTCAATGATGGTCAGGTTTGTTCCTTTATGAAATCTCGATAGCAGTCGGTTTCGTTCCCTTACGAGATTTCAAAGACAGTCGGTTTTGTTTCGTTATGAGATCTCAATGATGGTCGGTTTGTTCCTTTACGAAATCTCGATAGCAGTCGGTTTCGTTCCTTTACGAGATTTCAAAGACAGTCGGTTTTGTTTGGTTATGAGATTTCAATGATGGTCAGGTTTGTTCCTTTACGAAATCTCGATAGCAGGCTATGAGATTTCAGTGATGGTCGTTTTTTGTTTGGTTACGAGATTTCAATGACTATCAGTTTCCCATGGTGGTCGGTTTTCTTCTGTTACAAGATTTCAAAGACAGTTTGTTCCATTACGACATTTCAATGATGGTCGATTTTGTTTCATTACAAGATTTTAATGAGTGTCAGTTTTATTTGACAGTCATTTTTTTCCTTTATGAGATTTTAATAATAGTCAGTTTTGTTCGATCTCGCAAAGGAACAAAACCAACAGTCATTGAGATCTCTCAAAGGAATGAAACTGACTTAATGAGATTTCAGCTTGTTTCATTATGACATTTCAATTATATCTGGTTATGATAATTCAATGATGGACGTTTTGTTTTCTTTTTACGAGATCTCAATGACGGTAGGTTTTGTTCCTTTGTTACTGTACGAGATTCGGTCAGTTTAGTTTCTTTACCAGATTTCAATGATGGTTGATTTTGGTCCTTACTAGATCTCAATGACAATCAGTTTTGTTCCTTTACAAGATCTCAATGGTTGATGGTTTTGTTTTGTTACGAGATTTCACAGACGGTTGATGATTTGTTCGGTTACAGGATCTTGGTCGGTTTTGTTCCATTATGAGATTTCAATGACAATTGAATTTGAAACAAATCAAACTGTCAGTTAATTACGAGATCTCTACAAAGGTCGGTTTTGTTCATTAACATGATTTCTACAAAGGTCGGTTTTGTTCCGTTACCAGATTTCAATGACGGTCGGTTTTGTTCCTTAACAATAATGGCTGTTGTTTTCCATTACGAGATTTCAATGACACTTGGTTTTGTTTACCAAAGAGATTTTAATGACAGTTGGTTTTGTTCCGTTACGAGATCTCAATGACGGTCGGTTTTCATTGTCAGTCGGTTTTGTTCCTTTGTTCTTTTACGAGATTTAAAAGACAGTCGGTTTTGTTTGGTTATGAGATTTCAATGACAGTTTGTTCCATTACGACATTTCAATGATGGTCAATTTTGTTTCATTACAAGATTTTAATGAGTGTCAGTTTTATTTGACAGTCATTTTTTTTCTTTTATGAGATTTTAATAATGGTCAGTCTTGCAAAGAAACAAAACCGACCGTCATTGAAATCTCGTAATGAAACAAGATTGACAGTCATTGAGATCTCTTAAAGGAATGAAACTGACTTAATGAGATTTCAGCTGGTTTCATGATGACATTTCAATTATGTCCGGTTATGATAATTCAATGATGGACGTTTTGTTTTCTTTTTACGACATCTGAATGGTTGATGGTTTTGTTTTGTTACGAGATTTCACAGACGGTTGATGATTTGTTCGGTTACAGGATCTTGGTCGGTTTTGTTCCATTATGAGATTTCAATGACGATTGAATTTGAAACAAATCAAACTGTTAGTTAATTACGAGATCTCTACAAAGGTCGGTTTTGTTCATTAACATGATTTCTACAAAGTCAGTTTTGTTCCGTTACCGGATTTCAATGACGGTCGGTTTTGTTCCTTAACAATAATGGCTGTTGTTTTCCATTACGAGATTTCAATGACACTTGGTTTTGTTTACTAAAGAGATTTTAATGACAGTGGGTTTTGTTTTGTTACGAGATCTCAATGACGGTTGATGATTTGTTCGGTTACAGGATCTTGGTCGGTTTTGTTCCATTATGAGATTTCAATGACGATTGAATTTGAAACTAATCAAACTGTCAGTTAGTTACGAGATTTCAACAATGGTCAGTTTTGTTCATTAACATGATTTCTACAAAGGTCGGTTTTGTTCCATTACGAGATTTCACTGACACTTGGTTTTGTTTACTAAAGAGATTTTAATGACAGTTGGTTTTGTTCCATTACGAGATCTCAATGATGGTCCGTTTTGTTTCATCATGAGAGATTTTTGCTCCAGGGTTACACCCTTTATACAGTACAGCTTATTGTGACTGTAGGATCCACTAACCTCTCTAACACCTCTTCCCGCAGCTACCCAGCTTCCCATCCAGATAGAGACTGGGCTCAACCCTGCTTAGCTTCGGTGGGTGTGCAGGTCAAAACTTCTGACTAATCACTGCAAAGTTTCTCAAGCATCTTTCCAGACTATCTTATGTAGAAATATTAATCTCAACAATGGTGACATGCTTCATGATTCAACACAATTTCAGCAGCAAGAGAAAAACTAACACGAAAACGATGTACTAAAAAAATGAAACATTTTTCTTTGTACAGATGACAACATTACTAAAATTCATGCTGGGAGCCATTGATGAGATTTGATTGGTGCACCCAGGATGCACTGCAGCATTAAGCTTTTTTTTTTTTTTGATTGTCACCATTACTGAGATTCATACGCTGATTGTTTATGTCAGTGTGTGTCTGAATGATAATGTAGTAATTTTCTGTCCAACATGTTTTTTATAAATTTTTCAAATTATCAGATTGTCATGACGCTGCTGGAGCAAGTCTCGCAAGACCAGCAGAAAGTTAAGAGGCACTAATAACACTAAAATCTAACAATCAGTGATGAGGTTTTCAGATCTCATCAATGAAGCAAACCACTTTATGATGTTTACATTATTAATAAGTAGCAAGCATCTGACTTCCTTTAACACAAGCATGTTTTGTTTTTTTTTAAATAGTATTAAAGAAGCCAAAAAAAAAGTTCATTTGAAAAGTTAAGGAGCAAGAGCACAACTAAAGGAAACGCTATTCACCAAAATGGTGACTTATATTAAAAAATATATTATTTTCAATTATAAATAAATAAGTGAAGCTGGCAAAGCTGTTTTTTTTAGAGTTGTTTAATCATCCTCTGCTGAGATCTAGAGAGATTTAATTTACTTATTTGATTTTCTGAGGAACTCATTGGATGGTGAAAGTGTCTTATCTTCTTCAGCTCCGTCTGTCGAAGATGACAATGGATGTGCCCGGGTATAATCATAATTTAGAGCAGTGACAACTGTGGCTAAACGATCTGATTTGTGAGTGGCAGTCTTTAGGCCATTTTGCACACCCATACAGTAGGTTGATGATGTTGGTTGCATGGGTTGGTGCTGTCGTAACCTTCCTTTTCAGATGTTTCAGATCATTGTCTTTCTCTGCTATGGCTAAACCCTTGCGTATATTCTCTTGCCAAGCATTACGGCTTGATATAAGAGTATGCATACTTGATATTTTTGCTTGGTTCAAGATGACTGTATTTGAAACACGATCCATCCAGCACACCCATTAGTTTCTTCGCATACACTGCAGGTGGAAACTGTTGAGATGGTGCTTCTGGTGCATGTAGGTTGTCCAGCTCTTGCTGCCATAAAGGAGAGTGCTTAAAGGGGACCTATAATGCCTCTTTCACAAGATGTAATATAAGTCTCTGGTGTCTCCAGAATGTGTCTGTGAAGTTTCAGCTCAAAATACCCCAGATCATTTATTATAGCTTGTCAAATTTGCCCCTATTTGGGTGTGAGCAAAAACACGCCGTTTTTGTGTGTCCCTTTAAATGCAAATGAGCTTTCCAGAAGAGGGCGGAGCTTTAACAGCTCGCCCTTCGGTCGCTCAACAATAACAAAGCTGGAGAATCTCACGCAGCCAAAATGATGACTGTGTTCAGCCTTACATTGTTCAAACCGGAGTCGACACTGATGGAGAGACTCAGGAAGAAGTTACAACTTTTAGACGTTTCTGAACGGTTAGTGGATAAATTTATGTAGTTGCTGTGGAGTTGATTCAACTCATCGACTAGCATGTGCCGTCATGTTAATCTTTTGTGTTGAATTGAGCCTCGTTTGTGAAGCAGTCCAGCGTAAAATCATGGAAACAACACTCTACTACAACAACCATGTTACAGCCCAACATGGCCTCACCCCCTTTGTTGCGTGTTCTCAGGGGGGGGTTATGTAAATCTTAGGGTTAGTGATGTTGCTAACCCGGGAAGAAGCTCATTGTAGTCCCTACCAGCCATTGTTGTAGTCCTTAAACAGACATTTGTGTAAAAGAAAATATCTCCCTTTGCACTGAACTTTGAGCGTCGTAACTTTAACTTTAACTTTTAACTTTAAAACGCAAGCTCTGTACACTGTCATTTTGATTGCTCCTGTGAGCTTTTTGTTCACTCTCACTCTCTTGGACAGCCTGTCCTTGACAGAAGCTGCTTTCCCAATCTGCCTGTTTACCTCTGAATCTAGTGACAAGGTGTTAGACACTGTAGATCCTAACTAGGTAAATTTTTCCACAACCTGCAATTTGCGGTCGTCAATGCAGATGTTTGGTATTCCACTAGCCTAAGATCTCAGTCTTCTTCAGATGGTAAGACCAAATTCTTTGACACGTATCACACAAAGTTTTGCTGAAAGATTATGCAATATGGTGAGTCATTCTCAATAAGACCAAGAACATGAGTAAGGAAGTAGCTTAAATATTAAATTTATTCAACAAATACTCATTAAAGAATGTTCTCTGTGAGCTTCCGGTCTGGGTTCAGATTCCTCCATCTCTAGGATCAATTGCATCTCTTTAAATAATAATGCATCCTGTGGGAAAGAGTGAATAATGCTGTGAAACCCAATGTAAACATGCAGGGGCTTAGGGACGCCAATAAAAACTTACATCAACAATTAGCTCAATTTGAATATGAAGCTTGACACTGCAGCGAAAGATGAATTCCAGATGGAGACTGATGTTGAGCGTAAGCTCATGGAATATTATTCCCCGGATCGGAGACGGACAGATATGTAAACATGCTTAACACATTTCCAGCTGTGGCTGTGTGGCTTTATTCACACCATCCCGATGGTGTTTCCAGAGCTGCTGGCAGCTTCCTGTATGCATTGTTTAGATGAATTCCGCACAGATGGAATTCCGAACCCCCTCCCGTCCTAAAGTGTTTGAGATGTTATATAATTCCCAGAACTGTGGCTTCAAAGAAAGGCATACACTGAAATACACATAATGAAGAATTCCCAAAATTACACACATCACTTTAAAAGGCTTGAAAATTTGACCCAGGTCTCCCAAATACTGTTTTATCCAGACACATATCACATCTCAAACTAAATAAGACATTCTGATGTCTGTGTGTTTTAAAAAATTCAAAATATTCTCAGTAAAAACCTATAAACAAAATCAGTTTTGAATCTGGCTTTATCCAATGTTCAGATTTTGTTTCTGGAAAATGATGCAAATGAGTGCATATTCAATTAGATAATGCATAATTTGCATATTTAAACATAATATTTCAGAAAAAAATGTGTGCAATATTTAATGTAATCAATCAACTGTGGAAATATGATATCTATCCGTTAAATTTATCACCCTAAAAAGCAAAATTAGACTATTTTATTCTAAATTTTGGTTCTAAGCAGCAATGTGCACACTTCAGAAAGCTTTTGATCTTCATTAATACTTGCTAAATGTCTGACTGTATTTCTAGACGCATTTGTCTTTAAGGAATTAAGCTAATCCTGAAGTTTATTTGATTTATCCGTAATGTTGGAGTCTGTCAGCGAGAGTTCTAGCCACGATCATCCCGTGTTTCTGTTTTAATAATCAGAAGCTTCTGGCTCTGGAAGTGGAATAAATCCTTTGCCAAAAGGAACGCAGCACATTTTAACGAAAACTCAGATACGTAAGCAAAGTTACACATCTGCTGTTTAAAGACCTCCACACATTTGTTTTTTTCCCCCCATACTTAAGCACATTTTTGCACTATTAGTGTCCAAAAAATAATGATTTTACTTTTAAATGGAGAAAAAGCTTTTAACCTCCATGATAGTGTAGTTACAACGTCGACCGGCAGGGGCTAAAAAACATGAGCAGATCTTCAGCTCTAATCTGTTTTGAGATGCGTTTAAAATGATCCTCAGATTCAGGAGTCAAACGGTTCTGAGTCATTTCTGTCAGCATGAATCACATGAGTTGAAATGATGGAGAAAGATGATGCTGAAACTGCATCTAACACCCATTTGCTACATTCATCTGTTATGACAGTTGGTGTTTAATGATCAGGCTGGTTTAGTGCTTAGCGCAGACAAACCCAGTTACGCTGGATGATCAGACACCTGCGGATCGGCTTGAAAAAAGTGCTGATCCGAAGTTTCCCCAGAAGCCGCTGAAATGTTAAACTTTTAAATATGTAATTCAAGATCAGATCAGAAGCTTCTGTAAATGTGGAAAAGCTTGTTTCTGGAAAAAAAGGTTTTGTTGTAGTGGTTCTGTACAAAAAAAAAAAAAAAAATGTGACCAAAGATTGAACCCATACACATGTGTACCGAGTTTGGTGAAACTACAGTAAAAATTGTGAAATATTATTACAATTTAAAATAGCTGTTTTCTATGTGAATATATTGTAAAATGTAATTTATTTCTGCGATCAAAGTTGAATTTTCAGCAGCATTACTCCAGTCACATGATCCTTTAGAAATCATTCTAATATGATGATTTGAAGATATTTTTGTGAAAACCTTGATACAGTTTATTTTTTCCAGATTCTTTGATGCATAGAAAGTTCAAAAGAACTGAATTTATTTGAAATTGAAATATTTTGTAACATTATAAATGTCTTTACTGTCACTTTTAATCAATTTAATGTGGTCTTGCCGAATAAAAATATATTTTTAAAAACCATACTGACCCCAAACTTTTGAAACAGTAGTGTCAAGCACCATAAAATCCCCACTATAACCATCAAACACAACAACTGACCAAAGAGAAAAATCAATATAAAATATCTCAAACTGTAACCATTTTAGTAAAAGTGGCTCCGCCCATTTCGAAGGTTTTGGCGCCCCTTTGCGACCATTTCAACTTTTTTTTTTTTTTTGATAATTATTGATATGCAGACTCCAGAGAACATTTCTTCAGATTGGATGAAAAACCTAGGACTAGTTTGCAAAAGTAGGTTTTTGATCAAATTCAAAATTGCTGAAGAATGTGTATTTCCAGTGAAATTGGAGATATACGTTTTGTTCGACTTGACGCTTAAGTCCACGACAAAAAGTTATGAGCAGTTTTGATCACTTATTGACCAATCTGGATCATACTCTGTCGACCTCTCCCCAAATTGAGACCTATCAAGTTTCTGATGGTTTGGTCTGCACGATCAGTTTTATGGCACAAGAAAAATATTAAAAATCCTTACACAATAGGGTTTCAGCGCTTCATGCTGAACATGAACATGAAACAAGACGTTTGTTTTAACAACTTTATGTATTGAGCTTTATAACCCCAATCTGTTTTGCTGCACTGTTGCTCTGGGCTCTGAATGTTACTTTAATGAGTCATTATAAACGTCTCTAATATCTTAAATCTCCCATATTAAAAACGCCTGAAGCACTCGAGACAAAGGGAAAAATAATCTCAATGTTCTCGGATCACAGGGTGAAAATACTTTGTAGCTCACCTCTGAACATTGATTTTTGCACCGTCTCTACTTCCTCGATAATCCATTGGGGTTTGACAGTTTTTGCTTTCTTTCAAAGCGACCTCTCGACCCCAGCGTCTCTACAGGAAACGGTATGTGAGAAGAAGTGGGGAGGCCAGTTGTCTGTTTTACGTGTCTCTCGGGAGCTGCTGCGTATAAGTGTTTTATAAAAGCCATAAATCTTACATGTCCTCCGTAAATCACAGCTTATATTTAGCGTTTAGCTCAGAGATCTGTGTCAAAACACAAGCACGTGTGCAGAGCAAACAGGTCGTAAAAGATGATCATGCAACAGTTTCCAACTTCCTATTTGGACAAGGTTAATTGAACTCTTGAGAAATACAGATTACACTAGACTAAAGTGCTTTGCTGGTCTGAAGTGCTAAACCTCTCTAAAACAACAAAACAGACTCCATTAATCAGAATTACCAGGCAGGGAGAACAGCTAAACACTTTAGTCTTTTTCTTTTTTTTTCTTTTGACCACAAAAGATCAATATGAGTTCACTATAGTACTTCAACTATGAAATTTTCCCTTCAAACAAACAAACAAAAAACTTTTAATTATAGCTTTAAACTGTACTGCCGTTCAAATGTTTGGGGTTGGTAATATTAGTTTCTGAAAGAAGTCTCAAGGCTGCATTTATTTAATCAAAAATACAGTAAAAATTGTGAAATATTATTACAATTTAAAATAGCTTTTTTTTAATGTGAATATATTGTAAAATGTAATTTATTTCTGCGATCAAAGTTGAATTTTCAGCATCATTACTCCAGTCTGTCACATGATCTTTTAGAAATCATTCTAATATGATGATGTGAAGATATTTTTGTGAAAACCAACAATTTATTTTTTCCAGATTCTTTGATGAATAGAAAGAAGAGAGAAAAATCAATATGAATTTGGAATAATGTCAGCTTAAGGTGGAGGAAGAATTCTTTTGTCTTTTTAAAGTTACAAAGAAAATTGCCAAATATAATGTATATTCATGAAATATAGTAAAATACTAAATATTAAAGTAGTAGTTGATCATGTGTAACATCTGCAAAGTTACGACGCTCAAAGTTCAATGCAAAGGGAGATAAAGAATTCTCTGTTTAAAAGGTTAGTTCACCCAAAAATGAAATTTCTGTTATTAATTAATCAATTATTAATTAATTAATGTAAAACACGGGACGCTGCGTTCACTGTGCCAACTGCATAGGAGACTGACAGGGAAGAGGGAAAATTGTTGAATAAAGTCGTTATTTTTGCGCACAAAAAGTATTCTTGATGCTTCATAACATTAAGGTTGAACCATTATAGTCACGTGGACTATTTTAACGACGTCTTTAATACCTTTCTAGACCTTGAATGTGGTAATTTCGTTGCTTTCTATAGGCGATAAAAAACCAAATCAAAAATATCTTAATTTGTGTTCCAAAGATAAACGAAGGTCTTACGGGTGTGGAACGACATAAGAGTGAGTAGTAAATGACAGATTTTTCATTTTTCGGTGAACTAACCCTTTAAGGACTACAACAAATGGCTGGTAAGGACTACAATGAGCTCCTTCCTGGGTTAGTGACATCACTAACCCTAAAATTTACATAAACCCCGCCCCCGAGAACACGCAACAAAGGGGGTGAGGCCATGTTGGGCTGCTTTAGACAGCTGTTGTAATAGAGTGTTGCTGCCGTCATTTTACCCAGACTGCTTCACAAAAGAGGCTCAATTCAACACAAAAGATTAACATGACGGCACATGCTAGTCGATGAGTTGAATCAACTCCACAGCAACTACATAAATTTATCCACTAACCGTTCAGAAACGTCTAAAAGTTGTAACTTCTTCCTGAGTCTCTCCATCAGTGTCGACTCCGGTTTGAACAATGTAAGGCTGAACACCGTTACTGACAATCCTCATTTTGGCTGCGTGAGATTCTCCAGCTTTGTTGTTGTTGAGCAACCGAAGCATGAGCTGTTAAAGCTCCACCCTCTTCTGGAAAGGGGGCCGGGAGCAGCAGCTCATTTGCATTTAAAGGGACACACACAAAAACGGCTTTTGCTCATACCCAAAGAGGGGCAAATTTATAATAAATGATCTGTGGGGTATTTTGAGCTGAAACTTCAGACATTCTGGAGACACCAGAGACATTATAGGTCCCCTTTAAAAAGAAAATCAGGAAATTTAGCTTGAATTATTTTTTTTACTTTGCATTGGCAAATAGATTTTTTCTTCTTGTTTTAAGCATGAAATGTAATGGAAAAAATGCCGATGAGGAAAGAATAAATATTAAAGACTTAAAGGAACGTTCCAGATTCAATACAAATGACTTAAAAAAAAAGAAAAGAAACAGACTTGATTTCCAATTCATTTTCATCTTAATTTATCATTATTTTTCACACTTTATTAGATAGAAACCAAACCATTACGCATAACAAATGAATAATAATTCTGTCTAGCAACAGTGCAAAAACATTTTCACATTATGAAACACCCAATGAAAGTGTAAACCAAAACAAAACAAAAGGGGACCAACATGGTTTGTAATCAGCCATCTTTCGCTGAGTTCTGCAGTCAGATTGTTTGAGCCAATCAACTGAGCTGTAAACACCATGTGACTAATGACACTGAAAGAGCAACAATGATTGGCTGATGATTGTAGTTCATCAGAATCCACAGCTACTTTGGAACGGTCATCAGTGGAGAAAGATGCTTTTCGCAGTCATGACCTGGGATTTCCCATCAGCATTAAAGAGCCCAGCAGTAATGCTGGATAAAACAAGTATGAACCCAGCAGGTATTCTATACATACTTTAAGAAAACTCAACAACATCTCTAACATCAGAACAACTGAACCAATAAACACACAACCACATGGAAAAAACACTAAAGGTAGAAGTAACTTAATTACATTATTCTGCGTTCTGGTATCTAAACTGTTAAATGCAATTACAATTATAATTATTATCAGAATTATAGTGAGCGTCACTCCAAACAGAGCAGTGATCACACACAACATGGTAAGTTCTGCACCAACTGCACAGAACATGAATAACAGGAATAATTCTCGGACGTTCATTTTTTTGAGCTCGAATGATAACTTTAAAAATGCAAAAGCGCCGCTTGTGACTCCTAAAGCAGCGAAGCATGCTACGAAAACATCAGAAAAAGTCCTTATGCTAGCGATTGATCCAAGGGTCACTCCTAAACCCACTGTAAATAAAAACTCTGTTTGGATTTTTCCCACGTTATTTAACTTGCGCATTGGTAGATCCTTAATAAAGACAGCTGCAACTGTGGAGCACAGAGCCAAATTTAACGCAAAAGCAACATGTGGACCCAAAGCATTTCTGATGGATGCCATAAACGTCACAAGTCCAGCAAAAGTTGCCTGAAAAATTAACATTTTGACCTTCTTTTCACTAGCCAGAACAACTGCAGTCAGTGAAATGATCAGACTCCATCCAACCATTCCTAAAGCGTCAGATGAAACCTGATTTTCTTCAAATGTTCCGCCTATTTCTTTTAGTCTTTTCAAAAGCTCCAGCCTTTCAGCTTCTAACTGTTGTGTCTCATTCAGTGAGTGAAATTTTGCTCCGTTGAGCCAAACTAGCTTGTCTATTTCCGCTACGAGAGCTGCTGTTTGATCGAGTTTGTTGTCAGAGTCTCTTATCATGTGAAATCTGCCTCCGCATGCCTTGATCATTTCTCCAGCGATCCCTCTGGACGCTCCTGTGAAACGTTCCTGGTGCAGAAGAACGATGCAGTACTGCAGAACTTCAGCTCCCAGAAGCTCCTGGGCTCGTTTCACAACATCACACTGTTCTGATTCTCTATCTTCCAGATTCAGGACCATTAAAATGGCGTGAGGTCCAGGAGACGAGAGAAACAGCGCTGTTGTGAAGCTCTGTCTCGCTGTGTCCTCCTCACAGAGGTTTGGTCCAGTGACCAGCATCATTCTGCGACCCTCGTCTGTAATTACTGGAGTCTTTACAATCTCTCTGTCCTCCTGTCCACCGTCTTTCCTTCCTGACAGGATATCTGCAGCGCTGAATCTGGAGTCACCTCGGATTCCCACAATCAGGATTCTCACATCATCATCATGAGAAGCTGGAGGAGAAAGTAAAAGATGAAAATATTTATGTTTATTTTTTAAAAAGGAAATATTTGCTTACCCACAAATTTCACATTACAACGCTAAATGCGTGGTGTCCACTACAGTGGTCAGATTTATTTTTAGTTACCGAAAGTATAATAACAACATATATGATAACTGTGTTGAACGCATCAGAACGGTATAGAGAGCAGATACACATTTGCATGACATTATACATTACCTTCAACCTGTATAGATGTGATGTGAAATGCAAGAATAAGTGTGAAGAGCCATTTTGGTTCTGTCCTGTTTAGTTTCATTTTTCAAACTGGAGAGTAAAGCCACCGTTAATCTGTGAATTTAAAATGCAATCTTATGATATATCCAAAACTATGAAGCATATTTACTTACAGCACGATCGTTTCATTTAACGGAACTGACAGTGAATTATCTTTATTTGCTTTCACTTTGTAAAGTGAAAGTTTCACTTTTGATACTGCTCACGTGATTCTCCAGCTACAGACATATTTGGCAGGGAGTTATGTCCACTCATAATGAGTAATGAATGTAACCAAATAGCTTGGGAGAGCTGAATTTTAAGCCAGCACTTTTCAGTCAGTTTAATATACAACACATATCAGAACCGAAGGAACGGGCAGAATAGACAAGTTTTAAATACTCAAAAACCAATCAGAACTTTCATTTCAGCCGCGCGGCATATTTCCTAACCAATCATATTTTCTGTTTCAGCTCAAGGGGCGGGACTTGAGAGTGTCGCTGTCAATCACTGGCGTCCAACTGAACTCTTGACGTTTGAGCGCCTCAGCAAAATACTGCTGTACCCTGGTAAAATATTACGGAAATATCCTTGTTTGCCTGAGAAACACTGTCACCGACGACATTTTTAGCAGTCTTGTCGTGTGTCTCATATTTTTGACGCATGTTTATCATCAGAACTAGCGATAAAGATTCATGAATGAATCACTCTGAATCGGTTCTTGTTGAATAACATAACAGTTCAATCGTTTAATCGTTCGGATAGCTCACTCACGAACTGAATCGTTTGTAAGTTTCACACTCTGGACATTAACGGGATAGCCTACTGTACAAAAATAGCCTTGGATGACGTGTAATATTTACCTACAATCCATTACAATTCAAGCCAGCGATGAAGGTCCTTATTAAGTTCAACAGGTGCATGTGCAGCTGAATGACAACAATACTGTAGAGACTGTAATGTTGACCTTCAGCAGTAGAGTCCATTGAAGTCCACTATAAAGAGAATAATCCTGGAATGTTTTCATCAAAAACCTTAATTTATTTTCGACTGAAGAAAGAAGGAAGTGGACATCTTGGATGACAAAAAATTTTATTTGAAAGTGGACTAATCCTTTAATACTCTATTGTTTTAGAATGTTCCACAACGGTTGACCGGCTCGATTGATTGTTGATCTTCATGTCAATGGTAAGAAAAAGTTAAAAGTTTTTAAAAATGTGTGAACTTCTTTTTTCATTAGAATGAAAAACAAACATAAGGGCTTTTCAAACTTTAACCCTGGGTGATTTGTTAACCCCGGGTAAACGGAACGTGGAACGCTTACCGGCGGTTAAAGGTGGTGTTTAGAACGGCGATAACCCGGGGTTAAGTGCAGTGTGAAAAGCCATATGAATTGCTTGCCACATGATTGATTAATTTCATGAGTGACAGGGTATGATTTATGTCTCCAGTATATAAACATGAGAAAACCAGAATGTCAAAACTTTATTATACATGCTATGCCGGTGGGACATGCCCGGAACACCTCCCCAGGAAGACCGCCAGGAGGCATCCGAAACAGATACCCGAACCACCTCAGCTGGCTCCTCTCGATGTGGCTCTACTCTGAGCTCCTCCCGAGTGCTCCTCACCTTCTCGAAGGGAGCGCCCAGCCACCCTACCGAGGAAACTCATTTCAACCGCCTGTATCCGGGATCTCATTCTTTCAGTCATGACCCAAAGCTCATGACCATAGGTGAGAGTTGGAACGTAGATTGACCGGTAAATCAATAGCTTCGCCTCACAGCTCAGCTCCTTCTTCACCACGACGGACCAGTACATCGACTACATTACTGCAGAAGCTGCACCGATCCGCCTGTCAATCTCCCGCTCCATCCTTCCCTCACTCGTGAACAAGACCCCAAGATACTTAAACTCCTCCACTTGGGGCAGGACTACTCCACCAACCTGAAGGGGACAAGCCACCCTTTCCGGCTGAGAACTTGGACTTGGAGGTGCTGATTCACTATATATATATATATATATCCTTGTAACATTTGTGTGTGTATATATATTTATATAAATAAGCTATTAACAAAAAGCGAGGATCTATCTATCATTTCAGATCGTTTTAATAAAATATTTGACATTAATATGGTTTTAAACTTTAAAACGCTCCAAATGGAGCAATGCCTACTCCGCCCACTTCCGGCCTCAGACTGTCGGTCTGGCGCTGTTGTCCTCAGACTGTCATGACGTATGGTTGTGCGGTTCTGCAGTTAGTCCTATCTCAAGGCACGAGCAGAATAGACAAGTTTTAAATACTCAAAAACCAATGAGAACTTTCATTTCAGCCGTGCGGCATATTTCCTAACCAATCATATTTTCTGTTTTAGCTCAAGGGGCGGGACTTGAGAGTGTCGCTGTCACTGGCGTCCGTTTAGCGCGCCTCAGGATGGACCCTGGTAAAATATTACGGAAATATCCTCATTTGTCTGACGATAAATATTATCGTATACTGAATGGAAAAACTGTCACTTACAATATTTCACCAGTGCTGTTGTGTATCGCGTATTTTCTGATGTACCTGTATTTCCAGAACTAGCGATGAATATTCGCGAACAAATATTCTATTAATGCATCATGTTTCCTTCTGGAGCATCAGTGAATGTTTGAACCATTTTTAATAGTTGTGTTTGAGTCCCTCAGTTGTCCTCAGTGTGAAAAGACGGGTCTCAAAATCATTCAGTCACTGCTGGAAAGGGTTCAAATATGCAAAAGATGGTGGAAAACTGAAGAACCTGGAGAATATTTCTGAAGAGCAGAGCTCAGTTTAACAGCTCAGAACAAACAAGAGACTCATGAACAACCATTACACAACAAACAAACAGTCGTGGATCATCAGGTAACCACACAGTGTTAAGAATCAATGGTTCCCATACTTATGAATGGGGTTATTTTAATAAATTAAGCTATTTTTTTGTCTCGTGGATTATATGTAAACATCTTTTATGTTAAATATCTTACTCAGGAGAGTACTAAATAAAAAAATAACATGCATTTTGTATTATCTCCTTTATTTTGTTAAAATTATTCACATTTTCACAGATTCTGCAAGTGGTTCACATACTTTTTCTTGCAACTGTATATGTATTTGTGTGTATATTATATAAACACACACACACACTATATATTCTCCCAATTACTATTAACATTCCTAAAAATAATGCCTCATAAAACAAGTAAGAACTGACAATGTTTATTTTTTAAAAGGAAATATTTGCTTACCTACAAATATCCATTGACTTACATCACATTACAACGCTAAATGCGTGGTGTCCACTACAGTTGTCAGATTTATTTTTAGTCACCAAAAGTATAATAACAACAAATAAAATAATAATTTAAAATAAAAGTATAGAGAGCAGATACACATTTGCATGACGTTATGTGAGGAGCCATTTTGGTTCTGTCCTGTTTAGTTTCATTTTTCAAACTGGAGAGTAAAGCCACCGTTAATCTGTGAATTTAAAATGTATAACCGAAGGAACGGGCAGAATAGACAAGTTTTAAATACTCAAAAACCAATCAGAACGTTCATTTCAGCCGCGCGGCATATTTCCTAACCAATCATATTTTCTGTTTCAGCTAAATGGGCGGGGCTTGAAAGTGTCCAACTGAACTTTGGACTGTTGAGCGCGCCTCAGGAAAATCCGACTGTACCCCGGTAAAAATTTTACGGAAATATCCTTGTTGGACGATAAATATGAATGGGAAACACTGTCACTTACGATATTTCACCAGTGTTGTCGTGTATCGCGTATTTTCTGATGTACGTGTATGAATTTTCACGAAAGAATCACTTTTTTGAATCGGTTCTTTTTGAATGGCAAAATGGTCTGATTCGGTTGGCGATTCAGTCTGAATCGTTTGGATAGCTCACTCACGAACTGAATCGTTTGTAAAAGGTTCACACTCGGTACATGAACAAGTTACTATAGGACACAAATAGCCCTGGATGAAGTGGAATTTTTACTTTGAATCCATTGCAATCAATGCCAGTGAAGAAGGTCTTTATTAAGCTCAACATCTGCATGACTCTATGAATGAATCCTACAGGTAAAGACATTTTCAAACAAAACATTGACATTACCATGTTTTGTACATATACATAAATAACATGCTACTGGAATCTGTCGATTAATTGTACCTGGGTAAACCACAGTATTGCCATCTCTGTACCATGTTACTGCCACAGTAATCTGTAGACAGTAGTCACATCATCACTATTATTAGCCATATTTTGTGGCATAATTGCTTTTTTCCTGTTATATTTATACAAATGTAAAATTTATATGTATTTGTGTATATATGACGTAAACACACACACAATACACAGTGTCATTTGGTGGTGCTGCCGTTTCCTCTCCAAATTACTATTAATGATCCTAAAAATAGTGCTACGTAAAACAAGTTGGAACACAGAAAACTCATCATCATCCCTAAAATAATAAAGACTGAACCAATGAGCACACAACCACCTGAAAAAAATAGTGTAGGACCAGTTGAACCGATCCCATTCCCTAGAGTTTCACTCTTTAAATGCCAATATGCCATTGTAAATCCAAACATTAGCAGCATTATTGACATCTTCACACCAAGCAGAGCAAACACAGTCACTAACCCCATTGAGAGTGTCGCCCCAGTGGTACAACACAGAAATGACCAGAGTGCAAAGACTGGAGATTCACGACTAATCTTTTCATTGTGAAATACGAATGCAAAAGCCCCTATTGTGATTCCAGGAGCCGCGTAACACATAATGAGCACATCTGACCACGACTTGACGCTGATAATTGTCCCAAAGATCAGAGCTGAACCCAGAAAAAATGGTAAAGACATAAATTCTACGCAAATAAGTATTAGATAAACTAAAATATTTACTATGAAATCTTCTATGATATTTCTGTTTGGACTGCTGCTACTTCTGCTAAAATTAAAATCTTCGATTACTCTTTGTCTGCGGTCTATTGTAAATATAGTTACTAGTGATGATACCAATGCCAAATTTAGTGGTACAGCAACATCTGGACTCAGAAGATGTCTTACATAGACCATAATCAATGCAAGTGCTGCCAATTTTGCCCCAAAATTCAAGATTTTGTCCCTTCCTTCAGTGTAAACAACAAGAGCGATAAGTGAAACGAGGAAAATCCATCCTACGATTCCAGCTGCTCCTCCTAAAGCATCATATAATACAGACAAGAGCTGATTCTCTTCATGCACATCTTGACTCGACTCTTCTGTTTTTAACTCTTGTGTCAATACTGAGTAAAATCCGTCACCATTGAGCCAAACTAGCTTGTCTATTTCCGCTACGAGAGCTGCTGTTTGATCGAGTTTGTTGTCAGAGTCTCTTATCGTGTGAAATCTGCCTCCGCATGCGTTGATAATTTCTCCAGCGATCCCTCTGGACGCTCCTGTGAAACGTTCCTGGTGCAGAAGAACGATGCAGTACTGCAGAACTTCAGCTCCCAGAAGCTCCTGGGCTCGTTTCACAACATCACACTGTTCTGATTCTCTATCTTCCAGATTCAGGACCATTAAAACGGCGTGAGGTCCAGGAGACGAGAGAAACAGTGCTGTTGTGAAGCTCTGTCTCGCTGTGTCCTCCTCACAGAGGTTTGGTCCAGTGACCAGCATCATTTTGCGACCCTCGTCTGTAATTACTGGAGTCTTTACAATCTCTCTGTCCTCCTGTCCACCGTCTTTCCTTCCTGACAGAATATCTGCAGCGCTGAATCTGGAGTCACCTCGGATTCCCACAATCAGGATTCTCACATCATCATCATCATCACGAGAAGCTGAAACTATCATGCAAAGAAAAAAAATGGGGTAAGAAAGATGTGTTCTTATGCAATTTGGATTCTTGTGTAAGGATTAATACTGGAAAACGAGACAAACATACTGATTCAGAAGAAGGAACGTCATACAAGTTTGGAATGACATTAGACTAAATGATGACAGTTGTGAGTTATAGGTACACTATTTATTAAAAATGTTTAGTTTAACAGTAAAGAGCAGGTACATTACCTTCAGCTTGTATAGACATGATGTGAAATGCCAGAATCAGTGTAAATAGCAACTTGGGTTTCGTCTTGGTTGATTTCATCATACGACCTAAACAGTACATGTGACCAAATGTAACTTTAAATATCTGTGATATCTGTGTACCCAGATCAACAAAAGTAGGAAAAAGTTTTACTTACAGTCTTTAGAAACACTGTAAATGCAGTTTTGTCCCGTCTCTTGCTCTGCTCCACAAGTGTGTTTGTTTAGATGTTTGATTAGATACTAAACCAGACTGACAGGTTTTTTATTTCTATTTATTGAATGGGCTAGGTTCAAGATTGTGACTAAAGGTGTGCTCGCACGTGCCAGGTGTTTAAAACAAACTCTAGTGCGATTGCTCTGTTAGTGCGGTTCATCTGAGTAAGTGTGAACGCTGCCATCCAAACTCTGGTGCGCACCCAACAAGTGGAACAAGGCCAACATTTTCTGGATCTTGGTCCACTTCCAAGTGAACTGTTCAACTGAAACGCAGCACTGATCGAAAGTACCTAATCAAACAAAAACAGGACATGATGTCACCAGATGTGACCCTAAAAGGAGCAGCAGATCTCCATCTGAGAAATTCCTGCCACTGTTTTGACCCCCTTACGCATTTTATAAGCTGTTTGCGAGTTCTCAGCTGGCATCATATGTATACCCAGCATTGTTTTGCATTTTCGGTGAACAGTGTTGGGGAAAGTTACTTTTAAAAGTAATGCATTAGAATATTGTGTTACTCCTTAAAGTAACTAATTGAGTTACTTTTTCTCACCTTGGCTGGTCTGGGCTTTATTTTTGGCATATGTGAAGGCCCTTTCACACCAAATGTGAAGTGAGATGTCAGTCAGTGAAATAGGAAAACAAAGTAATGTGGATTACTTATCTGAAAAAAGTAACTCGAGATATTTAGTTGTAAATTTAAAAGTAACACGTTACTTTACTAGTTACTTGGGAAAAAGTAATCTGTAATGCGTTTCATGCAACACTTCATTGCAAAATATACATCGTAGAAGCTTTTTTTATCTTTAGGTTTAGTGTTAAAAATGACAACGTGAAGTGAACCAGGACTAAATGTATAATTTTCTTTTTTGGTGACAACCAAAAGACCCAAGAGAACTGAGCTACAAGCATGAACATATTCTAACAGAAACATTTTTCATTGGTCTAGCCACTATTTTTGTCCATCAATGTTCTTCACATTCAAGTATGTTATTTCCCAGTTGTTTCAAATCCCTCTGCACACAATCTCAACTGTACATTATACATTACGCATGAGGCAATAACATCTGCTCTCTCCATGGTGAGGCCTTGCAAACATTTACGTCATATTACCAATCTATGAAAGCTGCTGCAAATAATCTTTAATTATTTAAGAAATAAATTATTACCATATTACTGCAAGTGCTACAGTAATTCTGAGTAACTTTATAAACTTAAGTTCATCAAATGTCTTTGCTTTCATCATAAAATTATAGCATATATTAACAGGAAAATAACATCCTGCAAAATATGAGACAATTGTGATTGATTTAATCACTGTTTGTGACTTGAACTGATGCAGTCTGTCTCCTCCGCATTACCATTAACAGTAATGCAACATAAAACAAGTATAGAACTGACCAAGCTTTCTATAATTACTTTGCGAAAACTCACCATGGTGAGAAACTAAAAAAGACTGAACCAATGAGCACACAGCCACAGTTAAAACGATTACATTATGTAGAGTTTCACTCTCTAAATGCCAATATGCCATTGTAAGTCCTAATATTAGCTGTCATATTCATACCAAGCAGAGCAAACACAGTCACAAAACCCATTGAGAGTGTCACCCCAATGGCAAAAAACAGAAGCACAAAGACTGGAGATTCACCACTAATATGTTGAAATATGAATGCATAAGCCCCGACTGTGACTACAGGAGCCACGCTATGAGCACATCTGACCACGACTTGATGCCGATAATTGTTCCCAAAACCAGAGCTGAACCTTGAATAAACGGGAAACTTAGTAATGCACCGATGTCTTTTGATGGGTCTCGACTCATTGTGTTAAATTTATTGATTAGTTTGGGCTTTATTGTAAATGCGGTTGCTAGTAATGTCATCAGGGCCAAATTTAATAGTACAGCAACATCTGGACAGACCGTAAACGATGTAGTAAATGCTGCCCCAAATCTCAGGATTTTGCCATTTCCTTTAGTGTAAATAACAAAAGCAATAAGTGAAATGAAGAAAATCCATCCTACGATTCTAGCTGCTCCTCCTAAAGTCTCATATAATACAGACAGATTCTCTTCATGCACATGGCCTTTTCTTGAAGTATTTTCCGCTATTTCTTTTAGTCTTTTCAAAAGCTCCAGCCTTTCAGCTTCTAACTGTTGTGTCTCATTCAGTGAGTGAAATTTTGCTCCGTTGAGCCAAACTAGCTTGTCTATTTCCGCTACGAGAGCTGCTGTTTGATCGAGTTTGTTGTCAGAGTCTCTTATCATGTGAAATCTGCCTCCGCATGCCTTGATCATTTCTCCAGCGATCCCTCTGGACGCTCCTGTGAAACGTTCCTGGTGCAGAAGAACGATGCAGTACTGGAGAACTTCTGCTCCCAGAAGCTCCTGGGCTCGTTTCACAACATCACACTGTTCTGATTCTCTATCTTCCAGATTCAGGACCATTAAAACGGCGTGAGGTCCAGGAGACGAGAGAAACAGCGCTGTTGTGAAGCTCTGTCTCGCTGTGTCCTCCTCACAGAGGTTTGGTCCAGTGACCAGCATCATTCTGCGACCCTCGTCTGTAATTACTGGAGTCTTTACAATCTCTCCTGTCCACCGTCTTTCCTTCCTGACAGAATATCTGCAGCGCTGAATCTGGAGTCACCTCGGATTCCCACAATCAGGATTCTCACATCATCACGAGAAGCTGGTGGAGAAAGTGAAACAATGCAAAGATAAAACTCAAGGTATATTATCTGAAAACAAGAACGATTCATACTGGAAAAAGAGACCAAAATACTGATTCAGAAAAAAAAGGGTGAAACGGTGTAAGGGTCTAAGAGTAAATGATGACAACTGTCAGTTCTGGATGATCTGTTTCTTTAAAATGTTTGGTTTAACAATAGAAAGCAGATACACTAACTTCTATTTGTGCTGACGTGATGTGAAATGTCAGAATCAGTGTGAGGAGCCAGTTTGGTTTTGTCTTGGTTAACTTCATTATGCAACCTACAGAGTAAAGGCCTTTAAATGTCTGTGACTCAAATCACCCAGATCAACAAAGCTAGGAATGCCAAGAAAATCGTAAAAAAAATAAAATAAAATGTATACTTACTTGACACCAAGTGTAGTTAGGAAACCTTGCTTTGCTAAAACAACTGTGCTCAACAAGGATGGGTTTGATGAGATACTAAACGGGACATTTTGAAATGGGAAAAAGATTTTTATGTTAGTCTACATTGTTCAACTGGCTACAAGTTTAGCGTTTTTGTGTGAAGATCTCTAAAGTTAAAAAAGTCCTTTGCTTAACAGAATGCTTCTGCCAACATTGGTCCAGCCACTGTTTTTGTCCATCAATGTTCTTCACATTCAAGTATGTTATTTCCCAGTTGTTTCAAATCCCTCTGCACACAATCTCAACTGTACATTATACATTACGCATGAGGCAATAACATCTGCTCTCTCCATGGTGAGGCCTTGCAAACATTTACGTCATTTTAACAATCTATGAAAGCTGCTGCAAACAATTTTTAAAGAATGTTTCTCATACGTAATTCTTTGAGCAATATGTTCTTCAGATTGACCCTGTTTTTATGCATGAAAGTGACACCATCCTCATCTCTGGTTGCTTTGGCCATCATCTTGAGACCAGATTGTCCTGCCATGTTTGTTCAGGATGGCTCAGTCAACTCTTTCTTCAACACCTTATTTTTACATAATCCAGACAGTCATGCTGTTGGCCAAGGTCTTCTTTGCTGTTATTACAACATCATTGTTCATACATTTTTAGAGTTTGTGTTGGTGTGTTAGCTTACACTATAATCCAAAGCAAACCCTGTAGTGTTTAACTTTAAGATTCGCTTATATTTGCTTAAATGAACTGGAGTGATTTAAAATCTCAGTGTCAAGCAACTGTAAATCTCAAGCTCTAAGCCAAGATATTATCTTTCAGTGCTTCTGTAGAAAAACCAGAGTGTCCTGCGACTCCTGCCCTAGACCTTGCCATTTTCCTCTCAAAAATGAATGGGAATAATTTACTTACCGCAGTTGCGTCTTCTGGCTCCGACGACAGCGACGAAGTGAAGACTCAGCAGGGGTCTCGCTTTCCGATTACCCATTTCCAAGACTTTTATTATTTTAACGGAAAACTGAGTCATCCAGAAACCATAACTGATTGATGTTTGTTGAGATGAAACTCTGTGACTCTATAAAATGAAGTTGAGCATAACTTTTTTATCACTACAGAGCAAGTATTTTCAAATTAATCAGCTAAACCCCTTTGGCACCTTGTCCTAACCCTATGGAAGCCCGTTTCCGCCACAGTTGAGTAAAAAAAATATAATTCTGTAAGTCATAATAATGAGAAACTTTCTCTTAATTATGACTTATTTTCTTGTAATAATGACTTAGTTTCTATGGAAGCCCATTTCCGCGACATAAGAAAAAATAAAAAGTCAAAATTATGACTTTAAAAGTCATAATTATGAGATAAAAAGTCGAAATTATGACTTACTAACTTGAAATTATGACTTTAAACGTCATAATTATGAGATAAAAAGTAGAAATTATGACATACTATGTCGAAATTATGAGATTAAACAATCGAAATTATGACATAATCGAAATTATGACTTTAAAATTCATAATTATGATAAAAAGTCGAAATTATGATTTACTAACTCAAAATTATGACTTTAAAAGTAATAATTATGAGATAAAAAGTCGAAATTATGACTTACTAACTCGAAATTATGATTTTAAACATCAATTATGAGATAAAAAGCCGAAATTATGACATGCTGTGTCAAGTATGACTTTTATGAAGTATGAGATTTAAAAAATCAAAATTATGACATAACTACATTTAAATTATAAGATTAAAAAAATCAAAATTATGACATAACTAAATCGAAATTATGACTTTAAAATTCATAATTATGATAAAAAGTCGAAATTATGACTTAGTCGAAATTATGACTTAGTCGAAATTATGACTTTAAAAGTCATAATTATGAAATAAAAAGTCGAAATTATGACATGCTATATCGAGTATGACTTTTATGAAGTATGAGATTTAAAAAATCAAAATTATGACATAACTAAATTTAAATTATAAGATTAAAAAAATCGAAATTATGATAACTAAATCTAAATTATGACTTTAAAATTCATAATTATGATAAAAAGTCGAAATTATGACTTACTAACTCAAAATTATGACTTTAAACGTCAATTATGAGATAAAAAGTCGAAATTATGACATGCTATGTCGAAATTATGAGATTTAAAAAAATCAAAATTATGACATAATAAATCGAGATTTAATCAAATATGACTTTCTGCTCATTGTTGATCTGATGCTGACCCGACCCGACAGGACAGGATGAATTGTTATGGAAGCCCATTTCCGCGACATAAGAAAAAATTAAAAGTCAAAATTATGACTTTAAAAGTCATAATTATTTATGGAAGCCAATTTCGCCACTCTCCTGTGTTCTCATGGGATAGTAAAGTGTCCATCAAATGCACAATTCAGAAAGTAAGAGTTCATCCGGGGACTTTTCGCCTACTGTTTTTCGAATACTATGAATTCGGACATACTCTTTTGCCATACTGTTTTTCGCATACTATATAGTAGAGAAGTATTTGATTTCGGACGCAGAGAGTATGAGCTAAAATATTTACTTGAAGATTTGCAAGTTAATATTTTAATAATTTACCCACACATTCATGTTTCTGGTTCTCTGATGTTGGTTAATGGTCACATGACATGCAGGTAAACAAATAAAATATTTTCTTCTTTTATATTTTCATTTTTTTTTTAAATTAAAATTATTTTAATTTTACATTTTCATGATTTAATTAATTATTAGCTTTCCATTAATCCTGCTCTGAAGTTTTCCTTATTGAAACTTGTTTAAAAGAGTGTTTTTCTTCCTACCGCTAACCTTGACATTATTGCAGAACTTGGTGCAAACTTTCCACTTTTGCTCCAAAAGTGGTTTGGCACCCCATTTGGCATCTTATTTAGAGAGCTGGTCATATATGACTCTGCTTATTGGAAGTCTCACAGTTCAGCAGGCAGCAGATTTTGCAATTTCACTCAGACGCTGATGGCTTATCATGTGGGAATTTACAGACACTTTTTGCCCAGTCGAGGGAAAAAACGGATGATAATTCAGCAGCCATCAGTCAGGTGGAAAAACAAACTCCTTCCTTTCAACATCTCAATCTCATCCCTTGACCTTTTCACCTATTCAGTCATCATTTACTCACCCTCATGTCGTTTTCTAAACGTGAAACACTACAGGAGAAATTTTGAGCGATTACTATCTGTCAGGCTCCAAAAAGCACAATACCCTGACAGCAATATAGAGTCCGGCCCACATCTGGTCCGCATGTAATCCACATGTATCAGATGTGAGCCACACTATGTTGCTGTCTGGGTAAAAGTGTCATAACAGTAAATGCTTCACAGTGTTCTTCAGAAGACATATTAATTATAAATTCACATCATGCTTTTGCATCTAAGATGCAAGTTGGACATCAATGACTTCTTCAGATGCATTGGTACTCATATGTTGTGCAATTAATAACAAATCTAACGTGACACATTTACCATATTAGAATACCTAATGATTGAATTTTCTTTGAAAGTTCACTCTAAAGGATGTGCCACTTGTATACAAGTAAATAGGTTATTGTTATAGTGGTTGGAGATTTTGCATTTTTTATTGCATTTTACTATTCAAATTCTGGGAGAAAATGTATAACACATACAAACATTCTCATTTCTCGCTGAAGGCATCGTCAGACTAGCCAAAGTATGTCATAAATGAAAACAT
This sequence comes from Elopichthys bambusa, assembly GCA_037101425.1. Lineage (NCBI taxonomy): Eukaryota > Metazoa > Chordata > Actinopteri > Cypriniformes > Xenocyprididae > Elopichthys > Elopichthys bambusa. The sequence goes on from CM074455.1 coordinate 1,788,872, forward strand.
GAGAAGGTGAGTGACTCACATAAACCTCCATGGAAAAATTAGTGTCTAAGGATGGGCTGAAGTCTTGATCCACCTGTGAAGGTGAGTTTGTTTCTCTGTTGCCTAGAGCCGTTAACAGCTGTTTATCTGTCAGTTTGACAATCACTAGTGAGATCTCCAGGACAGAGAAGCAATTGAAATGCAATTTCAGCTGGAGTAACACCTCTCTGTCTGAAGATACAGGGCGAGAGGTAATATTGACTTTTCCAACAGCTGCAGTTTCATCTCCATAAAAGAACTGCTGACTGATCAATATATACCATTTTTACAGCTTTGCATATAAAGACGCAGGAAATGAAAAATAAGGTGTAAATTGCATGGTAAGTTTGCTATTCAAGAGTTTGTTTAAACAAGACAGAGAGTTCTCAAATGCTAATTTAACATCAAAACGTTGCTATGTGATTGTCAAAGTGTATGCTAGGGTTTTTAGTGTGTTGCTATGTAGTTGCTACACCTCGAAATTTTGAGCAAATTATATTTCAAGCACCCCAGAGGAAGTCAGTTAAATTTTTTCATGATTTTCACACGGTCAGGTCACATATCTGGGATGCGTGAATCATAAATCATTTGTTTCAACCTTATCTTTCCTCCTCAAGAAAGTACATCCAGAACTTTGACTTGATCTTTTGAGCGATTAAATAAAGCACTAAAGTCTCCTGCGGTTAAAAATCCATGTTCTTGCAGACTTTGGAAAGTATTATTGCGTTCACTCTTAAATAAAACAGACAGCAGGTCAACTGCTCTAATGTTGACATTCTTTGAACCTGATATTGTTCGTTAGAATGATGTGTGGAAAAGACTTTGCTGCCAGTTTGGGCCAATTATAAGCATCAGCCGTGTCAGTGTGAATCAGCGCTGCGTTGTGTCATATGACTCCGCTCCAGCGGATCAGATGTTCGTGTGTTTGGTTTGGATGTTCTGTGCAGAAGCAAATCACGATGTTGATAAAACACCTTTGTAGTGTCTTTTTCAAAAAGTAAGTATGACTATTTATATTATCTAAAATATTTTAAAACGAAAGGATCCGCACACTGAATCTCACAACAGTCCATAAATGTCCAGGTCACAATTCACCCCAAAATCAAAATTATTAAATACATCATTTATATTTTTGTTTTGTATAAAGAAAATTAACCCTCCTTTTAGGAACATTTATTTATTTAGCTGTCATCGTGACATTATTTTTGTGACAATTTCTACATTTTATATTTAAACCCAATTCTCAGTAGCTGTACTGTAATGAATTGGAGCTGCAGATTTTCATTACTGTAATGTAAACAGTTGTGAAGTACAAGGTAGTACTTATTTTACAGGGAATTTTTTTTTTTTTTTTTTTTGAGCTGTTCATGTCAGAAGAGTGTGACATCAATACAAAGTTATGTCATGTGACTCTAGATGGCACAGGCTAATTGGTCCTTAACTTTTATTCTCTATAGGGCAAAGCTGATTGGTTCCTGCTGTATCAGTAGACAACAAGCTCGCTGCTCAACCTTTAAATACGTGATCAGCATTTGCTGTAGCAGTGTAGCGTGCTTTCAGAAACCCTTCGCCTTCCCCAGCTCCACCTGTATAGATCAGCTACGGGTAATTCATGTATGCAGTATTGTACAGCAGGAGCATGTCTTACTTGTTCACAGCAGCGTGTCGTGTGCATTGGGAGTAGCAAGTCCTGTACTTGCTCTGCAGCAGCAATAACCAACCACAGCAGCAGCAATAACAACAGCAGCAGTAATAACAGCAGCAATAACCAGCAGCAATAACCAGCAGCAGCAGCAAAAACCAACCACAGCAGCAGCAATAACCAGCAGCAGCAGCAAAAACCAACCACAGCAGCAGCAATAACCAACAGCAGCAGCAAAAACCAACCACAGCAGCAGCAATAACAACAGCAGCAGTAATAACAGTAGCAGCAATAACAACAGCAGCAGTAATAACCAACAGCAGCAGCAGCAATAACCAACAGCAGCAGCAATAACCAACAGCAGCAGTAATAACAGTAGCAGCAATAACAACAGCAGCAGTAATAACCAACAGCAGCAGCAGCAGCAATAACCAACAGCAGCAGCAATAACCAACAGCAGCAGCAATAACAGTAGCAGCAGTAATAACAACAACAGCAGCAATAACCAACAGCAGCAGCAATAACAACAACAGCAGCAGTAATAACAACAGCAGCAGCAATAACCAACAGCAGCAGCAATAACAGTAGCAGCAATAACCAACAGCAGCAGCAATAACAACAGCAGCAGCAATAACCAACAGCAGCAGCAATAACAGTAGCAGCAGCAATAACAACAGCAGCAGCAATAACCAACAGCAGCAGCAGTAATAACAACAGCAGCAGCAATAACCAACAGCAGCAGCAATAACAACAGCAGCAGAAAGTAATAACAACAGCAGCAATAACCAACAGCAGCAGCAAAAACCAACCACAGCAGCAGCAATAACCAACAGCAGCAGTAATAACAGCAGCAATAACCAACAGCAGCAGCAATAACAGCAGCAATAACCAGCAGCAGCAGCAAAAACCAACCACAGCAGCAGCAATAACCAACAGCAGCAGCAATAACAACAGCAGCAGTAATAACCAACAGCAGCAGCAATAACAGTAGCAGCAATAACCAACAGCAGCAGCAATAACAACAGCAGCAGCAATAACCAACAGCAGCAGCAATAACAGTAGCAGCAATAACCAACAGCAGCAGCAATAACAGTACCAGCAGTAATAACAACAACAGCAGCAATAACCAACAGCAGCAGCAATAACAACAGCAGCAGCAATAACAACAGCAGCAGTAATAACAACAACAGCAGTAATAACAACAACAGCAGCAATAACCAACAGCAGCAGCAATAACAACAGCAGCAGCAATAACCAACAGCAGCAGCAATAACAGTAGCAGCAATAACCAACAGCAGCAGCAATAACAGTAGCAGCAATAACCAACAGCAGCAGCAATAACAACAGCAGCAGCAATAACCAACAGCAGCAGTAATAACAACAGCAGCAGCAATAACCAACAGCAGCAGCAATAACAACAGCAGCAGCAATAACCAACAACAGCAGCAATAACAACAGCAGCAGTAATAACAGCAGCAATAACCAGCAGCAGCAGCAAAAACCAACCACAGCAGCAGCAATAACCAACAGCAGCAGTAATAACAGCAGCAATAACCAACAGCAGCAGCAATAACAGCAGCAATAACCAACAGCAGCAGCAATAACAGCAGCAATAACCAGCAGCAGCAGCAGCAATAACCAGCAGCAGCAGCAAAAACCAACCACAGCAGCAGCAATAATAACAGCAGCAGCAATAACAGCAGCAATAACCAGCAGCAGCAGCAGCAATAACCAGCAGCAGCAGCAAAAACCAACCACAGCAGCAGCAATAATAACAGCAGCAGTGTAGCAGATCTATTGCGCCAATACCAAACATATCAACATTGTCATGTCCATTTCTGTTCCCAACACTCGTGAGAGTTGTCGTGACAGAACTGCATTAACACCTAATTCAAGTTGCTTCTGTTCACTGTTTAATGTGAATTCGTTTCGTGAATTTGTTTTAATGATGAATTTTCATGGTTTAATTGGGTTGTATAATGCGATTCTAAAACTGGACTGCTATAGCCTTTTTGTTTCTTGTGATCTGATTATAGAACCTCAAAGCAGACTTTATTGAAATGCACTGAAATGACATTGATATTGATAATTGAATTAGTTTAATGCTCATATGATGACTAATAGGACAATTGTCGTCAGAGGATGACTGTATCTGTTGCTGTGTTTAATTAAAATATCACACCCCTGAAACCCTGTTTAAATATGAGGGGCCAATTTTTGCTTTATGATGGAAATCAGTGCCTAATAACAGTCAGTGACTCATACTTAAACATCTTGGTAATACCAGCAACAATATAAAATCACCTTAATTAACCCTTGCCATTATCCGTTCGATAATTAATCTCTGTAGCATGGGATGAGGGTTTAATAAATTACATTGCTCACATTTATTGCTTTGGGACATTAAGATATTGACTTCTGTTATTATTCTTTTTTAAACACCAAGGGGTGAGTTAACTAAACAATTGATCTATTTAGCATGTGTTTCTAGTGCAAAGCCCTACAAATTAACAAATGCAACCTTATTGTAAAGTGTTAACAAATATGTTTTATATGCAGAAAACAGAATTATGTTTACATTTATTATGAAATAAACACTTTTGGATGGGGTATGAATTTACGTTTGTACCTTGCATACAGCATGCAAATATATTGTTTGCGTCAGAATCCTCGGAAGTGTTATTGGTTGACTGTATAAAGAGGCTGTCAAGTGCATTGCTATGACAACGCTGATTAGGTGACATTTCAAAGTACCCTAACAAGAGCACTCCCGAAGCAATCTGGCATGTTGACCTGCATTAATGAGGTAGAAAGACTGCCGTGGCAGCTCACAAATGTCTTAAAACATATTTGATAATCTCAAGGAAATGTGGGATGTGGGACATTTTTCATTGCATTAATAGATTTTCTTTCTTTCCCAACAGCCACATACCTCCGCCACTTCCAAGCGCAAAATGTTGGTGCATTTCACTGGTAGATACGCTGTAAACACCCGTGCAACAAATCGAAACCCTCAAACTCTCTTATGACCTTTTGACCAGACAATCATTTACATAACATTTAACTTTCATGATGAATATGCATCATGCAACGGAACCAGTCCAAAGATGTGTCTGGATGAATTAAAATCGGTTTTCCAGAAGCCAATGATCACTCCCCTTTCTATCAACTGCTTTGAATAGTCATGATTAAAATTCTGTCTATGCTCAGGAATGCTGAGTGAATCTGGTTTGGAGTCAGAAAATAAAGCAAGTGCAAAGCTATGCAAAAGTGGTCAGGATTAAACACAAAATATGAAGACAATGTTCTTGAAAGCAGTATATAACATTCAAGTCATGGGAATTTTGTGAACTTCATGAGCTCTAATTCGAAACATAGTGCATTGGTGTGTTTGTTTGTCTGAAATAATATTGTCGTTTTGATTCCAGTCATGGAAGAACTCTGAAAAACTCATTATTATGTGGCTTGACTTGGACTCTTTCACTCGGCTCAATCATACAGGTACACAATACCACAAAGAATGTACCTTTAAAGTGATGTTTTAGTATTGCACAACATAACATCGTGAGATCATTTCTAGGGCATTTCAACACATTTCAGAATTAAATGCAATGAATCACACGCTTATGCAGAAAAATGTTTCGTGCCTAAAATGATCAAACTTACAGTAAAAAAATAACTCGTTGCTGTCCTATAGCATATTTTCTTCATTAACCTTGTACGTTTGTTCTTACAGAGATTTTCACATTGTGAATTCCAAGGCGAGCTGGGAAATTGAACTTTATCTGGGATCTTGGCCAAACCCGAAGAAGGGGAATTATCAGATAACAAAAAGTTTGCTGATGACTATATAATAGACATGGGAAGTAGCTGATTGTTATAAAAAAGCCATCAGAAATAACACAGAGTTACAGCAAGGTTATTAGAGTTTTTCATTTTCAGTTTAATTTAATACTGCTGCTGCACAGATAGCATATATGAAATTACCCGTAGCAGATCTTTACAGGTGGAGCTGGGGAGGGTGGAGGGTTTCAGAGGAACGCTGCAAACTGCTACAGCAAACACTGACCATCTATTTAAATGTTGAGCAGCAAGCTCATTGGCTGCAGATGCAACAGAAACCAATCAGCTTGTGTTGTGTAGTTAACGATGTAATTTTGCGATAAGGACCTGTGCCATCTAGAGTTTCATGACAGAACTTGGTATATCATTACTCATTTTGAATTAAAAATGCATATATTTATTAACATTTATTTTAAAGTTTAGTTTAGTGTTAGATTTTGAGCGTTTTATTTTATGGGCATATTCCTGCATTGTTTTTAATTGTTTTGCATGGCATACATTGTTAGTAATTATAGATTGATTTTTCCAGATCTGATTCACCGATGGTCATAAGCGCAGTGCTGTTTAAGGTGGCTTTAATGTGGCTTTTCATTTATGCTGAATGAACGCAGCTTAAAACGTTTAAATACTCAAAAATCAAGAAAAGCCTATTAAGAAGAAACTTAAGATTTGCTTATGAAATGGATACAATTTTACTGAGATGTGAATCCTGTGATAGACCAAATCATTGCACAATAGATATGTTTACAATTTGGCTGGTTAGATTAGTCCCTGTTGATAGATGCCATAATTACACCATTTCTTTTTCTTAAGGTTTAATAACTTGGCTCATTTTCCAAACATTGTTTTTTTGTTTAGTATTTTATTCCATTTGCTTTTCAGTGATTATTTTAGTGTTTTTACTTCAATACTTTTCTGCATTAGCTTTAGTATTGTTGTACGATATTCACTCTGAGCTGAAGTAAATCTTCATTTCTTTCAAGACTCGGCCAGTCCTGAACCTTTTCTGCCATCTGCACCCAATCAGAACAAAGACACGTGGACAGCGGTAAGTTTGCTCCATTATACGTCATCATCTGTTTCAAAAGGATTCAACTATGAAAGGACTAAGCCTCTAGAAGGTTTGTCAGCATTGACACTAAACAGATGAGAAGTTATCAATAAATCAGCTTGAATCTGACCTGTAGCGGTTGCACATATGTTATAGGTGAAAAGGACACTGTTTTGGCAAAACCAGCAAGCTGATTAACAGTGCAGGAATCCACACAGAAGGAAAACCCGGGATAGATTCCAAGAGAGTTGAAACTGCATTTACACACACACTGATGATCAGAGATGCTGAAACATCCTGACACCCAGAGATTTCCCATGTGTTGACTCTAAACTGCTTTGTGAACTGCAGAAATGGGCCGTAGGGCATGAGGAGTGAACTCAACCCGAGCGTAAAAAGAGGACACAGGCCACTCGTGGAAAAATTGAGACAAGTCAAACACTCAAGTGTAGGTAAAGAATTTGCATTTAATTTACTTCAAGATAACAATTCAGTCATCATTTTCTCACCCTCGTGACTTTCTGTCTTCCATGAATGACAAACATAAGATGCTGTTTTTGATGCAAAGATCATAAAACTCCATAAAAAGCACCATAACAGTATCCTAACAGTAGTGCATTTGACCTGTGCATTTTAACTTTACGGTCACGATTTGCAGCAATGGAATCGCCATCCACTTTGCCTTTATTATTAAAGGAATAGTTCACCCAAAAATGAGCATTATCTCATAATTTACTCGCCCTCAAGCCATCCTAGGTTTATATGACAATCTGAGTTATATTATCCTGGCTCTTTTTAGCTTTACTTCCACTGGGAGTGAATAGTGCCCAAGTTTTTGAAGCTCCAAAAAGCACATCCATCCATCATAAAAGTAATCCAGTGGGTTAATAAAGGCCTTCTGAAGTGAAGCGATGGGTTTTTGTAAGAAAAATATCCATATTTAGAATTTTATACTAATATTTTATACGAGAGAGTTGAGTTCCGACAGAAGGGTGACCTACGTATGATGTAGGACGAAGCTCCTTTTCTCTTATATCGAAATCCTCCAACATTTTTCTTTAAAACTTTTTGTTTTAGACTTCTAATTCGTGACCAGCGTTTTGTTTTGCTCTATCCTCTGCGCTTCCACGTTCGTCAGTTCTCACCTGAGCTTATACTACACCTTTGTCATACATCGGGTCAGAGGTCACCCTTCCGTCAGAACTCGACTCTCTTGTAACGGTGCGTACAGCCATTGCCGGAAGCCAATAATGAAATGCCGCTTTTCCACTGCATGGTATGGTTCGGTACGGCTCACTTTTTGCCGCTTTTCCACTGCATGGGATGGCTCGGTACGGAAAGGTACGGCTCGCTTAAATAGTACCATCTCTGTGGAGGTACCAAGCGAGCCGAACCAATACTAAATGTGACGTGTAAACACTGCAGATCACTGATTGGTCAGAGAGAATCGTCACTACCAGCGTCATTGGATTTGAAACACGAGACACCAAACCTGCTAGATTTAAATAGTCAGTAACAGCCACCGCAGTATCATTTGTTCGCGAAACTTTTTTTAAATGACTTGCTTTAAACGACCATCGTTGGTAGCCGAGGAGCGCATCCAAGGTGGCGCAACTATAACTAGTCTATAATCCCACCTACTTTGAAGCGGTACTAAACTGCAATGGAAAAGCAAACTGAAAGTAAGCGAGCCGTGCCGAACCGAGCTGAGCCAAGCCAAGCCGAGTCGTTCAACACAGTGTAAAAGCGCCAATAGTCTGATAGTTCCTTCTGGAGTTGTATGGATTACTTTTATGATGGATGGATGCAAAGCTTGGAAGAGCCAGGATATTTTTTAATAGAACTCTGATTGTGTTCGACTGAAAGAAGATAGTCATATACATCTAGGATGGCTTGAGTAAATCATGGGATAGTTTTCATTTTTGGGTGAATTCTTCCTTTAACAGTAATACTGAAGAGAGTTTCTAAACGGTTTGCAATAATGTGTTTTGTAAGACATTATTCTCTGTGTGTGAAAGTCAATAACTTTATTTGCCATTGAACTAAATTGAGCAGAATAATGACACAGTATTATCTTCTTTACAGCTTCAATTTATAATTGATTATTTTACAACATTAACGCTAAGCTGCTTTGAAACAATCTGTATTGTTTAAAGTGCTTTATAAACACACTGAAACTTGTTTCCTGCAGGTCCTCTGACCGTGAACAGCAACAGAAGTTACATTATTATGCCATTAGATGGCGGCAAAGACTGTCTTTATGAGTGTGTCAGTCAGCAGCGAAGACTGAATTGTTGTGAACATGGAACAAATCGCAACTGATAAATGCTTTGATTAGCGACTGTCAGTCATGGGAAAACCCCTTAAATGTTAAAAGGACAAGATAATACATCGGACATTTAAACAAATTTATGAATATAGAACTGACCTGAAGGAAAATGCTAAATCTGAATGCAGGTAATAAACTTGCTCACTCAATCTTTTTCTCATAATACTCTTCTACATAATACATTAAGCTTCAATGAACAATATCAATTGAGAACATACAGTTTACGTTGCTAAGAGCTGATTCCCGCCTCGAGGTCCTTTGCCGATCCTGCCCCCTCTCTCTGCCCAATGCTTTCCTGTCTGTCCTATCTGAATAAAGGCACAAAAAGCCCATAAATATAACTTTAAAAAAAAAACATAGCTGTTGCCCAATCAGAATCAAGGACAGGAACTAACCATTTTATAAATATACGTACTGTAATGTTGGGATAACATGCAAAACAACATGTGTTAAGCAATACATACTTGAAAAGACAGCGTGGTTACATCTGTCCACTAGAGTGATAAAAACATGGTAATTTATTACTTAGAATTTCTAATGAACAGTTAAACAAAATGTTGGAAAGCCACGGCCATAAAAGAAATCCGGACAGAAGGTCTGAATGAAATTACATAAAAATGCCACCAGAGTGACGCTCTGAGACAGCACAGATAAATCGTGCATGAATGACATGCCACATGAGAGCCTGTTTCCTGACCTAAATCCATCTAAGTGTTCTTCTGAAAAGCTTGACATTCCCTTGGTCTAGTTTGTTCCTCAGAACCACAACCTCCAGTTGCCCCTTGCATTTGGTTTTCTCCAGAAACAAGATCATTAAGTCTGGTTTTCAACTATCACGTCACTGTGAAGTCCCCAATCGAATCCTTAAGTGGGGTCGGGTTTACCCGCACTGACCGCAGGCCTGAATTCCACAGTCCTGGTTGAAATTCTTTGTGACCTGTGACTGAACAAAGAGGTCAAATCCTCTGGTCTGGTCACAGAGATCAAATCCATTTCAGCAGCTAGAAAAGAATAAAACAGCAGGGGTCATCCAGTTAGACATGCAGCGATTTAGCTAAATTAATTCGAGAAACTGTTTGTAATTTTAACAATAAACCTCAAAATGCATGATTTGGATAGTCAGAACGAGAGAGATGAAGGCCTTTGTGGAAGTGGATGAATAGAAAGCTTAGAAAGGCAAAGACAGTGGGTTGAATGCACTAAATAAATGTGCCACTCACTTCCAGTGTATTTTAATTGGCTGAAGAGGTTTGTAATCGTCCACAGTCTCTCTTGCCTTCAACAAGGGTCTATATCAGGTCTGCCGCTCTCACAGACACTTGTCATCCCATAATGAACAGCGATAAGATGCCTGCCAGTCCTCGTGATATCAGGCCACTCTTTCTCCCTCTGATATCTGCTGACAGTCAGTGAGGGATGTTTATTTACACTTTTGCATGCATGTCTGATATTATAGAGGAACTAATGTATCATTTAATGAAGCAAGTGTGAAATCACAGTGGTTGCTGTCCTGTTGCTTGGGAGTTCTGGGTGGTTGCTATCCTGTTTCTTTGTAGTTGCTAGGGTTTTCTGGATGGTTGCTATCGTGTTGCCAGTTGATTGCTAGTGTGTTTTGAGTGGTTGCTATGTACTGTTTCTAGGCAGTTCCTAGGGTGTTCTGGGTGGTTTCTATACTGTTTCTAGTTGCTAGGGTGTTTTGGTGGTTGTTATATTGTTTATGGATAGTTGCTAGGGTGTTCTGGGTGGTTACTATACTGTTTCTAGTTGGTATATGTTTAGGTTGTTGTTATATTATTGCTGGGTAGTTGTTAGGGTGTTCTGGGTGGTTGCTATACTGTTTCTAGTTGCTAGGGTGGTTGGGTGGTTGTTATATTGTTCCTGGGTAGTTCTTAGGGTGTTCTGGGTGGTTGTTATACTGTTTCTAGTTGGTATAGTGTTTGGGTTATTGTTATATTATTGCTGGGTAGTTGTTAGGGTGTTCTGGGTCGCTGTTATACTGTTTCTAGTTGCTAGGGTGTTTTGGTGGTTGTTATATTGTTTATGGATAGTTGCTAGGGTGTTCTGGGTGGTTGCTATCCTGTTTCTAGGTAGTTATTAGGATGTTGTAGGTGGTTGCTATCCTGTTTCTAGTTGCTAGGGTGTTTTGGTGGTTGTTATATTGTTCCTGGGTAGTTGTTAGGGTGTTCTGGATGGTTGCTATACTGTTTTTAGTTGCTAGGCTGTTTAGGTTGTTGTTATATTCTTGCTGGGTAGTTGTTAGAGTATTCTGGGTGGTTGCTATACTGTTGCCAGTTAATTGCTAGGGTGTTCTGGGTGGTTGCTATACTGTTTTTAGTTGCTAGGCTGTTTAGGTTGTTGTTATATTGTTGCTGGGTAGTTGTTAGGGTGTTCTGGGTGGTTGTTATACTGTTTCTAGTTGGTATAGTGTTTGGGTTATTGTTATATTATTGCTGGGTAGTTGTTAGGGTGTTCTGGGTCGCTGTTATACTGTTTCTAGTTGCTAGGGTGTTTTGGTGGTTGTTATATTGTTTATGGATAGTTGCTAGGGTGTTCTGGGTGGTTGCTATCCTGTTTCTAGGTAGTTATTAGGATGTTGTAGGTGGTTGCTATCCTGTTTCTAGTTGCTAGGGTGTTTTGGTGGTTGTTATATTGTTCCTGGGTAGTTGTTAGGGTGTTCTGGATGGTTGCTATACTGTTTTTAGTTGCTAGGCTGTTTAGGTTGTTGTTATATTGTTGCTGGGTAGTTCTTAGAGTATTCTGGGTGGTTGCTATACTGTTGCCAGTTAATTGCTAGGGTGTTCTGGGTGGTTGCTATACTGTTTTTAGTTGCTAGGCTGTTTAGGTTGTTGTTATATTGTTGCTGGGTAGTTGTTAGGGTGTTCTGGGTGGTTGCTATAGTGTTGCCAGTTAATTGCTAGGGTGTTTTGGGTGGTTGCTATACTGTTTCTAGTTGCTAGGCTGTTTAGGTTGTTGTTATATTGTTGCTGGGTAGTTGTTAGAGTGTTCTGGGTGGTTGCTATACTGTTTCTAGTTGCTAGGGTGTTTTGGTGGTTGTTATATTGTTTATGGATAGTTGCTAGGGTGTTTGGGTTGTTGTTATATTATTGCTGGGTAGTTGTTAGGGTGTTCTAGGTGGTTGCTATACTGTTTCTAGTTGCTAGGGTGTTTGGGTTGTTGTTATATTATTGCTGGGTAGTTGTTAGGGTTTTCTAGGTGGTTGCTATACTGTTTCTAGTTGCTAGGGTGTTTAGGTTGTTGTTATATTGTTGCTGGGTAGTTGTTAGAGTGTTCTGGATGGTTGCTATACTGTTTCTAGTTGCTAGGGTGTTTGGGTTGTTGTTATATTATTGCTGGGTAGTTGTTAGGGTGTTCTAGGTGGTTGCTATACTGTTTCTAGTTGCTAGGGTGTTTAGGTTGTTGTTATATTGTTGCTGGGTAGTTGTTAGAGTGTTCTGGATGGTTGCTATACTGTTTCTAGTTGCTAGGGTGTTTAGGTTGTTGTTATATTGTTCCTGGGTAGTTGTTAGGGTGTGCTGGGTGGTTGTTATGCCATTGCTAGGTAGTTCATTGAATGTTCTTAGTGGTTACTATACTGTTGCTAGGTAGAGTGTTTGATTACTGGCCTAAGTTTAAGTTGTTCTGAGTGGTTGTTAGGGTGTTCTTGGTGGTTCCCAGGTTTTGCAAGTTGAATACTTTAAAGAACCCCTAAACTTTAAGTATGAGCAATTAAAGGCAGCCCTGCAGAGCTGAACATTAGTGAGTAAATGTCTTAAAAGCCTAATTCTACATCAAATAACAGCTTCTGAATGGAGGGGCAGCCTATGCCGGAGGTAACCATGTGATTCGTCACGCTCTGATTCCAAACATAGGCTCTCATCCGCTAATTTGTCGGCGGGGTCACGACCAGATGTTTGTACTGCATGGCTGCTGTGTGTGTGTGTGTGTGAGCATGCATGTTTCTGTATGTTCTAATGTGGGACGAAATGTAAACAGAACTGGTTTCTATTATGGGCGAGTTTAGTGTTAAAATAGCAGACATCCGTCCTAGTTCACTGCAAGAGTTCAGAGGGAAACTCAAAGATCAGGGTGGCCTGGGGTTGAAAAACAAGTTATTGCCACTTTCCTTCAGTTCTTCCAAATGGACACTGGTAACAATCATCATTTCACAGTGACCTGAAGTCCATGTTGGGGAATTACTAACTAAAATTAGCCTTTCCATTAACAAACCAATGTTCCATAAATTTGGTTGTTTGTTTGTTGGTTGAACAAGTTCAGGTGTTCATTAATGTTTATTTTATATATATATATATATATATATATATATATATATATATATATATAATTAGTGCTATCAAATCGATAAATCGCATGTAAGTGTGTAAATATATCACAATTAATCGATTTGATATGTGCATTTATAATTTTGTTTCTAGACATATTTCCAGACATAAAATATTAAAAAATGTAAATAATGTTCAAAATAAATTAAAGGTTGGTAAAACTCACAAGTTAAACTAATCTAAACACATTTGCATTTTTATATATATATATTTTTTTAATGTTTAAATGTGTTTAATATACTGCTGTCAACCTAATTGATTGTTTTTATCCCAGAATTTACCTTTTTCTTGTAGTGTGGCTACTTTTCACTTGAATTTCACTGAATTTTAATTGTTCAATGACAAGTAGCTTGTAGTTTAGCTAGTCTTTAAGTAGCTTCCCCGGCACTGGTGGAGGTCTCGTGAATGTTGATTGTTTGGAAGAAACGGGTCTGTGATCAGTACAAAAGGTCAGTTTAAAGAAGATATGAAGCAGAATGCCAGGGAGAGACCCCCACAGTATCCCATGATCCCCCTGAGTCCCAATCAGAGATGACTTTCACATGACACTTTACATGCAGGAGTCACTTCTAGATCGGGGTGAATCATCTTTCCTCGAACCGCCATCCAAGAGCTGGTGGGGGGTTTAAAGACTGTTTTACTTGGAACTTGTTGACGGAAAAGCCTCCCATTATGTACTTTGTGAAAGATTGCTCTCAAAACCCTACAGTGATTTATGTGGTCGTCAAGATTTAAATATAATTGGAATAAAGTTATAAGCGGAATAAACAGAAACAAAAACTTCTTGGTTTTAACTGATCTTTGAAATCTGAATACGAATTGAGCCCTTGGCTTACAGTCTCACCGGATTGTTGTGATCCCCTGTGATCAGTCATAAAGTCACAGAAGTCCATTAGAATTTCCTTTGGTCTGAAATTCAGTGGGAAAACAATGTCTCGGGATACAGTGCATTTGATGATGTAAAAAGTATCAGTATCACGGAAGCATCATTGTTGATTTAGAAGGTTTCGGAAGGTCTAACTGGAAAAACTTGTGGGCTTTTGGTTTTTGTAATCCAAAACATTTACATAAAATGAAATACTACTGCACATACATTAAGGCCCAAAAGTATGTGGACACTTAAAGATTACAATACTCTTCTATCCCATAAGAGTCAGCTATAGTAAACAGCAACACAATGGTGCGAGTTTGGGGCGGGACCATCTGCTGACCGACCAATTATGTTTGTTGATAGACTTTATCTTTAAAACTGATATCCTGATATCCTCTTCCATCCGTAAAGATGTTCCACTGCCAGATGACACATAAAGAAAGAAAAATGAATGTGCTCAAAAGTGATTATACTGTATATCATTCGGGGTGCAGTTGTTGTGTGTTCTAGATGGTTGCTAGAGTGTTCTGGGTGTTTCTTGGGGTGTTGCTATGCAGTTGTTGTGTGTTCTAGATGGTTGCTAGAGTGTTCTGGGTGTTTCTTGGGGTGTTGCTATGCAGTTGTTGTGTGTTCTAGATGGTTGCTAGAGTGTTCTGGGTGTTTCTTGGGGTGTTGCTATGCAGTTCATATGTGTTCTAGATGGTTGCTAGAGTGTTCTGGGTGTTTCTTGGGGTGTTGCTATGCAGTTGGTGTTCTAGATGGTTGCTAGAGTGTTCTGGTTGTTTCCTGGGGTGTTGCTATGCAGTTGGTGTTCTAGATGGTTGTTAGAATGTTCTGGGTGTTTCCTGGGGTGTTGCTATGCAGTTGGTGTTCTAGATGGTTGCTAGAGTGTTCTGGTTGTTTCTTGGGGTGTTGCTATGCAGTTCTTATGTGTTCTAGATGGTTGCTAGAGTGTTCTGGGTGTTTCTTGGGGTGTTGCTATGCAGTTGTTGTGTGTTCTAGATGGTTGCTAGAGTGTTTTGGTTGTTTCCTGGGGTGTTGCTATGCAGTTGGTGTTCTAGATGGTTGCTAGAGTGTTCTGGGTGTTTCCTGGGGTGTTGCTATGCAGTTGGTGTTCTAGATGGTTGCTAGAGTGTTCTGGGTGTTTCCTGGGGTGTTGCTATGCAGTTGGTGTTCTAGATGGTTGCTAGAGTGTTCTGGGTGTTTCCTGGGGTGTTGCTATGCAGTTGGTGTTCTAGATGGTTGCTAGAGTGTTCTGGGTGTTTCCTGGGGTGTTGCTATGCAGTTGGTGTTCTAGATGGTTGCTAGAGTGTTCTGGGTGTTTCCTGGGGTGTTGCTATGCAGTTGGTGTTCTAGATGGTTGCTAGAGTGTTCTGGTTGTTTCCTGGGGTGTTGCTATGCAGTTGGTGTTCTAGATGGTTGCTAGAGTGTTCTGGGTGTTTCCTGGGGTGTTGCTATGCAGTTGGTGTTCTAGATGGTTGCTAGAGTGTTCTGGGTGTTTCCTGGGGTGTTGCTATGCAGTTGGTGTTCTAGATGGTTGCTAGAGTGTTCTGGTTGTTTCCTGGGGTGTTGCTATGCAGTTGGTGTTCTAGATGGTTGCTAGAGTGTTCTGGGTGTTTCCTGGGGTGTTGCTATGCAGTTGGTGTTCTAGATGGTTGCTAGAGTGTTCTGGGTGTTTCCTGGGGTGTTGCTATGCAGTTGGTGTTCTAGATGGTTGCTAGAGTGTTCTGGTTGTTTCCTGGGGTGTTGCTATGCAGTTGGTGTTCTAGATGGTTGCTAGAGTGTTCTGGGTGTTTCTTGGGTCATCGCTATGCTGTTGTTATGTGTTCTAGATGGTTGTTAGAGTGTTTTTGGTGTTTTTTTGGGTGTTGCTACGCAGTTGGTGTTCTAGATGGTTGTTAGAGTGTTCTAGATGTTTCTTGGGTCGTTGCTATGCAGTTAAGAAGTCCATTAGAATTTCCTTTGGTCTGAAATTCAGTGGGAAAACAATGTCTCGGGATACAGTGCATTTGATGATGTAAAAAGTATCAGTATCACGGAAGCATCATTGTTGATTTAGAAGGTTTCGGAAGGTCTAACTGGAAAAACTTGTGGGCTTTTGGTTTTTGTAATCCAAAACATTTACATAAAATGAAATACTACTGCACATACATTAAGGCCCAAAAGTATGTGGACACTTAAAGATTACAATACTCTTCTATCCCATAAGAGTCAGCTATAGTAAACAGCAACACAATGGTGCGAGTTTGGGGCGGGACCATCTGCTGACCGACCAATTATGTTTGTTGATAGACTTTATCTTTAAAACTGATATCCTGATATCCTCTTCCATCCGTAAAGATGTTCCACTGCCAGATGACACATAAAGAAAGAAAAATGAATGTGCTCAAAAGTGATTATACTGTATATCATTGACTGCATCAATATATATAGTTATACCATCTTCATCTCTCTGGGTTTTGTCATGTTCACATGACATCATCCCGCTGAAATGAGAGTCTTAGATTTTGATGCAAGTTTCCATGTTGGATGTCCAATGTGGCATTCTACTGCACTTTTCCAAGTAGGACATTGGAAATTCCAACTTTGTGACTTTATGACACTAAAAGTTGCCATTGCAAAAATGGTTCTGAAAACCACCTGCTTTATATCGAATGCAATGACAGATTTAAATGTGATTTGTGCGTCCAAACACTATTTGGTTAGATGTTTTGAACGTGCACTAACGCAGCCCTTTAGTAGTGCTGATGAAAATCTAATGTTTGTATTTCAAGTCACATTTAATATAACTATTGCTAAGTTAATGTTGTTGGGAATTTCAAGCAAGCCTCTGTTTAATATGCCATATGCTACCATGGTCATACTTTAAAAAATAAATGTATCATTATATTCAAATATGGTTTAATTCAAGAAATTAAAGCTATTTAAATGTCATGCACAAACATTCTCGCTTAGATGTACAGTATCTATATGTACGTGATAGTAAGGCCTGATATACCATCCAAACTGTCATCAAGTTTGGGCGAATTTATCCATCACTAAAAAAATGCTTTGAATTTATTTCCCATAATCTTTTATGTATGTCTGGATTATTTCCACATGTGACTTTCAAATATCAGGTGTCAGTCACTGGGTAACAACTGTTCATATGCATACGTACACGTACATGTAATATAAGGTCCATATCCTTTAGAAGTCAATCAAATCTGTATCTTTGTTTGCGGAGCTGTGCGTATATCACAAAAGGAGCCCGTATTTAATAGATATATAAAACTTACATAACTGACCCATTTCTGACTCAATAGCGTTTTATGGGTCAGTCTGTGCGAGTCTCATAAAAGTCCACATTTGATTTCTGATTTTAATTTGAAACACATTTGCAGGTTATCAAACCAGTGTCCATAGAGGGCAACACATGCAAAAATCCCATTAGTTTTCCAACACCATAGAGAGAAATTGATTTTCAAGCATGTTATACTTATATTAATCAATCACTTAGTTTATGTGTACCTTCATTTCTAATTATGCTATTTGCAGTGATTCATGGAAGTAGTTAATAAGTAGTTCATTTCCTTATAAAAAAAGTAAGAAATAAATGGTGTAGTAGAAACAATTTTCACTCATAATTTTATGAATTTTATGCAAATAGCAACCAGAATTAATAGAGAAAAGTACTGAAAAAGATTAGCTGAGATTAGCATTATTTTTCCAACTTTCCTCGATCCAGATAGAAATGTAATTTTCTAAATAAGTTCAGAATTTAGAATACTTTAGAATTTAGACATTGTTAGAATAGCATACATCATTAAATACTAAATTGCTTCATAAAAATAAAGTGTTAATGGTGGAAAGATGTTTAGAGATTCACAATGTTGCTCGAGACCGTTTTTTCAGCACCTGACTTTCATTAAAATAGTGTACATTTTCACCGTAACATGATAATTGAGTCCCGTTTATTTGGAGGTAAACATTAGACCATCTGGATCTGGATTTTTGTGATTAAGTTTTTATTAGACTGTCTGGATCTTGACAGTAGAAAAACAAGTTTTCAACTGCCAGCTTTTGAAATCGCTAGAAACAGACACGGTGGCTGATGGTCCACAGAGTTTACCGTGCTTCCCTTCGGTGGAAGATTCCTAAGAGTTTCTGTTTTTCCAGCGCACATTCCCACAGGAAAGAGAAATGACAAAAATATGATTTTTTTTAATATCTTACTTTTCTCTTAGACATCAGTGAGATGACTGAGAACAAACTGAGATTTTTCCTGCTGTACTGAACGTTCCACTCTACATGTTTTCTTATTCAATATCCTGTTTAGCTCAGAAATATGCTGAAATATGAATGTAAAGTGGGAGTTGTGTGATGATTTGAGGTCTCCAGATGTTCCTCCTGTTAAACAGATCCCAGGAATCTCACACGTCTCCTCTAGAGATTCAAAAGAGATCTTAATGTCTCAAACTTTGGTCAGAAATGTCAAGATACCAAAGTCTGCGATCAAAATTAAGGGATCTGTTTCTCATTGCGACCATAGGGGTCGCCTCTAGAGCATGATTCGACAGGCTAGCTAGCGCTGGCACATGCAGGGTGAACCATTAGTCCACCAGCGATAAGAGTCAGAAATATTCTTTTATGCATTTATTTGTAAATGCAGAAATCATTTGGATCTGCGTGCCAAAAGTAGTGATTCTTTATCGTCGTGCAGCCGGTTTTATTCAGTTATGAGTTGTATTAAAACCAAACATGAGCTGGATGCTGCAGTTTGGTCAGCTATGAGAATAAAACTATTCATAGAAGAGGAAATTAAGGGAAAAATGAAAGAAAATGTACTAATAAAAACATGATGAAATGATGTTAAGACAAGCAATGCAAAAACAAGACGCATGTTGAATGTGTGCACGTCTGTTTCATACTTTACATTTTAAATATACCCAGTAATTCATGAGATTCATGAGAAATTACTTTTCCGAATAAAATATAGTAGAATATTGCAGTCTGTCCACTGAAAGTACTAGTTTCGTTTCATATACTGTCCACTGTTCTGTCGTCAGCATTGTTGATGATGACATATTGATGTAAACATTAATATAGCCTTCAATTCAGTCTCAGAGTTATAGTCAGTAGCTTGTTCGTTTTTAGATCTCATCACATCTGATGTTGAAATAAGTAGAATTCAGAAATTAATGAAGAAAACATGAGTGGTCAGAGCTGTGTGGTTGCTAGGGTGTTACTAGGTGAC
Organism: Elopichthys bambusa; assembly: GCA_037101425.1. Taxonomy (NCBI): domain Eukaryota; kingdom Metazoa; phylum Chordata; class Actinopteri; order Cypriniformes; family Xenocyprididae; genus Elopichthys; species Elopichthys bambusa. The sequence goes on from CM074455.1 coordinate 1,808,202, forward strand.
TGCTAGAGTGTTTTGGGTGTTTCCTGGGGTGTTGCTATGCGGTTGGTGTTCTAGATGGTTGCTAGAGTGCTCTGGTTGTTTCTTGGGGTGTTGCTATGCAGTTGTTGTGTGTTCTAGATGGTTGCTAGAGTGTTCTGGGTGTTTCTTGGGGTGTTGCTATGCAGTTCTTATGTGTTCTAGATGGATGCTAGAGTGTTCTGGTTGTTTCCTGGGGTGTTGCTATGCGGTTGGTGTTCTAGATGGTTGCTAGAGTGCTCTGGTTGTTTCTTGGGGTGTTGCTATGCAGTTGTTGTGTGTTCTAGATGGTTGCTAGAGTGTTCTGGGTGTTTCTTGGGGTGTTGCTATGCAGTTCTTATGTGTTCTAGATGGATGCTAGAGTGTTCTGGTTGTTTCCTGGGGTGTTGCTATGCGGTTGGTGTTCTAGATGGTTGCTAGAGTGCTCTGGTTGTTTCTTGGGGTGTTGCTATGCAGTTGTTGTGTGTTCTAGATGGTTGCTAGAGTGTTCTGGGTGTTTCCTGGGGTGTTGCTATGCAGTTGGTGTTCTAGATGGTTGCTAGAATGTTCTGGTTGTTTCCTGGGGTGTTGCTATGCAGTTGGTGTTCTAGATGGATGCTAGAGTGTTCTGGTTGTTTCCTGGGGTGTTGCTATGCGGTTGGTGTTCTAGATGGTTGCTAGAGTGCTCTGGTTGTTTCTTGGGGTGTTGCTATGCAGTTGTTGTGTGTTCTAGATGGTTGCTAGAGTGTTCTGGGTGTTTCCTGGGGTGTTGCTATGCAGTTGGTGTTCTAGATGGTTGCTAGAATGTTCTGGGTGTTTCCTGGGGTGTTGCTATGCAGTTGGTGTTCTAGATGTTTGCTAGAGTGTTCTGGGTGTTTCTTGGGGTGTTGCTATGCAGTTGGTGTTCTAGATGGATGCTAGAGTGTTCTGGTTGTTTCCTGGGGTGTTGCTATGCGGTTGGTGTTCTAGATGGTTGCTAGAGTGCTCTGGTTGTTTCTTGGGGTGTTGCTATGCAGTTGTTGTGTGTTCTAGATGGTTGCTAGAGTGTTCTGGGTGTTTCCTGGGGTGTTGCTATGCAGTTGGTGTTCTAGATGGTTGCTAGAGTGTTCTGGGTGTTTCTTGGGGTGTTGCTATGCAGTTGGTGTTCTAGATGGATGCTAGAGTGTTCTGGTTGTTTCCTGGGGTGTTGCTATGCGGTTGGTGTTCTAGATGGTTGCTAGAGTGCTCTGGTTGTTTCTTGGGGTGTTGCTATGCAGTTGTTGTGTGTTCTAGATGGTTGCTAGAGTGTTCTGGGTGTTTCCTGGGGTGTTGCTATGCAGTTGGTGTTCTAGATGGTTGCTAGAATGTTCTGGTTGTTTCCTGGGGTGTTGCTATGCAGTTGTTGTGTGTTCTAGATGGTTGCTAGAATGTTCTGGTTGTTTCTTGGGGTGTTGCTATGCAGTTGTTGTGTGTTCTAGATGGTTGCTAGAGTGTTCTGGGTGTTTCTTGGGGTGTTGCTATGCAGTTCTTATGTGTTCTAGATGGATGCTAGAGTGTTCTGGTTGTTTCCTGGGGTGTTGCTATGCGGTTGGTGTTCTAGATGGTTGCTAGAGTGCTCTGGTTGTTTCTTGGGGTGTTGCTATGCAGTTGTTGTGTGTTCTAGATGGTTGCTAGAGTGTTCTGGGTGTTTCCTGGGGTGTTGCTATGCAGTTGGTGTTCTAGATGGTTGCTAGAATGTTCTGGTTGTTTCCTGGGGTGTTGCTATGCAGTTGGTGTTCTAGATGGATGCTAGAGTGTTCTGGTTGTTTCCTGGGGTGTTGCTATGCGGTTGGTGTTCTAGATGGTTGCTAGAGTGCTCTGGTTGTTTCTTGGGGTGTTGCTATGCAGTTGTTGTGTGTTCTAGATGGTTGCTAGAGTGTTCTGGGTGTTTCCTGGGGTGTTGCTATGCAGTTGGTGTTCTAGATGGTTGCTAGAATGTTCTGGGTGTTTCCTGGGGTGTTGCTATGCAGTTGGTGTTCTAGATGTTTGCTAGAGTGTTCTGGGTGTTTCTTGGGGTGTTGCTATGCAGTTGGTGTTCTAGATGGATGCTAGAGTGTTCTGGTTGTTTCCTGGGGTGTTGCTATGCGGTTGGTGTTCTAGATGGTTGCTAGAGTGCTCTGGTTGTTTCTTGGGGTGTTGCTATGCAGTTGTTGTGTGTTCTAGATGGTTGCTAGAGTGTTCTGGGTGTTTCCTGGGGTGTTGCTATGCAGTTGGTGTTCTAGATGGTTGCTAGAGTGTTCTGGGTGTTTCTTGGGGTGTTGCTATGCAGTTGGTGTTCTAGATGGATGCTAGAGTGTTCTGGTTGTTTCCTGGGGTGTTGCTATGCGGTTGGTGTTCTAGATGGTTGCTAGAGTGCTCTGGTTGTTTCTTGGGGTGTTGCTATGCAGTTGTTGTGTGTTCTAGATGGTTGCTAGAGTGTTCTGGGTGTTTCCTGGGGTGTTGCTATGCAGTTGGTGTTCTAGATGGTTGCTAGAATGTTCTGGTTGTTTCCTGGGGTGTTGCTATGCAGTTGTTGTGTGTTCTAGATGGTTGCTAGAATGTTCTGGTTGTTTCCTGGGGTGTTGCTATGCAGTTGGTGTTCTAGATGGTTGCTAGAGTGTTCTGGGTGTTTCTTGGGGTGTTGCTATGCAGTTCTTGTGTGTTCTAGATGGTTGCTAGAGTGTTCTGGGTGTTTCTTGGGGTGTTGCTATGCAGTTGTTGTGTTCTAGATGGTTGCTAGAGTGTTCTGGTTGTTTCCTGGGGTGTTGCTATGCAGTTGGAGTTCTAGATGGTTGCTAGAGTGTTCTGGTTGTTTCCTGGGGTGTTGCTATGCAGTTGGTGTTCTAGATGGTTGCTAGAGGGTTCTGGGTGTTTCTTGGGGTGTTGCTATGCAGTTCTTATGTGTTCTAGATGGTTGCTAGAGTGTTCTGGGTGTTTCTTGGGGTGTTGCTATGCAGTTGTTGTGTGTCCTAGATGGTTGCTAGAGTGTTCTGGTTGTTTCTTGGGGTGTTGCTATGCAGTTGGAGTTCTAGATGGTTGCTAGAGTGTTCTGGTTGTTTCCTGGGGTGTTGTTATGCAGTTGGAGTTCTAGATGGTTGCTAGAGTGTTCTGGTTGTTTCCTGGGGTGTTGCTATGCAGTTGGAGTTCTAGATGGTTGCTAGAGTGTTCTGGTTGTTTCCTGGGGTGTTGTTATGCAGTTGGAGTTCTAGATGGTTGCTAGAGTGTTCTGGTTGTTTCCTGGGGTGTTGCTATGCAGTTGGAGTTCTAGATGGTTGCTAGAGTGTTCTGGTTGTTTCCTGGGGTGTTGTTATGCAGTTGGAGTTCTAGATGGTTGCTAGAGTGTTCTGGGTGTTTCTTGGGTCATCGCTATGCTGTTGTTATGTGTTCTAGATGGTTGTTAGAGTGTTTTTGGTGTTTCTTTGGGTGTTGCTATGCAGTTTGTGTTCTAGATGGTTGTTAGAGTGTTCTAGATGTTTCTTGGGTCGTTGCTATGCAGTTATTAGGGTGTTCTCGATTGTTGCTAGAGCATTGCTAGGTGGTTTCCTGGGGCACTGTTGTTGTTAGGGCATTGCTAGGTGTAAATATGTGGGATTTTTTTCAGCAGTTTTCTGGTCCAGCAGGACACACGTGATTTGAGGAATCATTCATGTATAGATCACAAAAGCTGCAGGACACACTGATGTTTCATATATAATAGGGGTTTGTTCAATCATTAACTGTCAGTATGAATAATAACAGTGATTTTTGATTTAGAAAAGTATTGAATTATGCCTGTAAAAGCTTGAACTAATAAGGAGTTGTCCTGAAGTCAAACATAAGGAACTAATATCTTTGGCTTCATCTTGAGAATAAACTCACACACGCTCTTCCCATTGTCCAGACTTTAACCACAGGACGTGCTCTTTCTGGGAATAGAGTGTCTATGTTTTGTGTCCCTGTTCTGATGGAAAGTTCTGGACTCTTTTCACAGACTATGTGATGCGCGGACCATGATTTATAGTCCCAGTGACAGAGATCAGCATGAGTTCTCAGCACCGCCACTGGAACCACAGAGATAATGCATGTGGTTTGATGTCAGCGGGACAGTCGCGGTTCTTGGTCAGAGAGTCATAGCGACACGTTACCATGATGCAGAACTCTTAATGAAGAACATATTAAGAATATATATTACGACGTTGAGCTTTATTGGATGGCAAATCTCACATTAAAATGTCATTATAATTTAAAAAAAATAATTTTTAGGGCCATTAAGATTTTATTTATGACACTTAAGGACATTTTCCTCAAATTATTGTAATGCAAAAAAAAAAAAAAAAAAAAAGAAAAAGAAAAGTGATTAGGAGTGACATGAAGGCGAGTGTTACAAACGTTGCTGTGTAGGAAAACACACGACGAGGAATAAAGATCAAAGAGTCAAACTTTACTAGGCAATCCAATAGAAGATACAGGAGCAGAGGTTTACACACAACATTAACACGTAAAATAACCGACAACAATGGTGAGGAAGGTGACTGTTTATAAAGGGAGTCCAGATGAGTGATGATGAGTGACTTCTGGTGCGGGTGATGACGTGCAGGTGCAGGACAGAAGGGATGCTGGGAAACGTAGTGCTGGAACTGGTGACTGTCCATAGCAACAAAAACAGTCCAAGGGGGAGTGGAGGGTGGGAGGAGCCAGGGGACTGCCAGGAGCAGAGGGAGCCAGATGATGACCCAGGCCACAGTCAGCAAGATGTTACTTGGCGGTGGCGCAGGAGGGAGGAGCCATGGAGGAGACTTGGTGGACGGAGCCAGGGGTGCATTCTCCTGCGACGCTGCCAGCCGTGGTGGAGAACCAGACGGAGCCGAAGAGACACGGAGCCTGGGTGACACCAAAAGTCCGGAGGGCCGTGGTGGAGCTGACAGCTCATGGGACTGAGGTGGAGATGGGGCTACGGAAGACCGCTGTGGAGCCAGTGCGACCGAGGATAACGGAGGAGCTGAAGGGAAGGCGGAGCCGGGTGGAGCCAGAGGGATGGAAGGCAGAGGTGCAACCAGCAGCCAGAAATCCCGAGGTGGAACCAGGGTGATGCCTGACCAAGGCGCAGCCGGTAAGACGAGGAAGCCTGGTGGAGCAGGTGGGATGACGTGCCACAGTGGAGCTGAGGGCACGATGAGCCAAGGCGAAACCGACGGATCAAAAGACCCAGGTGGAGTCTTGGTTTCTGTGGCCGTAGGTGAGGACAGGGGATCCTCACACTAAGGCCATGCTAAGCCCTGCAGCGAATCCGCAGCACAGCGAAGAGACGGCTGAGGAGGAGATGAGGGGCCGACAGGAACCAGAGAAGTAGCAGCAGTAGAAACAGGCTGGTCAAATAGAGGAGGTGGGAGAGGGAGGCTGGGAGGGCAATCTGCAGACATAGGAGGCACTGGAGATACAAGGAACACCAGAGAAACTTGGAGAACAGGAAATACAGGGGTGTCTGCAGAAATAACCTCAAAACCAGTCTATTAAATCCTCATCTAAATCAACAAATTGTTTCCCAGTGTCCATATGGCATTCACACGCAGCAGCGGGAGTGTGGGCGGGGCTTCCTTCCGAGCCCTCAAGCTCCACTAAATCTCCCTCGGGGACGGGCGTTGTTGCCGACTCGCTTACCTGGTCAGACATCATAACGGACTCTGGTTCCGGGGTGAAGCTCGGCTCAGCTGGGCTCGCTGGCTCTTTCTCCGCGGCAGGTGAAGGCTACGTGTCTGCGGTGGAATCAGGCTTTAGCTCTGACTGGGCACTGGGTTTGGTGGAGCGGTGCTGATAGGCTCTGCTGGGCCGATGGTGAACGCAGAGTTGCTGTTTATCAGCACCCACTCCACACATGCGGCAAAATCTTCCGGGATAGTGGATAGTGTGTAAGGAACTCCAAAAAGTCCATGGTGTGTACCTCCAGGGAGCGGTCCTTCTGCTCCAGGCATAGGAGGGAAACAGCAGGGTCCATGGTGACGAGAAAAATAAATAAACTAAAGAAAACGCCGCAAAAATTAACTGTCTTGGTCAGTTATTCTGTTACAAACGTTGCTGTGTAGGAAAACACACGACGAGGAATAAAGATCAAAGAGTCAAACTTTACTAGGCAATCCAGTAGAAGATACAGGAGCAGAGGTTTACACACAACATTAACACGTAAAATAACCGACAACAATGGTGAGGAAGGTGACGGTTTATAAAGGGAGTCCAGATGAGTGATAATGATGATGAGTGACTTCTGGTGTGGGTGATGATGACATGCAGAAGGGATGCTGGGAAACGTAGTGCTGGAACTGGTGACTGTGACAGCGAGTAAATAATGACAAAATTTATATTTTTGTAATATTTTTTCTTCTTGTGTTATACATTTTACTGCATCAAAAGGTTAAATGGACAGAGCAAGGAAGCTTTCGGCTGTAATGAACCCAAACCAAAAAGAAAAAAAAACAAGACAAAGTGAGGCAAATATTTGAAGAAGACTGGCACACAGGATGGGACGGGTATTAATAGGCTTTTATACCCACCTTTCCACATATCCCTCTTTACCTCTAAAAAAAGACAAGTGAAGAGGTAGAAAGGGATTAATGGGTGACTAACCTCGCCGTTAACCCCATGGAAAAGAAGGATGACGTTAGAGATCCAGTTCCATTAGTTCCAGTATTAATAGATACAGTATTGCATTTCAACCTAGAATGTATGATACTTATCCATTTTTACAGCCAGTGTCTAGAAATAACATGAAGGACGGCCAGAAAAGCTATTGGCTGATTTGATGCTTTTCAGCTGCTTGTGCACATAAGAAAAAAAACCCAATACGGAATGTAAATAATACAACGCAACTGTAATGGCAAAATAATTAGGGTTATTATTAGATTATTAATATGCCTCCCGTATCTTTTTGTTGATGTCAAAGATAGGACAACATGGCCTTATCTTCAAAAATCATGAACAAAAGTGCACATGGTAAAGAAATATGAGTAAACTGTTTATTTTAAAGGATTTTTTCTATTATTATGTTACTGTGCTGAGTCACTTCTCCAAAGTAAAATTTGTTCTGAGGCAAAACCAGCTGAGAAGCACAGATCTGCTGCTGCCCATTCAGAGTCATTAGCCGAATAAAATTAGACAGTGGAAGTTGATCCATTAATGATCCATAAATACAGAAAATATACAAATCTATTTATGCACTTTAGCTACAGTCCAGTCATATGCAACCTTGCTTGTTTTATTTTGAATGCTTTTTCGTTTTGTCTTGTGCTGCGAGTATTTAGTTTAGATGAATTGCAGGTTTTGCAAACTTGCACTGCCTAAAGCTTCTGATGTCTTGATGAAATTGAACAATTGCTTCTGCCTCAACTGACCATAAACACGACATGCAGGACGCCGAAATACAAACTGGGAAGAACGTGTTTTAGGACACTGATAATAAATCTGCCTCAGTTTATATGTTTTCTCCTTTGATTCTTTTGTCAAATAACCCACAAATGTGCTTTATTTGGTAATGTGTGTGTGATTGATTTACTGATCAGAAATCCTGTTTTCAATTTTCTAGAACATTTTGTTTAGTCTTTGCCCGAGACAGCGATGGCTCTTTCCATCAATATTTAATACATGGATTCCCACACTTTCTTGTTATGCCCTGCTCTAACATATTTAATTGGCTAGATATTGCTCTTTTGTTCAGTAAAACTAAGCCATGATGAGGTGTGGTTTGAGGGAATCATTCATTTGAGTTGGTCGTTCAAAAGAATTGGTCAAATGATTCGCAAATTGGAGTGATTCATCAATGAATTATTCTTAATTGAACGAAAATTGAATTTTTAAAGTCATTATCCAGTCATGGCAAAATACTTGAAAGGTCAAAAAGTGCGGGAAACTAGTATTATTTAAATAATATACACTATAAAAAACACTGGGTTAAAAACATCCCAATTTGGGTTGTTTTCAACCCAAGGGCTGGGTAATTATAGCATAGCTAATGGGTTGATTCGTTTTTACTATAATACTAGCTTTTTTTTTATTTTTTTTACTTCATACATGAATTAATGTTTACGGATCAACTTAAATCCTCTACACTTTTCCTCTACACAACCACTGGTTTGCATGATAATTCCTTTATTTTCGTATTTTATAGTATAGCATATTTATATAGTTTTTAATACATATTGCCTACATTTAAGCTCGTTTAACAAATATTAGAAGTAAAAATTAAACATTTATAAGTAATTCAAGTATAATCGATCAGTCTCTGTTGTCCTGTTTCCACCGTAACGGCGCTGGATCTCGTGCCGGAGATGGCTCGCGTTCGACGGGGGAACTGCTAACTTCAGACCGCCGCCGCCTGCGTTTCACTCGCAGCCGAAAAATGTTGTGACTCCATAACCTGTCCATAAATAATCAGTTTTCAATTCTGAAAACATATTTTAACATCCTATGTATTTATATTCTGTATCTTTTTGAATAAAATCATAAAATGCGTTTCCATCACGTGACGACCTACGCAACACTCGTTTAGGTGACTCACACTGCGCCCCTATATGTTGCTTTGTATAAAATTAAAGATATAGACCTTATGTAGCTCCGCCCCCTTTCAGCGCCGCGCTCGTTGTCTTTTGACTTCCGGTTTGTATTTCCACAGCGATCTTACGTGTTTATGAATGAACTGCTCGTTTTAAAATCTTCCCGATCTACTGATATTTGTTAAGACATCTGCTTTAAACATAACAATGCTCATGATAACTTTAAAAATCCACTTCACCAGCTAATTATTCTTAAACAGCGATGCCATAGAAATATACAGAGCTACCGCAATAACGGAAGTTAAAAGACAATATTCTAAAGATGGCGGCGCGCTTGTTTCTCTGGTGCATAAGGTCTATACAGAACAATAACGATTTTTTTAGACATAATAAAACGTACACAAACCTTTATTTTACCCAAGACATAAGGTCGCAAAAAGCCCGCGATAAATAACTCAAACCCTATGTTGTTACGTCTGACCCAGTATCTGGGTAAAACAAAAACTACCCAAACACTGAAAAAATACCCCCCCCCAAAAATGTAGAAAAAATAACCCAATGTTTTTCTTTTTAGAGTGTAACTTTTTTTCGTTTTTATCTATATATCTGTCTATTTATCTATCTGTCATTTTTTTTTTTTTTTAATATTTGATTTTATTTAATTTTATAGTGAAAGATGACCCGGTCATGTTCTTGGCAGGTGTTACAGTGTGAAAATATGTATGGTTCTGTACTGTATGGGAACGTGTCAAGGCTGATTTTCACATAAAGCAGACTTTTTTAAGAGGGTTGTTTACTCTGGGTCCGGTGGGCGGAGGGTTTTACTGTATGTAGCCTACTTTAAACTATAGGACTGAATTCAGCAGTTAAACACCGGTGGGTTTGGCTCCGCGCGCGTTACGCAGCGTGAGTGAAATCTGAGGAGGGTTTAAAAGGCTTTGAGCAGAACCACAGACAGTCGAGGAGAGCCATTTGAAGATCTGAGTTGCGCGCGCATTAGATACTAATAACCTGTAAGTGTCTCGGGCAAAGACAAAATGGGGAAAGTTAATGATTCATCCCTTGTGGGATTTAAATCTGCAATATTTTGTTTACTAACACAGATATTTAATCAGTAATCTTTGATCTATCCAATTCTTAGCGCGCAACAGGACACCGGCGTTTCCATTTACGCGCGTCGTTTTAACGCGTTGGGCTGCTGTTGTTTTTGACGAATTGTACAATGGGACATCTGAGCAACACATCGCACCCGGCCAACTCCACCGACCCGTTCGGGCGGGATGAAGAGGTCGCCAAAATCGAGATCGCGGTCCTCAGCGTCACCTTCGCGGTCGCCGTGATCGGGAACTTCAGCGTCCTGGTGGCCATTCACAACACCAAGAAGAAAACCTCCCGCATGCACCTGTTTATCAAACACCTGAGCCTGGCCGACCTGGTGGTCGCGTTTTTCCAGGTCCTTCCACAGCTGTGCTGGAAAATAACCTTCCGTTTTTACGGCCCGGACTTCCTGTGCCGGATCGTGAAGCACCTGCAGGTGATGGGCATGTTCGCGTCCACATATATGATGGTTATGATGACTCTAGATCGGTATATCGCCATCTGCCACCCTCTCAAGACCCTCCAGCAGTCCACGCGGAGATCCCACATCATGATCGGGGGCACGTGGATCAGCAGCCTGCTCCTCAGCACCCCTCAGTACTTCATCTTCTCCCTCAGTGAGATCCAGAACGGCTCTGATGTTTACGACTGCTGGGGTCACTTCATCCAGCCCTGGGGACCCCGCGCGTACATCACCTGGATCACAGCCGGGATATTCCTCATCCCGGTGATCATATTAATGACTTGTTACGGGTTCATATGCCACAGCATCAGGATGAACATCAGATATAAGACGAAGAAGACGCCGACTGATGGCGCGCACAAGAATGGGCTGATCGGAAAGAACTCGGTGAGCAGCGTGACCACCATCTCCAGAGCGAAGCTGCGCACCGTCAAGATGACGTTCGTCATCGTTCTCGCGTACATCATCTGCTGGGCGCCGTTTTTTATCGTGCAGATGTGGTCGGTGTGGGACAAGAACTTCAGCTGGGATGGTGAGTGAAAGTTTGATTCAGATATTTCATACATTTTTAGTATTAAACGTGCAGGCAAACACGTTTTCCACATGTGGAACTGTTGCAAAACCACATGTTTTTCATGTGCAAAGTAGGTGAAATTCAGGCGTTTTTAAATAGCCTATAATATTTAATTAACAAACATTGTTATATTACGGTATATAATGCCTAACAGATTAATGTACATTTAAAGAGTGTGTACTTTATGCACATTTATTCATATATTTCATACATAATTATATTTTAACTACAGTAGTCAACATTTGAAGTGGATCAAAAACCTTTCTCAGGACTACTTTTTTTGATCCACTTCAAATGTTGACTACTATATTAAATATGCAGGGTAACACTTTATAATACCTTTCAACTTATTGTAATATAATATTTAACTGAACAAAAGTATTATGTTGTATAATGCTTCACAGATGAATGTACATGCAACATTTGAATATCAGTAAATACATTATGCAGAATTAACAAAGAGCTAAATGTCATGCATTTCTTACATATTTCATATTTGCATATAGATTAATAATGGATTGTACACTGTGCAAAGTGAAAATGTGCACTTAAACTTAAAGTAAGTTACCTGGTTTCCTTAAAAATTTTCGGTTCATTGAAATAAAATTTAATACAATGAAGGCGATTGTTTTAATCAACAGAAACTCAAAATATTATGTTATCTGAACCACATTAATTATATAAGTTACAGTGCATCTTGTTTGACCCTAAATATAATATATATATACTTTAATATATAGTGTTACTTGTAGTCTGATAAACACACATCTCTTTTCAGAATAATGCATTTTCTGTGTCAAATATAAATAGAAAACATATTGTATTCATGGGGCATGAATGTGGTAACAATAAAATTGTCTCCTATACATATATATGAATTTTAAACTAAAATCTTAATAAAAAAAAAAGTGCATATATGTATTGTATTGTTCTAATCGCACAGCAGCTTTGTGAAGTTTAAATGTAATGTGCAACAAATGGCTGCTAATGGAAAGAAGTGATAATGCGTTAAATATAGTCTGTCTGATATGCCTATAAAGATCATTTGAGAAATGAAGTCATAGACCAGAATAGAGTGTCCATGCTGAACATCTGCAGAGGGTTTACGATGTGTAAATCTGTCATTAAAATTCCACATGAGGTTATGGGATGTTTATTTAACACAATTTCACCCCATTTTCACCTAGAAGTTGGATGTTGGATGACGCATGTTCTAAGCTATTGTAAAATGCTGGTACAATGTAACATTCTGTATTAATTGCCTTTGCTATGTATAGTTTTGCTAATATCTGGCAACACACTAGATGAATGACTAAAAGCCCAACTAAATGAAAAAAAATCTGTATGTATCTATATCTATCTTTATCTTATATATAATAAAATAAAAGATAAAGTTTTTTTTTTTTTTTTTTTTCATTTAGTTGAGTTTTTAGTCATTTTTAACCAGGTATTATGCCTTGTGTGTTGCCAGATATTACTAATAGTAACCAGATTTTTGTTTTTTTGTTTGCCAAACAACATAGCAATGGCTGTTATTATAGAATGTAACACTGTATCAACATTTTAGAACACGCATCATCCAATCAGATTCTAAAGTCGCTGTACTGGCCAATCAGAATCCAGGAGTGGAACCATATGCTTTATAAAATAATTATTTTACACAGTGTCATTATCTTTTTTCAAGAGTCAACGAGACCTCCAGATTTAAAATTATCTATATAGACTTTAGAATCTGATTGGACGATGCATGTTCTAAAACGTTGATACAGTGTTACATTCTATATTAATTGCCATTGATATGTTGCTTGGGCAGCTGTAAACAGCCAACAGTAAGACTAATGAACTGCGTTACTTGTGAAAAGGATTATTTTGATTATTAATATTAAAAGGCACTATTTATTTGACATCTGTGTTTCTGAATTTAAAGCATGTTATTGATGTCCATGTGTGTTTTCTCTCTGTCTAGATTCAGAGAACACGGCCGTCACTCTGTCTGCGCTGCTGGCCAGTCTGAACAGCTGCTGTAACCCGTGGATATACATGGTTTTCAGCGGACACCTCCTGCACGACTTCACTCACTGCTTCCCCTGCTGCCATCGGATCCACCAGAGCTTCAGGAAAGAGGACTCTGACAGCAGCTTACGCAGAACCACGCTGCTCACCAAAATCACCAACCGAAGCCCCACGTGTAGCTCGGGCACCTGGAAAGAGTTCGATCATTCCCCCAAATCTGACAGGTCGGCTCCGGCCGGGACGTGATGCACGCAGCCCCTGGGAATGTGACTTTAATGACCGGCACTTTGGTGAGACTCTCGCAGCAGCGCGACGGGCCGCAGGTTCAGACTCAGAGATCTGGATGCTGATTGAGTTCCAGATAAGTGAAAATACACAAGCTCAGGAGAGTTAATTCTGTTTCATTTAAGCATGTTTCTCTTAAAACTAAAAACAGAGACACTAGGTGTCATCCAGTAAGAGTACAGAGCTGTAAAATGAATATGGAGAACAGCTCGGATGATTTGATGAGAAGCATTTGTGTTTTCAGACTTTTTATTGCAGCCAAGCAAAGATTTAAGGCATTGTTGAGATCTTTTCTGAAGCTTTTTTTTTCTTTTTTTTTTCTCTACTTTAGCTGAAGTCTTCATTGCTGTCGTCAGAGAGAAGTTTGGAATAATAAATAAGAAAGAAGTCTATGGACACTTGTTTCCACCACTGAATAAAAAATAAAAGATGTAATTGCAACTAGCAATCTAGATTGATCTAGCAATTCTGATTTTTTTTTTTTTACTCAGAATTGTGTGATATAAACTCACAATTGTGAGGAAAAAAGTCAGAACTGTGAGATTTAAACTTGTAAATTGTGAGAAAAAAGTCAGAAATGCAAGAAAAAAAGTCAAAATTGTGAGAAAAAAGTCAGAATTGCAAGATATAAACTCGTAATTGTGAGAAAAAAGTCAGAATTGTGAGGAAAAAAGTCAGAATTGTGAGAAAAAAGTCAGAATTGCAAGATATAAACTCGTAATTATGAGAAAAAAGTCAGAATTGTGAGGAAAAAAGCCAGAATTGCAAGATATAAACTCGTAACTGTGAGAAACAAGTCAGAATTCCAAGATATAAACTCGTAACTGTGAGAAACAAGTCAGAATTGCGAGATATAAACTCGTAACTGTGAGAAACAAGTCAGAATTCCAAGATATAAACTCGTAATTATGAGAAAAAAGTCAGAATTGTGAGATATAAACTCGTAATTGTGAGAAACAAGTCAGAATTCCAAGATATAAACTCGTAACTGTGAGAAACAAGTCAGAATTGCGAGATATAAACTCGTAATTGCGAGAAAAAAGTCAATTGCAATATATAAACTTGTAACTGCGAGAAAAAAGTCAGAATTGTGAGAAAAAAGTCAGAATTGCGAGATATAAACTTGTAATTGCGAGAAAAAAGTCAGAATTGTGAGAAAAAAGCCAGAATTGCAAGATATAAACTCGTAATTGCGAGAAAAAGTCAGAATTGCAAGATATAAACTCGTAATTGCGAGAAAAAAGCTCAGAATTGCGAGATATAAACTCGTAATTGCGAGAAAAAGTCAGAATTGCAAGATATAAACTCGTAATTGCGAGAAAAAAGTCAGAATTGCGAGATATAAACTCGTAATTGCGAGAAAAAAGTCAGAATTGTGAGAAAAAAGTCAGAATTGCGAGATATAAACTCGTAATTGCGAGAAAAAAGCTCAGAATTGGGAGAAAAAAGTCAGAATTCCAAGATATAAACTCGTAATTATGAGAAAAAAGTCAGAATTGCAAGATATAAACTCGTAATTGCGAGAAAAAAGTCAGAATTGTGAGAAAAAAGTCAGAATTGCGAGATATAAACTCGTAATTGCGAGAAAAAAGCTCAGAATTGGGAGAAAAAAGTCAGAATTGCAAGATATAAACTCGTAATTGCGAGAAAAAAGCTCAGAATTGGGAGAAAAAAGTCAGAATTGCAAGATATAAACTCGTAATTGCGAGAAAAAAGCTCAGAATTGGGAGAAAAAAGTCAGAATTGCAAGATATAAACTGCAACAAAATACAAGTCATTTGTAAGAAAAAAATTATCTTTTACTCTCTGGCGAAAACAAGCTTCCATAGAAGCCTCTTCTGCTCACCAAGGCTGCATTTATTTGACCAAAAATACAGTAAAAAAAGTCAAAATATTATTATAATTTAAAATAACTGTTTTCTATGTGAATATATTGTAAAATGTAATTTATTCCTGTGATTTAAAGCTGAATTTTCAGCATCATTACTCCAGTCTTCAGTCACATGATCCTTCAGAAATCATTCTAATATGATAATTTGCTGCTCTTGAAAACAGTTGTGTTGTTTATATTTTTGTGGAAACCATGATACATTAAAAAAATAATTCTTTTATTCACCAAGGACACATTTAAACTGATCAAAAGTGACAGTAAAGGCATTTATAATATTACAAAAGATTCTGTTTCAAATAAATGCTGTTGTTTTCAACTTTCTGTTCATCAAAGAATCCTGAAACATAAAAAGTATCACGGTTTTCACAAAAATATGAATTTTCAACAGAATTTGAGCAGCAAATCCGCATATTAGAATGATTTCTGAAGAATCATGTGACACCTGAAGACTGGAGTAATGATGCTGAAAATTCAGCTTTGATCACAGGAATATAAATTACAATTTAACATATATTCAAATAGAAAACAGCTATTTTAAATTGTAATAATATTTCAGAATTTTTACTGTATTTGTGATCAAATAAACAGCCTTGGTGAGCAGAAGAGAGGTCAGTCAAAAACTTACCAGTAATGTATGTTTAATTTAAAATCGTTGTTTACTGTGTAGAAACATTTCACAAAAGGCACTTGAGGTATTGTGTCAAATTGCGTATATATTCACGCCACCGCATGCTTAACAACTTGCAATATCTACAACCTCTCGCACCGTATTGCTTATACAGCTCACGGTCCATTATGGAAACAGTGGGAACATGGAAAACGCAGTAAATCTCTTTAGGGACTGCGGCACAATGAGTCCTGCGAGGCATTTCCTGCGATAAGCGTCTACTTAAGCCTGGCACTGGATGTATTTTGGCCCCGATTACGCGACCCTCGCGCCAAAGTAAACCAGACACCTGCTGCCAGGGACAAAGCCGAGAGCGAGCGTGTGGATTTCACACAGGGCTGGACGCTGTAAGCAAAATATATCCGTCTCCAGAAAATAAATGAATGTTGCACTAAATAAAACATAGGAAACGCTCTGCTTTATGAAATATTGACGTCACTTTGGCCGTTACGGGGCGGCATGAAACCTTCCGGGCATGAACTGTATCAGATTTATCTTAAAATTAATGTTTTCACATGGCCAAGCATGTCTTTACTGGTCATGTGTCAGGTTTAGGACTCTTTCAGGTGTTTGAATGTAAAAATACTAAGCTATTCAAGGCTGTTTATGTATATAATAAAGTTGTAAATAAATGCACAGCTATAACAGAATGTCTTTATAATATCCGATGCCTTTGTTTGTGTGCGTTCGGTCAATATTGAAATGCTCAGCATTGTTGTGGCGACTTCACTGCCAACTTTAAATATGTTGCACCTCTCACAAATGTCTCAGTGTATCCGTGTGCCAAATCCAATAAATCAAACCTTTCATGAAATATTAGTTCTGGATCTGTGGCGACAAATGTGTTTTTAGCAACCGAGCCGTTTCTAGCGCTCTTCATGACAGTCTGCCATTCAAGTGTAAGTTTATACTTGTTTTTATTAGCTTTTTATGAGTGTACAAGTGTGACTGAAATGCTTTCAGAAAGACTAACTGATAGAATATTGTTCCAGTGTTTGAAATTTGATGAAAGATCAATTTCTGTTCCAGTACAAGTGCCACATGCAAAACCAAAAAGTGGATTAATGACTATATTTCTGCTTTGTACTTTCACAAAAAAGTGTTTGCAAATGCAACAACAGACTCTTCATCACAATGAAAATTGCCTACTAGGATCCTTTCCAAACATCCCATAATAGCTTGAGAGTTTCCTGTTTGTTTCCTGTTTAAGGATGTATGTTCTCTCTCCTGAATTTACCAACTTTTCTCCTTTCCAGTCCACGAGTCCAGAGATGAGACAGCTGTGGTCTCTGTGTGTGGGTGTGTGTGTGTGTGTGTGTGTGTGTGTGTGCGTGAGAGACCGAGTTACAGTCTCCCGAGCTTCTCACATCAAACTCGCATGTTTATGAACATTCTCTGTTGCCACCTTTGACCTTAATGTATTCCAGACGCACCCGTGAACCGGGAATACCAACGGAACAAATTATGTTGGATCGCGCTTCATGTAAGTTGTTTCGTTTCTGAGGGACGATGTTGAAGAGATGTGACGGGAAAAACTAAGACCACACTGTGTTTTCGTAATCATTTCCATGTACTCTTCCCTGCTGAAAAATAAAAACAAGTAGGTTTGTTGGCCTTAGCTGGTTTAAGGCCCGTTAACACCAAGAACGATAACGATAACGTTTCTAAAAATTGTTCTAAATATAAAAGAATAGCACTGTCCACATAATAATAACAATACAGAGGAACGATCTCGTTGGGATCGCTTTCAGAACGTTTTTTTTTTTCCCCCCCAGCCGTTTAACGATAAAACACTGACAGCCAATCAGAATCCATTCTATTTCAAGGGCTCGCGTCGCGCATTTTAAAATGGCGGACGACATTGCGGAGAAGTTAATCGCCAGTCAAAAAATTAGATCATAATGCCAGGCTAGCAAACAGTGTAAAATAAATTACCTCAGATATCCAGCGCTAGTTTTAACAACACTGTCTTGCTTCCTTTGAAGTTGCAGTGAAAAAGCCTTGGCGTTGTTTTTATTCCACTATATTGACTAAATTCACTGTTAAGATTAGATCGGCTATACCTATTCACTCGATCGAAACATAGTATGCTGAGGACATCTGCTGGTTAAAGCCGTGTAAATGCAACAAGAACAGAAAAACCATGTTGTACTACACACTTTAAAACCGCGTGAGCTAAGAATGAACTGACCGTTATCGTTCGTTGGTGTGAACGCAAATATAATTATCGTTATAGTTATCTTTATAGGCTAGTTATCGTACTTGGTGTGAAAGGGCATTTAAAATGGTTTCGATGCTCTTTTTGACTATTAACATAAATCATTCTTTCTATTTCTACGAGCAGTTTATTCTTTATCAGCGTTATGTTTCCATGCAGAATCTTCAACATCAAAGGAATTTTTCCATTGGTTCTTTGTAATAAAAAATATTATTTTTAGATCATCAAAATGTTCTTTTGTTCACACTAAGCAAAAAAGAAAAGGAAAAAGGTTCTTTTAAGAAATGTTTCTGAAAGTTTCAAGAATCCAAAATGGCTTTCGGAACCTTTTATTTTGTTGAATAGATTTCAGATAAATTCCCAGATTGTAAAAATTAAATGAAAATGATGATGCATCAGAAAATTGTGTATAGACTTTGTGATCAGCAATTTGTGCATATAAAGTATCATTTTATAACTCTGAAAACAAATCAGTACAGTTGTTTATGAATATCTCCGGTGCTTCTCGCGTGGCGGTCGGTCAAAAATTTAATTTCAATGAAATTAATGTACTTTATTTTAGTTCAATTATGTTTTTTATTTAATATTTTGTATTTTTATGGTGCTAAATTGTATTTATGGAATAGTTATGATCCATTCATTACCCTTTAACCACAGCAAAAATTAAATTTCCAGCTTAAACTGCCGTAAATCTTGAATGTTTTGGAGCACAGACTGAAGTTTGGCCTCTTTTTAAAGAAGACACTTGGCAGTTTATTGCTGAAGTGAAAAAAGGGGAAAGAAATTATAGAAGCTTAAGTTTATTATTATGAAAAATGCACAAAAATTCTATTTTTAAATTTTATATGAAATATAATATATATTTCCCCAAACATGTTTTACTCTGAACTGTGAGAAAATTAAAACCATAAATCTAAACAAAATCTGTTTCAAAAAATGAGCTTTCAGTAAGATTTTGTTTGGGCGCAGTACCAAACGCTTCCACTAGATGAAATTCATTAATTTCCAATGTGCTCATTTTTTTATTTCGAACAATACAAGTGTGACTATTTTTTTCAGGAGCATTTAACCTTTTCGAATCATGTCCATTATTTTTTTTGTGTGTTCACATAGCAAGTGCCAAAACCTTTACCAAGTTTCGTACCATTCAGATTAAGTAAAAAACAAAACGTAAACTGAGAGTTAACTTGTGCAACAGTGGCAAATCCAGTGATTTGATTTTCCTCAAAAGTGCTTATTGTATCAGCCTCATACTCAGTCTGATTACAAAACCTGCCAGAAGTTGCATAAGGCCA
Organism: Elopichthys bambusa; assembly: GCA_037101425.1. Taxonomy (NCBI): domain Eukaryota; kingdom Metazoa; phylum Chordata; class Actinopteri; order Cypriniformes; family Xenocyprididae; genus Elopichthys; species Elopichthys bambusa. Next base: position 1,827,216 of record CM074455.1, read on the forward strand.
ATCAGATTAGAGCTTGCCAAATTGGGGGGGGGGGAAAGAAAAAAAAAAAAAAAACATTTTCCATTTTTGTTCTTTAGTGACTGGACTGTGAGGCTGAAACTAACAAGTACCTTCTGAAACCATAAATTCTGACTATAGTGGAAACCAGCAAGTTGTCTCAGTTTAATCAGTTTGTGTTCTTCAGCAGGGTTATTTAAGGTTATCTGGGGTTGTCAAACACTCTCTCTTCAAGGTATCAAAGCAAACCAGGGGTCCAACTAATATTTCCTGCAGCTATAATTTCTCATGTTCTATTCTTTGCCGCCCTGTTGCTGAATGATCAGATGTAATGAAACTTCACAGGTCTGGTTTTCTCTCGGCTCAAAAACCTGCAGTGCTTTTCCGATGATGAACATTGCTTTGTTCCTTAAGCTGAAGCTGAATCTGAGAAATTACCGTGAAACAGAAAGCTGAGAGGATGTTTTACAGGAAAAAGACCCTGATCTGTGAACATGGAGCCATTATCACATGCACAGTTTCTTCTACAGGTCTGGTTTTACTTATAAAGAGGGTTTAGCACAAAACATGAGCATATTTTGCCTCATCTCTATGTTTATAACCCGTATGTCTTGATGATTTTATAGGTAAAGCATTTGTGTTTAATGCCTAAAACTTACATAGGCATTCGTACAAGGTACTTAAAGTGCTTGAAGTACTTGAAGGTTAATCATATATTCATGGAAAATATCAGTTTGAATAAGAAAAGCGGTATCTTTGCCATAGTATACTTTCAAAAGTTAAGGGGATTTCTTATGACTGAGATGTCTTTTAAGCATCACCCCGGAGCCGCTTTGCTCGTAGGTTGCGCCTTATAAGGTGTTGTACCTTTTTGTTTAGAATTTGAAAGATAATAAAGATATTATTTGGTAAGTGAGATCTCCTTTAAAAAACAAAACAAAAAAAGTGGTGCTTGAAAAGTCATTTTACAGTATGAACCCTGTTAATTGCATCTGCAGTTTTCTTATTCAAGTCAATGTGTTCAACAGGACCATCCACTTCCAATACATTGGCTGAGGATTCATGTCTGCATTTTTGCTTACTTGCGTAGAGCACATTTCAGTCCTAAAACTTCAAAACTATGATCACAGTGTTTCCTCTCAGAATTAGTCAATTTGACAGTTTGTGGGTCATTCCTGTTCCGCCAAACATGTTGAACTCTTTAGCTATTAATGAATGATTGTGCCTGTGTTGTTATTTAAAAAAATAAAATAAAATTCTATAAAAGGGTATATTGGAAAATCTGTTCTGAACAAACAGACATTTCAGCTTTATTAATTCTAACATGATTATTTATTCTCTTACACAACCATAAGGGAATTGACTTTTGTTAGGTAAAGGGATTTTTTCTTTTTCTTTTAAAAAGGACAATAAAAATAGGATGGAAATGGGTACAGAGGACACATAAATTGAACATGAATCAACATATTGCTAGCATGATTTAGCAGGTTGCTAGGATGATTTAACACAATAGCATGAATAAACATGTTTCTAGCATGATTTAGAACACTGCTTGCATGTATTAGCACATTTAACGCATTGCTACATTAACAATTAGCAAGATTTAGCACATTACTAACATGTTTTAGCGTGTTGTTAATGTGATTCAGCACTTTGCTAGCATTAAATTAGCATGTTGCTAACACGTTGTAGAACGTTGCTAACATGAATTAGCATGTTTTAACACTTTGCTAGCAAGAACTAACATGTTGCTAGCATTTTTTAACACTTTAACATGATTTAACATGTTTTAACACATTGCTAACATGAATTAGCATGTTGCTAGCATGTTTTACCATATTGCTATCATGGTTTAGCACTTTGCTATCATGAATTAGCATCTTTTAACACATTGCTAACATTAATTAGCATGTTGCTAACATGTTTTACCACATTGCTATCATGATTTAATTTACCACATTGTTAGCATTAATTATCATGTTTTCACACATTGCTAACACGATTTAATGCTTTGCTAGCATGAATTAGCATGTTGCTAGCATTGTTTAGAATGTTGTCCTAGGATAGTCATTAAGCTTTGCTAGTGATAGACAGCTTAAATACTCTATAAGTCTTATAGTACAAAAGTCTTCACCCCCTCAATGAAAGTCTATGGAACTTTTCGTAGTTTTGATCGTCCATTTAACGAAAATCATTCGTCGGATCAGTTAGAAAAGATACAACAACCAGAGTCAGAACAGTCTGAAGGTCTGAGGCGAGTTTGGTGGTTGTAGCTTGAAAGCTCTAGGAGGAGATATTGAAGGGGAAGATGCCAAATTTTGGCTCAGAAGAATACGTTTAAATAGTAGATCAGTATTTTGGCTTTGTCAAGCTAACATAAAAATAAATAAAAAAAATAAGAAGCATTGAAATGGTTTAAAGTTCAGTGGTTTACAAATTGTTAATTTATTGATGATTTCAAGAATTTAATATATTATCCAATATATCAAAGCAAATGTCCCCGTTTCGGGGAGATACAGATGGATTGCATAATATTAATGACCCTTGTAAAGTTCATGATCAATTTTTATGCCACATTATAGATGCATGCTTGATGACTGATGATGAATCATGTTTGCTATTATGAAAGGTTGTCATATAGCTAAAGGTTGACATAAAATTGGCAAAATCTTGTTGCATTAATCTTAATTGTGCAATTTGTTGTCAGACATCAGTAGGGGAGGATCATAACTCAATTATACTGGCTCAGCAACGTGAAAGAAGGCCTTTAAATGCACATCTGGATTTTGAATACTGGGTTTCTGTCTTGTCTTGATGGAGATTAATTGTTTCTCCTGTTAAATATAACAGACTCCTTTCCATTAGCTCTTTCCAGATGAATTTGTGTGATGTGGCTATTGCAGTTCGTTCTGTATAGATCTGGGATTATCTGAAGTCAGGCAATATTCTTCATTTATAACTACTGAACCACCAAAGTCTAATTTGCTTCTCTGAACATGATATTCTGGCGTAGATTCTCTCAGAGATGTTAACTTTACATGACAAGGAGCATGAAACCCCAAAACAAGGTCTAACCAGCGTAATTTAATCACAATCCCACTATCTGACCAAAACCCAGGGCTCTGTATTCTCATAATATGAACTCCAGCTGTTAGTGAATATTAAACGATCAGGAGACACCTCCATTGTGTACGGACAAGAGTTACACAAGAGCCGACGCTTACACAAGCTTCAAAGCTTTCATAACCGCCCATCTTTTCCAGAGATTCATGTTGTTGTGGAAAATATTTCTGTTCCTCTTAAACTCATCTGTAGATGTTCTGAGCTCATTGATGCGTTTGGGACATTAAGCTTAGATTTTCACTTGTTTACGGCACGATGATCCCAGAGAAGGTCTGAAGGTTTATGTCACTTTTGTTGTGTAATTTATTAGGACTGTAAAATATATTCCTAACCACCCACTTAACAAGCACCTTAGAATACCTTAGCAACTGCATAGCAACGCCTTAGCAACTGACCAGAACACCTTAGCAACACCCCAGCAACCACCCAGAACACCTCAAAAAGTGCATAATGATGCACTAGCAACCATCCAGAAAACCTTAGGAAACACCTAGCAATGCCCTAGCAACCACCCAGAACACCTTCGCAAATGCATAGCAACGCCATAGCAACCACCCGCAACACTTTAACAAGCACATAGCAACACCCTAGCGGCCATTCAGAAAACCTTATCAGCACAATACAAACCACCCAGAACATCTCAGAAAGTGCATAGCAACACCCTAGCAACCACTAGAACACCTAAACAGGTGCATAGCAACCATCCAGATCAGAACACAGGAAAAACACCCAAAACAAATGCATTGCAGTGCCCTAGCAACCACCCAAAACACTTTAGCAAATGCATAGTAATGCTCTAGCAAGCATCCAGAACATTTTAGTAAGCACGTAGTAACACCCTAGCAGCATTCGGAAAACCTTATCAGCATAATACAAACCACCCAGAACATCTTAGAAAGTGCATAGCAACGCCCAAGAAACCACCTAGAACACTTTATCAAGCACATAGCAATGCCCTAACAAACAATCCAGAGCATCTTATCAACACAGTAAAAACACCCAGAACACTTTAGCAAGTACACAGCAATGCCCTAGCAACCACCCAGAACACTTTATCAAGCACATAGAAACGCCCTAACAACCATACAGACCACCCTATCAACACAGTAAAACTCCCAGAACACTTTAGCAAACACAAAGAAATATCTTAGTAACCACCCAGAACACTCAAGCAACACAATATAAATTACCTTAAAATACTTTATCAAGTATAGCCCATAGTAACACCCTAGCAACCACCCAGTGCAAAACATTGCCCTAGAAACCATGTAACAGCGGTCTCTTCCAGTGGATGATTATTAGCCAGAATAAGTTTGTGGAAAACACCTCATGGTTTCATGTTACAGACTAAGAAAGTCAAGCCCATTTGAAATCCTGATGAAAGTTTTTCCCAAAGTTTCCTCCCCTCTGCTGCTCATTATGAACTCCCATTCCATAACAACGGGCCTTTTGTTATTCTTCTCCTGCTGTGTTCGTGGCGATACGGCTGTTGTCATGGGAAATGTTCATTAAGCAGCCTTGTTCAGAGTGTTCAGTTAAGAAGGTCGTTACAGTCGGACAGTGATTGATTGAGTGCTGTGTTTCACATGACAGGAGGGAAATCGGAATCATACATCTCTTCTTTGTATACGTTAAAACGGATGTCCCATGTGTGATAAATGAGCATTTCCCAGAATTCAGTGCCGACTACAATAACAGTCCCATCCTATAGTGGAACACAAACACATTTGTCTTTATCATATTGTATATTTTACCATAACAAAAGCTGCTTCTGAGAGAATGTGTGTAATTAACCCGAGAGGTTCAGCAAATATATGAAAAACTAGAGAATTCTTCACATTTATACATGCAAGACTTGTTTTTTTTGTGTTTTTTTTTTTAGTTCAAATCCCAACTGTTTTTATTATTCCATTTTCATTAATCTTGCAATCCTTTTGGGTTTTTGTTGAGGGAACTATTATGACAACTAACTTCCGGTTTTGGCCTACAAAAATGCAGCCTAGCAAGCGCCACTAAAAAAGAAGGCCGAGATCGCATACTCTCTCGAGTAGATACTCATTTTGAATAAGTAATTACTTCTCAATCACTACAAAAGTACAGATGCTGGTCATATAATTAGAATATCATCAAAAAGTTGATTTATTTCACTAATTCCATTCAAAAAGTGAAACTTGTATATTATATTCATTCATTACACACAGACTGATATATTTCAAATGTTTATTTCTTTTAATTTTGATGATTATAACTGACAACTAAGGAAAATCCCAAATTCAGTATCTCAGAAAATTAGAATTAAAACCAATACAAAGAAAGGATTTTTAAAAATCTTGGCCAACCGAAAAGTATGAACATGAAAAGTATGAGCATGTGCAGCACTCAATACTTAGTTGGGGCTCCTTTTGCCTGAATTACTGCAGCAATGTGGCGTGGCATGGAGTCGATCAGTCTGTGGCACTGCTCAGGTGTTATAAGAGCCCAGTTTGCTCTGATAGTGGCCTTCAGCTCTTCTGCATTGTTGGGTCTGGCATATCGCATCTTCCTCTTCACAATACCCCATAGATTTTCTATGGGGTTAAGGTCAGGCGAGTTTGCTGGCCAATTAAGAACAGGGATACCATGGTCCTTAAACCAGGTACTGGTAGCTTTGGCACTGTGTGCAGGTGCCAAGTCCTGTTGGAAAATGAAATCTGCATCTCCATAAAGTTGGTCAGCAGCAGGAAGCATGAAGTGCTCTAAAACTTCCTGGTATACGGCTGCGTTGACCTTGGACCTCAGAAAACACAGTGGACCAACACCAGCAGATGACATGGCACCCCAAACCATCACTGACTGTGGAAACTTTACACTGGACCTCAAGCAACGTGGATTGTGTGCCTCTCCTCTCTTCCTCCAGACTCTGGGACCCTGATTTCCAAAGGAAATGCAAAATTTACTTTCATCAGAGAACATAACTTTGCAGCACCACTCAGCAGCAGTCCAGTCCTTTTTGTCTTTAGCCCAGGCGAGATGCTTCTGATGCTGTCTGTTGTTCAAGAGTGGCTTGACACAAGGAATGCGACAGCTGAAACCCATGTCTTGCATACGTCTGTGTGTAGTGGTTCTTGAAGCACTGACTCCAGCTGCAGTCCACTCTTTGTGAATCTCCCCCACATTTTTGAATGGGTTTTGTTTCACAATCCTCTCCAGGGTGCGGTTATCCCTATTGCTTGTACACTTTTTTCTACCACATATTTTCCTTCCCTTCGCCTCTTTATTAATGTGCTTGGACACAGAGCTCTGTGAACAGCCAGCCTCTTTTGCAATGACCTTTTGTGTCTTGCCCTCCTTGTGCAAGGTGTCAATGGTCGTCTTTTGGACAACTGTCAAGTCAGCAGTCTTCCCCATGATTGTGTAGCCTACAGAACTAGACTGAGAGACCATTTAAAGGCCTTTGCAGGTGTTTTGAGTTAATTAGCTGATTAGAGTGTGGCACCAGGTGTCTTCAATATTGAACCTTTTCACAATATTCTAATTTTCTGAGATACTGAATTTGGGATTTTCCTTAGTTGTCAGTTATAATCATCAAAATTAAATGAAATAAACATTTGAAATATATCAGTCTGTGTGTAATGAATGAATATAATATACAAGTTTCACTTTTTGATGATATTCTAATTATATATAGTTATAGTTTTAATTTTATATAGTATAACTGTGTGTAGTATAAATTCATATGTACTACATTTGCCATGTTGTCATTTATTTAACATCTTTTGTTGTTTGATTAACATTAATGACAAATATTTAATTAAGCTACTGTCCATTTAAGACTGAATTTTGAAAAACTATGTGTGCATTTGACTATTCAGGCGCGAGGAGAACTGATCGCGCGCTGTCTGAGAGAACTGAGATCGCGCACAAGGACGCGAGAGAAAGCGCTTCTGGTGTGTGTCATTCAGCGCGATCCCGCCTTCACTAACGGCAAGTTAATCAATAACGAATTGTGATTGGATGGTACTTTTGTTCTTCGATGAATTGATTGGGCTGTTCTCACTTCTACTTCTTGTTCTATGATTACCCAATAATAAAGAAATTTTAGGAAGGATGAAATACGATGATTTTTCTTAATAAGTCGGGACACTAAAAATGGAGCCGAAATACGGGACTGTCCCGGGAAAAACGGGACTTCTGGTCAACCCTATTCATTAATTAGTATATAACTGAAACGATAGGTTGTGAAATCAAGTATTTCTCCTTCTTACTGTTTTTTAGTTAGCTCGTGTACTAGCATAGCATACATCTACCCGATTAGCCTGCTAGCTTAGCTTATATTATATTAGGAATGTTTTTCCTAAAATAGTTCCCAATTACATGTTTCAAATTAATGATGTTCATGTGTACTAAGCATGTCAATTAATTTATTAAATTACAATAGTAATATTATATATTACACCACATTGCTATTATTGTGTATTGAATTACTTTTACAAAACATGGTATGTTTCAACAATCCTTATCCATTTTTAGGCATTGTTGTGTTTCCAGTTTGTTTTATTATGCAATACATAGATATTCATTTTATATTTCAAGCATGTTGTTTGTGCGCTTAATGTAATAAACGTCACATACAATTGTTAAATGGGTTATAATTAGTCAAGACATCATAAACTTTTGATCAGGCGTGGGTCCTAAAGGAGACCCGATTCCTCAATTTCTCATGACACCGGAAATAGGTTATCCGGGTACTTTTGCCTACTCTTTTATGAGTACTGTGAATTCTGACATAGCCTACTGCTTTTGTCACATACACATACTATATAGCAGGGAAGTATGAGATTTCGGATGCAGCCAATCACTCAATGCATGCAATATAGCGAAACCTAAATTAAGTGATTCTTTTCAGCACAATAAGTCCTTTATATGTAAATGAGGCTCATTTCAAAACGTGCTGGATTCACAAATGTCAGCGCCGTTGAATAAACGTGACGCTAGCGGTCACATGTAAATTAACGCTTATTTAAACGGCAGATTTGTAGATATTTTCTGTTGATCATTGCAGTAGTAATTGTCGCACTGCTTGCTTATTTGTAACTTCATCACGGATTGTATAGGTTTGCAGCATTAACCGATTTGCATGGCGAAAACAACACATGCAAATAAACCACATCGCCAGCGTGAGCAATTCATTAGTGAATTCCCTCCAAGTAAACCATCATATTTAAACATCTTGTTTTGTTGTTGTAATGACATTTGCCCTTGAGTCTGTCTTAATAAACTGGCAGTAATTCAGGTGTCTGTGACTTGCACATCAAACCAGTGCTGCGCAAACACATTAAAACATCACTAAACAACACGCCTGGCTTGACATTTCCAATCCAATTACATTGGAGAAATGCCACTCTTTGAGACGGTCTTTAGTCCTCATGCTCACTGACCCGGTGTCTCGTGAGATACTGATGGAAGTTTTTCCTGATCTTAGATCAGATCTCAGAGGATCTGGTTTTGTGATGCTGGTCTTGGATCAGTCTGGTTGAGGTTCATCTGGAAATAATTAAGGATTTTTTTTACCGTGTGAACAGCCAGATGATGGTGACATCATATAAATGATGGTGAGATTTTGTTGGGATATATATTTATTGTGCATCCAGAACATTCCAGAATCTTAAGTCACTCCATTCCTGCGTGATTTTCCGCGGCATCGAGTGGTGTGGATTGTGTGTCCTTTACACAATGTACACAGTGATGGTGTTAGATAATATAGTAATTCGATATACAGTATAAGATTGTTCTCTTGACCATAGATGGCAGAAAATCTCATCTCAATTCTGTCATTTCATCTGAATATCAACATATGATTTTGAGGTTAATTGATCTAATTTAGAGATCTGTGACACTGTATTAAGTTTTTGTGTGTATTTGTTAATGAGGAGTAAAATGAATAACTGAACTGGCACAGGTTATTATTTTTATAATTCGAACTGGCACAGAAGCTTATTGTTTGCCTACATGTATGTATGCCTACATTTCACACATTTTGCTATTTCATTAAAACCTATAGGCAAACTAAGTGAAATCATTCAATTTGATTCATTCAGTGTTGCTATTGTAGCCTATTAAAATATGGCTGATTAAATATGTATATATTAATTTCCCGTCATATCTCTATTAGCCTACTGGGATTCTGCTTTGTCTGTCATTGGTTATTCAACATCAAATTTAACATCAAAATCAATTGTATGGTATGACAACATTATGTTCTCAGAAACGTCCAGTTTTTTAATTGTTTTAACGTTTTTCTTCTTCTTCTTCTTCTTGGTTATCTGAACATTTATGGAACACATGGAAAACATTAAATCAATGTTTTCTCTAATTTATCATTTTATATAATGGACTAGGTTGCCAAATCTGCTGTTTTCACATGGTTTAAACTGTTGCAGCGAGTTTTTCCCCGCGGGAAAAAATTTCACCAACATTTTGACTGAAATGCTTTTATTGAAATATTTTATATTCTACCAATGGTAAAATTGTGCTAGATGTTAAGTTTTGTGAAGGAGGGACACTGGTAGGGCACTGTGAGCAGTGTTTTTGATTTGCATAACAGTGACTGTAAAATATGTATTTTACGTTTTGGAGGGGCATATTTTGAGTTTTGATATTTTGAATATGGCCATTGGGCTCAGTGTTGCCAAGTCCGTGGTTATCCCATGAAATTGGGCTACTTTTACACTGATGCCGCAGGTTGTTTTTCATGTCCACGGGTTGAAGCGACCCCAAATAACATGATATTTATCCCCTGGAATGTGAATTTTACCAGGGTAACCCCGCCAAAAACGCGAATTTTACCCCTAAAATTGGGCTAGTTTTGAGTAGCAATTGGATCGGGTTTTGTTGTGAAAACCTGGCAACCCATCTGGGAAAAAAGTAGTAGGCTAATGTTTAAAAACCATTAGACTAATGTCCATCTGAAATGTTTCAGAAATCTTTCCATGAATGATTAATAAATAAATAAATAAAATGTGTGTGCTAATGTTTTGATAACGTTTGATCAAATTTAACTTTGAACAAACTATTAACGTTACTGAAAGAACGTTTTGCTAGCTTGGCGTGTAGCAGGAGGAGTTGTTTCCTATGTAGAGTCCCAATCAGTTTAGCAGAGCTTTAATCTACGAGATGAATTTCTGACAGATTACCGTGATTTGTTTCTTTAGACATTCTGAACATGAATCCATCCAAAACAGACAGAAAAAATGATAAAGATTCCCCTCATAAACAGCCAGGCAGCGGTAATAAATACACTAACGCCTCTCGGTGCAAAAACATACTTTTCCACACTCGGGCATGGCAGAACGACCCAAACCGAATCCTAAATATTGACTTAGACCATCTATAGGATCCGGAGCGAATGCGTTGCGTTTGGCGCCAAATCTCCTCAGAAGCCCCGCTGCTGCTGCTAACTGCGGTTGTTTGCTAAAAACAGAAACAGACGCTGGATTAACCTACAATGATCCTGGACGGTTCAGGTGTTGTGCCGAATTCTGACCCCCGTGTGCTAATGAAAGCAGACTGACCCATGTCAAACCCTTCACACATTCTCTTGGTAACCCTGTTTAAATATTTAAAACTAGATGGCGCTGTCACAAAAACTAGGGTCCTAGAAATGCGGTCCTAAAAGTGCAGCCTAAGGCAGATAATACTGAATCCACCCGGGATGTTCAGTAATAGAGACGGTGAGCCATTTGTTTTTAGGAAACACTGACATCTAGTGGTCACTATGAGACACGGCAGCGCTTTATTTATTTAGTTTTTATCCAAAACAATACGCTAACATTTCTATTTAGTGACCACGTCTGTCTAACAGCTATTTTAAAAGTATCATGACAGCAAAGTATGGAATTAAATTCCAGTCTTTTCTTCACAAAGCCTCATAGCGCACAAATTGTCTATTTGTTTTGTTGAAAACGCCATATTCGGTTTGAAGTTTGAACAACACGAGGGTGAGTAAATAGCGCTAGTTTTCCTCAGAGCAACTATTCTTTTAATTATCTGTGTTGCTTTGGTTGTTGAGATGGATTACAGGCTGATTTGTGATTCATGTTAGTCAGATAACAGCTATAACAGATGGCATACATTTCTAGTGATTCTGCGCAAATCCCATAATCCCCTGGGATTATTGAAACAGTTGTTGAGTGTGATGTTGTTTAAACAGTTCAGTATTGAACACACAATATTAAATCGGCTAAAGTTGGAGAGATAAAGCACTTTTTAAAGTCTGATATGCATGCTGAATACATAAATCATAAAGCATGTGAACAAACTTATTTGCTGACACAGTCTGGGTCAAAGACTGCACTTTCAATGATGTTTCATAGAAGATCTTAAATATTAAATGATCCGAAATACTGATTATTAAAAGTATTCCCTCTTTTTCATATCGGTTATCGAACACTTAAAATATTTATTTAAATTATACTCTATTGTGGTTTTGTTGATTGTTGAACTCATATGAACTGATTTTATTTAGTTTGATTTTGTTCTTTTTTTTGTTATCTATGGTATCTATTATGTTATCTGTCTATCTATATCTATACTAATTTAAGCTTCCATTTTATCTATTTCTAATCTCATATTTCAAATCTGTTAATCTATCTATTTATCACTAATACTCTACTGCACAGCAACACCCTAGCAACCACCCAGATTACCCTAGCAATGGTATAGCAACACTCTAGCAACCACAGAATACCCTAGCAACCTCATAGCAACACCCTAGCAGCCACCCAGAGTACCCTAGCAACTGCAAAACAACTACCCTGAATACCTCAGCAACTGCACAGCAACACCCTAGCAACCACGTAGAATACCCTAGCAGCCACATAGCAACACCCTGACAACCACCCTAAATACCATAGCAATAGCATATCAACACCCTAGGAACCACTCCGAGTACCCTGAGCAACCACCATGCACACCCTAGCAACTGCATAGCAACCATGCAGAATACCCTAGTAACCACCTAGCAACCACCCAGAATACTCTAGTTCAGCACCTCAAAGCAACACCTTAGCAACCACTCCGATTACCTGAGCAACTGAATAGCAACACCTTAGCAACCACCCCGATTACCCTAGCAACCACTGAGCAACACTCTAGCAACCACCCCGAGCACCCTAGTAAGCACCCAGAATACCCTAGCAGCCACATAGCAACACCCTAACAACCACCCAAAATACCATAGCAATGGCATATCAACACCCTAGGAACCACCCCAAGTACCCTGAGCAGCCACCATGCACACCCTAGCAACTGCATAGCAACCATGCAGAATACCCTAGTAACCACCTAGCAACCACCCAGAATACTCTAGTTCAACACCTCAAAGCAACACCTTAGCAACCACCCCGATTACCCTAGCAACCACTGAGCAACACTCTAGCAACCACCCCGAGCACCCTAGTAAGCACCCAGAATACCCTAGCAGCCACATAGCAACACCCTAACAACCACCCAAAATACCATAGCAATGGCATATCAACACCCTAGGAACCACCCCAAGTACCCTGAGCAACCACCATGCACACCCTAGCAACTGCATAGCAACCATGCAGAATACCCTAGTAACCACCTAGCAACCACCCAGAATACTCTAGTTCAACACCTCAAAGCAACACCTTAGCAACCACTCCGATTACCTGAGCAACTGAATAGCAACACCTTAGCAACCACCCGATTACCCTAGCAACCACTGAGCAACACTCTAGCAACCACCCCGAGCACCCTAGTAAGCACCCAGAATACCCTAGCAGCCACATAGCAACACCCTAACAACCACCCAAAATACCATAGCAATGGCATATCAACACCCTAGGAACCACCCCAAGTACCCTGAGCAGCCACCATGCACACCCTAGCAACTGCATAGCAACCATGCAGAATACCCTAGTAACCACCTAGCAACCACCCAGAATACTCTAGTTCAACACCTCAAAGCAACACCTTAGCAACCACCCCGATTACCCTAGCAACCACTGAGCAACACTCTAGCAACCACCCCGAGCACCCTAGTAAGCACCCAGAATACCCTAGCAGCCACATAGCAACACCCTAACAACCACCCAAAATACCATAGCAATGGCATATCAACACCCTAGGAACCACCCCAAGTACCCTGAGCAACCACCATGCACACCCTAGCAACTGCATAGCAACCATGCAGAATACCCTAGTAACCACCTAGCAACCACCCAGAATACTCTAGTTCAACACCTCAAAGCAACACCTTAGCAACCACTCCGATTACCTGAGCAACTGAATAGCAACACCTTAGCAACCACCCGATTACCCTAGCAACCACTGAGCAACACTCTAGCAACCACCCCGAGCACCCTAGTAAGCACCCAGAATACCCTAGCAACCACATAGCAGCACCCTAGCAACCACACAGAACACCATAGCAAACAGCATGGCGTTAAAACCTTAAAAACTGTTTAAAACTACTTCAAATCTAAAGCTTTTAAAACTACTTTAAACTTTCTGGCTACTAGCTAGGCTTTCTCAAGCAAACATAGCGTTTGTCTACGAACTTTTTAATCTAGTTTTAAGTTGTCATTGTTACATTGTATATTTAAGTACTGAATGGTATTAATAGCAGGGCAGGATTAAGGTTTGGTTTAGGGTTAGTTGAATTATGCATCATTTTTGCCACATTAATACCTGCCACTGGGATTTACCATGGTACAGTGATGGTATCAGATAGTACTTTGAATTTCAGGACCATACTCCAATGTACTACTGAGAATACCATGGTAGTATTATGTTAAAATACTTATTCTTGATGGAGAGACATATGGGGTGGACAATCCCCAATTTTTTTTTTTTTTTTTTTTTTTTTTTTTTACATGTACATCATATAATAAGGAGGAAGTAAAATAAACGCGAGGGTCAAAGTCACCAATGGCTTGATGACGTCATCCAGGGTTCAGTTCCGTTCAGTTACTGAAGGTGCGCTCGGGCTGCGCTGCGTTTGAGCACCGGCGTCCAGTGCGCGTGCCCGCACTACAGCCTGTGACCACACACGCACACCACCATCATCACCACCACCACCACCATCATCATCATCTCTAACATCATCATGATGATGACACGCGTGCGGTCCGCCGTCTCCAACATCATCGGCGGCATCATGGCTTCGGGTGCCAACGCGCACGAGAACCATCCGGATCTGCCGCCCCGGTTCCCGTACAGCAGGCCGGATTTCCTCGCGCTGTCGCCGGACGAGGTGGAGTGCTCGGCGGATCATATCTCCAGACCCATCCTCATCCTCAAGGAGATGAAGCTGCCCTGGGCCGCCGGATACGCGGAGTGAGTATAGAGCCTACAGCGATCGCGCGCTGATTTGAGCACGCGGATGCTACAGGGAATGTTTGTGTTCTCAAAATGATAATCACATGAGGAATAGAGAATGAAAGATCCATGACACACATCCATACTTTCATTTCTATGCAGGTTTAGCAGGGCGCATGCGTGCATGTTGCGCATTATATCATAATCTGATTCAGATCAACGGTCCTAGTATACAGACTGTGCATCGAAATAAGATTTCAGACAGGCTGAAATCATACTAGGATAGAGAATATTAAACCAAAGCTGTGATTAATACGACAGTGAGATGATCAATACACTGACCTATATTGTTATTTTAGTATTATTAATATAATGCTATTATAGTATTTATTCATATATTTGAATTAGCCTTTATTTTTATACTTTCAAAACTAAGTTTTAGTCATTTTATGTTAAAATCCAGTTTATTCCAGTCTTAGTAGTTCTATTAAAAAAAGTTTTTCATCTAATATTTATATTTTCTTTTCTTTCAGCTTTATTTCAATTACCGAAAACTATTTTTAATAGTTATGGTTAACAAAATCAACACTGCACCTTACAAGAATGACAACTACAATATAAATATTTTGCAATAAGCGTAACATATTTTGTATAACCTCTAATCAGTGATTTATGTCATGGGATTTTTTGCA
The DNA here is from genome assembly GCA_037101425.1 of Elopichthys bambusa. NCBI lineage: Eukaryota > Metazoa > Chordata > Actinopteri > Cypriniformes > Xenocyprididae > Elopichthys > Elopichthys bambusa. Next base: position 1,842,350 of record CM074455.1, read on the forward strand.
AAGTAAATGAATGGGGAAAATACTTCAGTCCAGTACAGTCTCTATACATTCCAATTTCGAACATCTTCAACATGTTTATTTCACCTTTAACTCTCTGATATGAGGATGTTAAAGTGTGATTCACTTCCCTTCCTGATGTTGGCCTAGAGAAGTGAGATTCAGTGGGAAAGAGCTCTTGAATGCCTGGTCACATGACCAGCCACCTCTCTGATGATAAGAACAGGAAAACATTCACTACCTCAGCGGTTCTTCATGTCCTCTGGGTCCTGCGGTCTCATGCTTAATGTCCACTGATCTGATGTGGATGTTTAACTTGAGCAGTAGAGTATTAACCAGAACTAATGACCTTCAACACGACGAGAGTGAATGTTTATGCTTTTAGACCTATCTTGATGACTGTTCATCTATGTTATTTAGTCAAAGTTGCTTTATTTTAATTTTTCATGTGCAGCAGATGTGATGAAATGAATGTCCACTGAACATGTAACACAAGGTTTTACATGACAAACATCGTGTACAGAGGGCCCAATTTCGTCAAGTGGAACATCCTGAAACAACAGTCAAACAATCATTGGCAAAAACCCTACCCATAAAATGACCTGACCCTGAAATCTGATTGGTTGTGAGAAATGTTGTTCCTTGAATCCATTCACATTTTCACAGCATTTCCAGCCACATGAACGAGACGTCACAAATGTCCTTTCTGAATGATATGCGTCTCAGGACATGGTGTGGACCGTATGAACCCCGTTAGATCCTCATTAACAAATGAAGATGCAGAAATCAGTTTCCGTGGAAATCCTGTTGTGATGGGGGCGATTATCAGATGCTCATCAGGGAGCGTCATGCTGTCTTGTGCTCTTTAGACTCACGCTGTGACTCTTCTGAGGAAATGATGGCATCATCAAGAAGTGTTTAGGAGCTCGAAAAGCTTTGTTTGATGAAGACCTGATGAGGGTTGTAGATTTAAACTTAAGCAAGTATAACTATTCCATCATTATTATGGCAAATGTTTGTCAGTGTGAAAGGCTCTTGAATCTCTTTGGGTTATCATGACATCAAAATGAAATCATAATCATTTTTTTAAATTCATGTGAACCCCTACCCCTCCCTCTTCTCTTCTCTGTTTACTGGCGTGAGGGCGGGGCAACCTGTCACTCACATGAGATCCACCAATAGCAAACTACAACCATCCAATCAATTCCCCACAGACAAAATCAAGCCCGAGAATGGAACGCTATTCCAGCAACTATAAGAGAACTAGATACATATCAGTTATGTAGAGTTCAGGTAAAGAAATGGTTCATTAATAGTCAGCTCTGTCAACATTAGAATTTACACCTGCTGGATGTCCTGCTATTGTTTTGTATTTTTGTAACACAATATTGTATTGTGTTATGTATTTCTTTAAATTATACTAGCAGGTTTTTTTAACTACATATTTCTTTCTAGGGTGACTTGTCACATTCTGTCCAGGGACTACAGATGAAAAATAGCCTTCGGCTAATTCTGGTGCATTTACAGAAATGTTTTATTAATGTGCAATGTCCCTGTTAACTAAACAAATAAGTAAAATGAATAAATAAATAAACATCAGTAGCAATAACCAACAGCAGCAGCAGCAATAACCCATAACAGCAGTAGCAGCAATAACCAACAGCAGCAGCAATAACCCATAACAGCAGCAGCAGCAATAACCAACAGCAGCAGCAGCAATAACCCATAACAGCAGCAGCAGCAATAACCAACAGCAGCAGCAGCAATAACCCATAACAGCAGCAGCAGCAATAACCCATAACAGCAGTAGCAGCAATAACCAGCAGCAGCAGCAGCAATAACCCATAACAGCAGTAGCAGCAATAACCAGCAGCAGCAGCAGCAATAACCCATAACAGCAGCAGCAGCAATAACCCATAACAGCAGTAGCAGCAATAACCAGCAGCAGCAGCAGCAATAACCCATAACAGCAGCAGCAGCAATAACCAGCAGCAGCAGCAGCAATAACCCATAACAGCAGCAGCAGCAATAACCCATAACAGCAGTAGCAGCAATAACCAGCAGCAGCAGCAGCAATAACCCATAACAGCAGCAGCAGCAATAACCCATAACAGCAGTAGCAGCAATAACCAGCAGCAGCAGCAGCAATAACCCATAACAGCAGCAGCAGCAATAACCAACAGCAGCAGCAGCAATAACCCATAACAGCAGCAGCAGCAATAACCAACAGCAGCAGCAGCAATAACCCATAACAGCAGTAGCAGCAATAACCAACAGCAGCAGCAATAACCCATAACAGCAGCAGCAGCAATAACCAACAGCAGCAGCAGCAATAACCCATAACAGCAGCAGCAGCAATAACCAACAGCAGCAGCAGCAATAACCCATAACAGCAGCAGCAGCAATAACCAACAGCAGCAGCAGCAATAACCCATAACAGCAGCAGCAGCAATAACCAACAGCAGCAGCAGCAATAACCCATAACAGCAGCAGCAGCAATAACCCATAACAGCAGCAGCAGCAATAACCAACAGCAGCAGCAGCAATAACCCATAACAGCAGCAGCAGCAATAACCAACAGCAGCAGCAGCAATAACCCATAACAGCAGCAGCAGCAATAACCAACAGCAGCAGCAGCAATAACCCATAACAGCAGCAGCAATAGTCCATAACAGCAATAACCAACAGCATCAGCAATAACCAACAGCAGCAGCAATAACCCATAACAGCAGCAGCAATAACCAACAGCAGCAGCAGCAATAACCCATAACAGCAGCAGCAATAACCAACAGCAGCAGCAATAGTCCATAACAGCAATAACCAACAGCATCAGCAATAACCAACAGCAGCAGCAATAACCAGCAGCAGCAGCAATAACCCATAACAGCAGCAGCAATAACCAATAGCAGCAGCAATAACCAGCAGCAGCAGCAATAACCCATAACAGCAGCAGCAATAACCAATAGCAGCAGTAGCAGCAATAACCACCAGCAGCAGCAATAACCCATAACAGTAGCAGCAATAACCAATAGCAGCAGTAGCAGCAATAACCAATAGCAACAGCAGCAGCAGCAATAACCAACAGCAGCAGCAATAACCAATAGCAGCAGCAGCAATAACAGCAGCAATAGCAGCAGCATTAATAACCAATAGCAGCAGCAATTACCAACAGCAGCAGCGATAACCAATAGCAGCAGCAATAGCCCATAACAGTAACAGCAGCAATAGCAGCAGCAGAAATAACTAACAGCAGCAGCAATAACCAACAGCAGCAGCACGATAACAGCAGCAATAGCAGCAGCAGCAGTAGCAGCAATAACCAATAGCAGCAGCAATAACAAAACTAAACATATCAACATTGCCCATTACCATGCCAAACACTCTGATAGTAGTCATGACAGAACTTCCGTTTCATTCTGATTTTAAAGTTGCCTTCTCCTTGATACCTGCACATACTGAAATACCAAGACTGTAGCTGTGATGATCTTCTGTGTCTCTACAGGGTGATCAATGCAGGGAAAAGTGCCCTAAACGAGGACCAGGCGTGTTGTGAGGTGGTGGAGCTCAGGAAAAGACCCGCAGACCCGTCCAGCCCCAGCTACACGCCCACCAGGAGACGCTCCTCACTGCCCAGTGCAGACATACTGGAGACCATCGACAGCATGGTGAGGATCACAAGTCAAGTCAAGTGACCTTTATTTATATAGCGCTTTTAACAATGTAGATTGTGTCAAAGCAGTTTTACAGTGATAACTGGTACATTATTTTGGCTGCACAGCAGCTCTTAAAGAATAGTGTCAATGCAGGTAGATCAAAGCACTGTTGAATATTGAATGCCAAATGTCAAGTGTCCCCAACTAAGCAAGCCAAAGGCGACAGCGGCAAGGAACCCATCAGGTGGCAAACAGGTGGCCTTTCTGAGAGCTCTGATTGGTCAGATGGCTCAGTTTGTTGTGATCGGTCGCACCGAAAATGAAATTACCATATTTGATGCCATTGTTCGCATGCAGCCAATGAAGACCATAGGCAGGGATTATGCAAATGTGTTACAAACCTACGTAGGTTTACTGGCGACTTGTTTCAGGCAGTTCAGAAATGCTTTTTTCTTTTGAGAGACAATAACTTGACCTTTTCCTTTTACAAACAGCTATGTTACACACCACATAAAAGGTCATATCTGAAAAGGCATAATAGGGGCACGTTAAAATAACAAACTGTATGAAATTAACCCTATTGTGGGTAAAACTTGCATCTTTTCTTTCAGCAGTCGCTGGGATCAAATCATATATACACAATGCTGAGTAATCACACAGTGAAGATCTGTATGGTTCATTTGATTTTTCATAAATCTGTTTCTGTAGGAGGTGAAGGAGCTGGACTTCCACTACTGGGCTCTGTTTGACGGCCACGGCGGTTTTGGAGCTGCTGTTTTCGCAGCCAAGTTTCTCCACCTCCACATCGAGGAGCAGCTCCAGGAGGTGCTGGAGATCCTGCAGAACCCGTTGCTCCAGCCGCCCACCTGCCTGGGCGAGGAGAACCCCGTACACCACCTCCACCCATCTGCCGGCTGCTCCCAGCGCGGGCTGTCCAGGGCGGCCTCGCTCAGGGGGGCCGCGGGGGCTCCGGGGTCCCCTAACACAATGGCTCCGCGGTTCTTCATGGAGAAGAAGATCAAACAGGAGAGTCTGGTGGTGGGAGCCATAGAAAACGCCTTCAAAGAGATGGTGAGTCTTACACTCACGGCCACTAGATGGCAGGCAGAGATCTTGAATGAATGATGCATTAATGTAAATGACTGCATTGATTTTAAAATCCAGCTTGGCCAAGCTGGTCTTTTGAATCCTGAGAAGAATTGTCATGGTTTTCAGAATAATATTAAACAGCACAACTGTCTTGAACATTGATGAACATTAAGAATGTTTCTTGAGCAGCAAATCATCATATTAGATTAGATTTCTGAAGAATCATGTGACACTGAAGACTGGAGTAAATCATTGCATTGATTTTAAATAGCTTTTTCATTCTTAAACATCATTTTAATGAAGGGTGTCTCCATGTGTTTGTGTGATCTCAGGACGCTCATATTGCTCGAGAGAGGTCGGTGTACTCTATCTCTGGAGGATGTACTGCACTAGTGGCGATGTATTTACTTGGAAAACTGTATGTGGCCAATGCTGGCGACAGCAGGTATAAACCACATCACCATTTCATAAAGCATATTTCATTTATTCTCATTTAAGAGAGCTTATGTCTAGACTGAAGAGACAGTAATGACTATATATACTACTAATAATACTTTTTTTAATAATACATACACTATTGTTCAAAAGTTTGGGGTCAGTGAGATTTAATTCAATTTAAATTGATCAAAAGTGGCAGTAAAGCCATTTATAAGGTTGTTCTTTTGAACTTAAAGTTCATCAGAGAATCCTGAAAAATAAAATGTATCAAAAATATATTCAATATTGATACTGTTATTGATACAGTATTGATAAGGATCATGTGACACTGAAGACTGGAGTAATGATGCTGAAAATTCAGCTCTGATCACAGGAATACATTACATTTTAACATATATTCACATAGAAAACAGCTAATTTAATTGGTAATTCTGTGTCAAATCAACCAAATTTCGGAAACTTCCCCAGCTCAAATTTTTTATTTTGTTAATATTTTTTCTATAGAAAGACAAACATAAATAGCCTAAATATTAAACATCACAGATGTATATTTACTGAGTAATCCACTATTTTGTAGAGGGGGGTCAAAATGACAATTTTCACCTGAGATTTGGAGCCAAATTAGAGGGGTGTAAAAATGACTTTAGAAAGATGGCAGCATCATTATTTTATTTTTACACAGAGATTGGTAGATCTATTAGTAAAATCTGTTGACTTTAGCAGTCCTTGTTTCATTATATGCCAACAGAGACAGTTCAAAAATGGGAAAAAGCACTTCCAGATGTTTTTTTGCATCAAGTTTGCATGCCTGAAACTCAAGAAGTATTAAAGATATCTTAATATCCTTTTAGTTTCTGGTTCTTAACAAACTGTCCTTTTGGTATCTTCATTTTAAAGGCCCTCAATGGTTCAATCCCAGAGATATGGAGATCTTAATGCGGCTCCATCAGTAAATTGTACACATTTTCAGTGGTCAAAAACCAAATGTGGGTCACTTTGCATACAGCTGATACTTTTTTCTTTTAAAGAGGAATATCTGAAGAACAAATAATGTTAAAACTAGAAATGTATCTCGTGTTTTTCTATCGACTCAATTGCATAGAACATACCTGTATGAGTGGCATAAATGCTCCTTTTACAAAGTTTGCATGCCTGTGACTCTAAAAGTATTTAAGATATTTTAATATCCTTCTAAATTCTCATTTTTAATAAACTTTCCTTTTTAAATCCTAATTTCCAAGACCCTATATAGTTCAGTCCCATAGATATAGGAATCTCAAAGCAGCTCCATGATAAAATCGTTGAATTTTACCCATTTTTAGTGATCGAACAGCTGATTACTTGTTGCATTTAAAGAGGAATGTCTGAAGAATAGATAATGTTTAAACTAGAAATGTATCTTGTTTCCCTTTATCAAAAAATTGCATAAGCCGGGGACCTCTGATTGAGTTGACATGGAATGACCAAATAATATTTCACAATATTACGGTTTTTGCTGTATTTTTATCAAATAAATGCAGCCTTGTAGTGAATGTTTAAATATAATGGAATGTAAAATAAATGTAGCTTTTATTTTGATTTGTTTTTAGCAGCATTGTCATTGTCTGCTCTATTCTTTACTGGAATTTACTAAATATATCAGTTCTGTTCTACTACATTATGTTCTGTTAAACAGTAGAATAGAATTGACAGAATTGCAAGTTCATTCTTGTCAAGTTCATGTCTTAGTTCATAGTTTTATTTTCATGTTCTGTTTAGTTTGCATGGTTTTCCCTGTCACTGTTTTGCCTGAGCTCTAGTTCATAGTTTGTTGCCATCGTTTCTAATTGAGTTACGCACCTGTTTCTTGTTCCATTGATTATCCTTGTGTGTATATAGGCCGTCTGTTCTTTCTGTTCATGGTTCGGTGTTGTCTATGTTAATGCGTAGTGTGTTTTGGTAATTCTTGGTGTTTATTAAAAGCAACTATCGTTCATTCTGTGTCACGCGTCATTCTTCGGATCTGAACTACACGCTTCAGTGTGTTGTATGAAAACTCTTCTCCAGTAAGCGCTGTATGACATGTTGTGTGTTTCAGGGCTCTGATCGTCCGCGCAGGAGAGATCATTCCAATGTCCAGCTCCTTCACTCCAGAATCGGAGCGCCAGAGACTTCAGTTCCTGGTGAGAGAAATCTGGATTTCCTAAAGGATTTTGATCCCGGTTAATAGTGTTTATTCCTCAGTTGTGTTATGTTCAGCAGCTGGCCTTGGAAAATGGTTTTCCCGCACTCGGATGTTTGTTTGCATTCTTTCAAGGACAAAATCCCCGATTATGGAGCATGTTTGCGATTTTACACAGGAAGACTCCACTGTTTTTCCTTTTGTTTCATTCTCTCCCAGGCTCACCTGCAGCCGTCACTGCTGGGAAATGAGTTCACGCACTTGGAGTTTCCCAGAAGGGTCACGAAAAAAGAGGTTGGGAAGAGAATGCTGTACCGAGACTTCACAATGAATGGATGGTGAGTTTGACTATCGGCGACAATTAATATGATCTTGCTCAAGAACCGGCCATTTACTGACTGACATGTAAAGCGACCAATCAGAGTTCGTTTTGATTTTATGTGCCTTTTTCATGATACCACAATAATAGACCAGAAAAACTCAAAAGTTCTTGAGTGTCTGAATTGAAACAATCTGTGTTTGTATAAAGCGCTGTAGAAATAAAGCTGACTTGACTGTCCATACAATAGATTTTGAGTGAGAAACAGACTAAATTCGTACTGACCTCAAACGTTTAAACGGTAGTGTACATGTGGCTGTTCAACACTGGCGTAGATGATTTTATAACCTAGGTTTACGAATCAGTATTCACTTCACTTTCTGTAGCTGAAACTCTCTTCTTTCAGTGTGAAGTCTCAGACGCGCTCTCGAGTTTTCTCTCTGCGCTTCAGCTGCTGTTTGATGTTTGTTGTGTTGTTTTGTGCAGGGCCTACAAAACAGTTCAGGAAGAAGATCTGAAGTTTCCACTCATATACGGAGAAGGAAAAAAGGTATAATGCACTTCTGCTTCACAGCTCACTCGATCACAAGAGTTAATGATATTTCTTTAAATGATTTTAGTTGCTTGTATCTCCTGTCTTTCTACGCTCTTAGGGAGAAAAGGGGGTTCTTGATTCAATTTTAAAGAACACTTTAATCCAACTCACAATATACAGGTTCCCATTGAATATTCTGTTTCACTCTTGATCTTTATCTTTATCACATTGTGAATATTCAATATTTATGTCTAACATAAATTCATAGCAATCTTCACATACAGGATGATTTTCAAATTCAACAACCAGCAGGTTCAACAATTTTGTAAAGTGTTTTTTTTTTTTTTTTTTTTAATTGTTTTTAATTGTTTTGCATTTGTGAATGTAAATTTGTTTGTGCATTTGCAAATGGTATTTTGTAAATATGAATTTGGTTGAGTTTGTGAATTGCAGCTTGCAAATATATAAATTTGTTTTTGTGAATGTGAATTGGTTGACGCTTTTGTGAGTCATATTTTGTAGAGATTAGAGATTGCTTTTTTTTTTTATGAAAGAATTAAAAGGTGAAAAACTGAACTTAATGACCTTATTCTAGGTTCATCCTTGCCAAATTTGGGGAATGAAGCATCATATCACATCATAGTTGAAAGGGAAAAAAAACATCAAGGCCATCAAAAAACCTGAACCTTTTGGAAGGTCATAGAAACACTATCATAATTTTTTTTTCTTTTGCTATTGGGGAAAATGGGAACTGTTTATTGTAGTTTCTGTTCACCACTTATGGAAGCTTGTTTCAGCCATGAAATAAAAAATAAAAAAGGTAATTGTGACTTTCTCACAATTTTGACTTTTTTTTTTTATATATATAAACACAATTGCAAGATATAAAGTCAGAATTGCGAGTTATAAAGTCAGAATTGCGAGTTATAAAGTCAGAATTGCAAGTTATAAAGTCAGAATTGTGATATAAAGTCAGAATTGCGAGTTATAAAGTCAGAATTGTGATATAAAGTCAGAATTGCGAGTTATAAAGTCAGAATTGTGATATAAAGTCAGAATTGCGAGTTATAAAGTCAGAATTGTGAGTTATAAAGTCAGAATTGTGAGATATAAAGTCAGAATTGCGAGTTATAAAGTCAGAATTGTGATATAAAGTCAGAATTGCGAGTTATAAAGTCAGAATTGTGATATAAAGTCAGAATTGTGAGTTATAAAGTCAGAATTGTGGGATATAAAGTCAGAATTGCGAGTTATAAAGTCAGAATTGTGAGTTATAAAGTCAGAATTGTGTTATAAAGGCAGAATTGTGAGTTATAAAGTCAGAATTGCGAGTTATAAAGTCAGAATTGCGAGTTATAAAGGCAGAATTGTGAGTTATAAAGTCAGAATTGCGAGTTATAAAGTCAGAATTGTGTTATAAAGGCAGAATTGTGAGTTATAAAGTCAGAATTGCGAGTTATAAAGTCAGAATTGCGAGTTATAAAGGCAGAATTGTGAGTTATAAAGTCAGAATTGCGAGTTATAAAGTCAGAATTGAGTGATATAAAGTCAGAATTGTGAGATAAAAAGTCAGAATTGTGAGATATAAAGTCAGAATTGCGAGTTATAAAGTCAGAATTGCGAGTTATAAAGGCAGAATTGTGTGATATAAAGTCAGAATTGTGGGATATAAAGTCAGAATTGCGAGTTATAAAGGCAGAATTGTGAGTTATAAAGTCAGAATTGTGGGATATAAAGTCAGAATTGTGAGATATAAAGTCAGAATTGCGAGTTATAAAGTCAGAATTGCGAGTTATAAAGTCAGAATTGTGAGTTATAAAGTCAGAATTGCGAGTTATAAAGTCAGAATTGTGAGTTATAAAGTCAGAATTGCGAGTTATAAAGTCAGAATTGCGAGTTATAAAGGCAGAATTGTGAGATATAAAGTCAGAATTGCGTGATATAAAGTCAGAATTGCGAGTTATAAAGTCAGAATTGCGAGTTATAAAGGCAGAATTGTGAGATATAAAGTCAGAATTGCGTGATATAAAGTCAGAATTGCGAGTTATAAAGTCAGAATTGCGAGATATAAAGTCAGAATTGTGATATAAAGTCTGAATTGTGAGTTATAAAGTCAGATTGGTTAAATAAAAAATCGCAATTACCATTTTTTTTTTATTTATTTAGTGGCGGAAACAAGCTTCCATAACCACTATAGAAGTTTTCCCAATGATGATTTCCACTTCTGAGAGCACTGGAAATGTAAAAAAGGGTCCATTAGTGGTGCTTCAGTCACTCTCAGAAGAAAAGGTTCTATATGGAACCTTCAAGGGTTCCGTCAGGCGCTTCATATATGGAGCGTTTTAGAGGTTCCATCAGGTGTCTTTGTATGGATTTAGTTTTAATCAGTTAATTTTGTTTTAATTCATGTTTGATTTTAATTAAATTTTATGAATTAAGCAGCTCATTAAGAAAAAAATTAAATAACCTGTTAAACATGAAAGTAACATGTGATCATTTAAGACATTTAGAACATTTTTCTTTAAAATTGAGTCAAGAACCCTAGATTTCAATATGGAACCACTAAACCTTTTTTCTAAGAGTGCAGTGACATGTTCCGGGTGTTAATGTGTTCTTTCCGTGGCGCTGAACTGAGATCAGTGTGGTGTGAGGTGTGAAACCGGCCTCCGGTCGTCTTCGAGGAGGTCTCAGCTTCACAAGGCATCTGTTCTGAATCCTGATCCCTCCTCGTCTTGTCTCGTCTCTGGCTCGATAGCGTTCAGTTGAGTCTCCGCCGTCTGTGGGAGGCTTCAGTGAGAGCAGATATCAAAAACGACTCTGCGGTGGCACAAGGGAGTCTGAGAAAGCAGCTGGTCGAGGGCATGTGTATTATTAACCAGCAGGGGCATTCTGGGAAAGCTCTGCTCACTGAATTCCCTCTGTAGCTCTTATTTATCAACCATATATTAATAGAGACTCTTTCACCATCCAGTTGAATGTTTAGTTTTACTAGGAAATACGTCACATTATTGAAGTAAAATGGGTAGGAAAGGTGGCTCATGTTTGCATATATGAACCGAGTGTGTTTGTGTCGCTCAGGCTCGTGTTCTGGCCACCATCGGCATCACTCGAGGACTCGGCGATCACGACCTGAAGGTTCACGACTCCGACATCGCTATCAAACCGTTCCTCTTGAGTTCTCCTGAGGTTTGTAATTCACTTTACACATAAACACGCTCCAGATGACTTCATTATTTCACTAGCTAGGAAGTACCATGGTATTATTATGTTTTTTGCACATGCATCACTGTAATTTCATGTTTGTAAACAAGATGCCATGTTGTTTGGTTATGGTTTTGCCATACTTTTTGTTTTTTGGGATATGGTACCATGGTATTACTGTGGTGTGTGTGGCATTTTATTATCATTAACTAAAGGCCAAGGCAACAGTTCTCATTTTTATTTAGTTTAAGTTGAAGTACTGAAATAACTAAAACGAAAATATCAAAATAATGTCTAATTCAAAATACTGTAATAGTACATCAGTGATACTTACATTTACCATGGTATTACTATGTTTTTAGAAAAGGTACCATGGTAATATCATGTATCATGTTAAATATCATGTAATATCATGTTAAATATGTATCATGGTAATACCATGATTTAGTTAATATTTTTTAAACAAGGTACCATGGTGTTACTGTATTTTTGGATACAGTACCATGATATTACTGTATTTTTGGATATAATACCATGGTATTACTGTATTTTTGGATACAGTACCATGGTATTACTGTATTTTTGGATATAAAACCATGGTATTACTGTCTTTTTGGATATAATACTATGGAATTACTGTATTTTTGGATATAATACCATGGTATTACTGTCTTTTTGGATATAGTATCATGATATTACTGTATTTCTGGATATAATACCATGGTATTACTGTATTTTTGGATATAGTATCATAATATTACTGTTTTTTTTGGATATAATACCATGGAATTATTGTATTTTATGAAATAGTACCATGGTATTACTGTATTTTTGGATACAGTACCATGGAATTACTGTATTTTTGGATATAAAACCATGGAATTACTGTATTTTTGGATATAAAACCATGGTATTAATGTATTTTTGGATGTAATACCATGGTATTACTGTGTTTTTAGAAAAGGTAATGTCATATTGAATATGTATCATGGGAATACCATGATTTAGTTAATGTTTTTTAAACAAGGTAACATGGTGTTACTATGTTTTTGGATATAGTACCATGATATTACTGTATTTTTGGATATAATACCATGGAATTACTGTCTTTTTGGATATAGTATCATGATATTACTGTCTTTTTGGATATAATACCATGGAATTACTGTATTTTTGGATATAATACCATGGTATTACTGTATTTTATGAAATAGTACCATGGTATTACTGTATTTTTGGATATAGTATCATGATATTACTGTATTTTTGGATATAATACCATGGAATTACTGTATTTTATGAAATAGTACCATGGTATTACTGTATTTTTGGATATAAAACCATGGAATTACTGTATTTTTGGATATAATACCATGGTATTACTGTCTTTTTGGATATAGTATCATGATATTACTGTATTTTTGGATATAATACCATGGAATTACTGTATTTTTGGATATAATACCATGGTATTACTGTCTTTTTTGATATAGTATCATGATATTACTGTATTTTTGGATATAATACCATGGAATTACTGTATTTTATGAAATAGTACCATGGTATTACTGTATTTTTGGATATAAAACCATGGAATTACTGTATTTTTGGATATAATACCATGGTATTACTGTATTTTATGAAATAGTACCATGGTATTACTGTATTTTTGGATATAGTATCATGATATTACTGTATTTTTGGATATAATACCATGGAATTACTGTATTTTTGGATATAATACCATGGTATTACTGTATTTTATGAAATAGTACCATGGTATTACTGTATTTTTGGATATAGTATCATGATATTACTGTATTTTTGGATATAATACCATGGAATTACTGTATTTTATGAAATAGTACCATGGTATTACTGTATTTTTGGATATAAAACCATGGAATTACTGTATTTTTGGATATAATACCATGGTATTACTGTCTTTTTGGATATAGTATCATGATATTACTGTATTTTTGGATATAATACCATGGAATTACTGTATTTTTGGATATAATACCATGGTATTACTGTCTTTTTTGATATAGTATCATGATATTACTGTATTTTTGGATATAATACCATGGAATTACTGTATTTTATGAAATAGTACCATGGTATTACTGTCTTTTTGGATATAGTATCATGATATTACTGTATTTTTGGATATAATACCATGGAATTACTGTATTTTTGGATATAATACCATGGTATTACTGTCTTTTTTGATATAGTATCATGATATTACTGTATTTTTGGATATAATACCATGGAATTACTGTATACAATGGTTTTTGGGGATATTTACCATCGTATTACTAATATTATATAGTATTTTTTAAAAGGGGTGCCATAGTAATATCAAGGTAGTTGAACATGTTCCCTGGTAATACCATGATTTTGTTCATGTTTTTTTTTTAACCAAGGTACTGTATTAGGGTATTACTGAGTTTTTTGGATATGGTATTACCATATTGTGTGGACATTTACCTTGGTATTACCATGTCTATGGACAAAGTGCCATGGTATTACTGTGTTTCATATGGTATCATGTTTTTTGTATATCAGCATCTATCATATATAAACGTACTATAGTATTCCCATCTGATGCCTGCACCACCACAGTACTTTTGCAAGGGTTTCTGGGTCAGAAATCAGGACTGTTTTGCATATTAAAGTAAAGAACCTTCTATACGTTATATAACTTCAGATATACAGCGCAACAGCACTGAATGGAATAGAATCAAGTCTACGATCTGCAGATTTTCCTCCTGTGCTCGTGTTTACCGTGATTTTTAGCGTCTCTCTGCCTCTAAGACAGTTTCATCCCCTCAGAATAAAGTTGTGGTGTTGAAGCAGCACAGATCCCGCAGTGACACGAGTCTCTCTCCTCCTGAAATCTTCTGAAGCTCTCTTGATCTTTAATTCACATGCTGTGTAAAGTTCATCCTCGGTTCATCCCGCTGTCTGCACTTCAGCTGAGCTTTTTTTCTTTCGGCTTCTCTTTGATCTGTTTTTCTCATTCTTCCTCCTCCTCGATGCACTTTTCCCCTGTTATGTGATTGAGCAACTTGTAGAACTATGTCAGCTATGCATGCGGTGTGGACTCTGGTCGAGGTCGCGTCGCTCATTTCCTGTCTGGTGCACAAATACTGGGTGAAAGGTTGAGGATGGGTCACAGAGAACGACCAGACACTGCCATCAGATATGATTTCTATCCATCTGTCTATCTTTCAGTGTGTATATATATATATATATATACAGTCAAACCAAACCTTGAGCATTTCATTCATTAATACAGTTTATTCACTATAGTTTAAAAAATGGTAATAAAATATGACAAGATCTCAGAGTGTCAGAAAAACATTAATCTTAATTATGTCAGATAACACTTAAGCAAAACATGGTCAGGTCAAAGTGTCTGAATAATTTTTGGTTGTCAATTTTACTGTTAGTCCACTGTATGAAGAATTTTTGGGTATGATATGTCACAGTTTACTTTATTTTGCTATCCTCACTTACATAAATGAACTATAGTGTCCTGAAAAATTGTAAAAATATATAAAAAATGTCTGAATAATTTTTAAAACAGGATATTTAAATATTGAATAAAATGTATTAATTTATAAAAAAAAATAATTATAATATATTTATATACTTATTATGATATATATTATTACATTATAAATATATATATATAACTATTCTAATTTATTCTATGTTCTAAAATATATTAAATAAATATATAGATATATAGATAATTAAATAAAAACATATTTATTATTTAAATATATTGAATAAATGTAAACAAAATTTAAATATCTTTAACACTATTAATACAACATAATTTATGTGTAAAATGTATATTATAATTATTTAAGTCAAATGAATTAAATCGTAATAATATTATTTAAATATTGAATAAAATGTATTAATTTAAAATAAATTAAATGTACTGTATGTATGTATTTTTAATATATTGTTTTAATTATTATAATTTTTTTAATTATAATATTATTGTTTTATAATTATTATTAATTATATCTATTGCAATATATATGATAATTTGTGTTTGTGTTAATTATTTTAATTTTATATATGCACATGTAATTAAAATAATTATATATATAAAATAATAATTAGATAATTAAATACATTTATTATTTAAATATTGATGTTTTTAATATTTATTATAATCTATTATAATATATATAAAACTTTTAATGTGTTTTTTTATATTTATATTTATTATGTGTAATTCTATTTATATACATTTTAAATGTAGCATTTTTTTTAACACATTTTTAAAATGATTAATAATTATTATAATTGATATATTATGATTAATATTATAACTTAAATAATTATGTAAATTAATTATTTAAATAAAACATCCGTGAATCATTTTATGATTAATATTGTAAATTAAATAATTATTTAAGTCAAATGAATTAAATCGTAATAATATTGTTATTTAAATATTGAAAGTGTATTTTATAATATATATAATTATTTTAATATATATGTGTGTTTGTGTGTAATTATTTTAATATTAGATGCATATATATATATATAAAATAGTAGTTAATTAGATAATTAAATACATTAATATTATAACTTAATCATTTAAATAAAACATGTTTTTTCGCAGACACACCTCCCCTTTATTCACTGTTTATTTCCTCTTAAAGCATCAGAACGGGTTTAAATGATCTGGTGAACCTGCTGGACGGGTGTTTCTCCACACGTCTGTGTTCATGTGGATCCAGTGAGAGGGCGACTCTGATGAAATCGGCCCGCGGTCTTTCCTCAGTCACGATGTGTCTGTCTGAGACAAGAACTAACAGGCTTATGGGATTGTGAGCGTATTTGGCCAGTCGGTTATTAATGGGAACTTTAGTTTTAATGAAAAACTCGCTGAGTGTGTCAGGACAGATGAATGTGTTACTAAAGCAGTAATCTACGAGAGGTCGAGTCATTTTACCGCAGTCATCCAAGTGCAGAAAGATAAAAGACATCAATATTAAATAAATAATTTAGGTACCATATTCATTATTACCCAGTAATACACATCATAAGAATATAGATATATTATAATAATTTTTTTTTTTATAAATTAATACATTTTATTCAATATTTAAGTATTATAATATAGCTAATTCGTGGTGTGTTTACAGTTGTCAAGCTATACAATCTAAAATCACTGATGTACCAATTATTTGCGCATTAAAATAGAATTCTGTTAATGTGTTTGTGTTTAATAATATGTCATTTCTACAGGTGAAGGTCTATAACCTCTCTCAGCATGAGCATGGCGCTGATGATGTCATGATCCTGGCTACAGATGGACTCTGGGACGTGCTGTCCAATCAGGAAGTGGCAGAGGCGGTATCTGGTTTCCTTGGAAACTGTGACCCCGATGACCAGCACAGGCAGGTTCTTCAGTTCCGGTTGAGCATCGTACGGCTATTTTGGGCAACGTACAAGAGAACGGGATTTTGCTTTTAAAGGATTAGATCACCTCTGAATTAAAATTTCCTGATAATTTACTCACCCTCATGTCATCCAAGATGTTCTTGTCTTTCTTCAGTTGAAAAGAAATTATGGTTTTTGAGGATTTTTCTCCATATAGTGGACTTCACTGGGGTTCAACGGGTTGAAGGTCCAAATGTCAGTTTCAGTGCAGCTTCTACACGATCCCAGACGAGGAATAAGAGTTATCTAGAGAAACCATCGGCCATTTTCTAAAAAAAAATAAACATTATATACTCCTTTAACCACAAATGCTCGTCTTGCACTGCTCTGTGATGCGCCACGCATGACGTAATCACGTTGGAAAGGTCCCATTGAACCCCAATGAAGAAAAATCCTGAAATGTTTTCCTCAAAAACCTTTTTTTCGACTGAAGAAAGAAAGACATAAACATCTTGGATAAAGCCTAAACTCTGAAAAATAAAAGTTCCAAAAGGAGGTTTTTGGAGCGATTCCATAGAAGAACCATTTTGGGTTCCCCGAAGGGGAACATTCTAAAAAGAATCTTTTTCCACTTTAAAGAACATTTTGTGGAACAGAATGGTTTCATGCACTCTTAAAAATAAAGGTTCTTGATTGGCATCATTGGTTCCATGAAGAACCTTTCCATTGATCAATAGGTTCTTTATAGTGGAAAAAGGTTCTTTAAATGTTCAAAATTTGAAGAAGAGTTCACTGAAAGATTATTTGGGGAACCAAATGGTTTTGTTACTTTTATTTTTAAGAGTGTGGATGGAACCATAAATGGCAATAAAGATCTGGAAGATCCAGATGGTTGAAGATCTGGACTGTGTTGGAGGTTGGGTTGTTCCAATCCCATATGACTTTCTAATGCAGTTCTGCTAAACAGAAAGTCATATGGGTTTGGAACAACATGAAGTTGAGTGAATAATGATAGAACTTCATGATTGGGTGAACTATTCCTTTAGAAGAACGCGTCTCCATTGATTTCCCAGGTACACTATGGCAGCTCAAGACCTGGTGATGAAGGCCAGAGGCGTCTTGAGGGACAGAGGCTGGAGAATCGCTGGAGACCGGCTCGGCTCTGGAGATGACATCTCGGCCTTCATAATTCCCCTAATGCACGGCAATAAACATCCCCAGCCGAGCTGACCAATCAGGAGGCAGGGCGCTAACCGATTCGGACTGAATCCATCTTTAAGGCAACGCTCAGATGCTCAGACAGCGTCCTGCTGGAGTTTGTGGAACTCTCTGTGTGTTTGAGCTCATTTACAATACGGACATTTGCTTTTAAGGCTTAAAAGTCAACATCTACTGACTTTGAAGACCCACGTCAACATTCCCAACCTCCGCGTGGGTTGGTGGGATCAGTATATAAGTTATAACTTTGCACAATGACTAAAGGAGGGTCCGGTTCTTTGAAGTTCTCCACGGACAGATGCGCACCCTCCGCAGTTTGTTTATCCGCACTCATCTGGCAGCTAGGCGGAAACAACCGTGTTTTGTTTGTCCTTTCAGGATGTTCATTTATCCTCTGAATGTTTAGTTTGCGGTTTTCCTTCTTTGCGTTCCCTGCACTAAAAAAAAAAATCTAAGCAATTCTGGCTGTTATTTGTACATCCTGTTTTAAAAGACTCCAAGTTATTGTAAATGAAGACTCGGTATTGTTTTGTTTCTCCCGTGCGCTGTATATTTGCAATAGGTACTAAGCTAAATAATGCCGACCTGATCTTCCATTCATCTCAGTAAGATTTTTAGGATGATAGGCCTACATTTTTAAGGAACAGTAAATCATGCGTCGGATGGAGAAGTCTCATGCGAGACAGCGAGTGTTTGATTTCAATACGCACCGTCTTGAATTAACACCTACCTGCAATCTGTTCTTCAGGGCTCCCGTGTGGAGGTTCGGTAAGGTCTGACTCGCGATACATCATGTTCACAGTGGCACCTTCCTCTTCTACAGCACAAACCCGCTGTGAGCATTTGGAAAGGCTTTCGTATACACACACACAATGTGCAAACACACACATATACACACTCCCCAAGAGAGTGGCCATCTGGTCAGCACAACCTGAGTGTGACCAAAACAAGACTAATTTGGCCAGAGATTCAGGTGTGTGTGTGTGTGTGTGTGTGGACTGCTCTAACACACTTTAGCGCAGTCGTTTGTGTGGGTGGACGGCACTGCAAGGGCATCACAGGCTTACTAAAGGAGCATTCTGGGAAGTGCACACACATTCGCTGCAAAAATGATTCATAAACTGCTTATGTGGCTCCATTAATGCTTATTGAAATGGCCAACAGATTTTAATAAAAACTCACTTAAGATGTTTCACTAAAATGTTTATAAAATAACAGGAATGATTTCATATGCTTTCCAAAATGATGTACTCCCTATTAAAAAAAGAAATCCAGTCAGTTGTTAAAAGAATAAAGACATAGGTTCACACCAAATTCAACATTTTGTCATTATTTACCTTTTACTGTATGTGATTCGCTGATTATTTCCCGCCGCGCCTTTCGAATCTCGCGCCTTTAAAAATTCAAATTTAACCGTTGCATTTTTCAACCGCCAAACTTCAGCGATTTGTGAGCTTGAGATTCTCAGTAAGTAATGATTTAATTTTAAATGAGAAACAGACCATAATTTATCATATGATTTAAGAATACTTGGTACATTAGTCTAACACTAGTCATACTACTTTTATGGTTGTAATAGGCAGGTAAATAATATTTGGCGCGAATGAAATCAATTCAGTGAAGGATATGCAGTCTTTGATGTTGGTCGTTCAGTCATATAAAACATTACAATGAGTTTTATAATTAGCTCAAAATAAATGTGAGCAAGACTTTAAGACAGAACCGCGTATGGCCTATCACGTTTCATTCGCATCAAATACGGCATCAATCTTGACTACGTTTTTTTTTTTTTTTTTTTTTTTTGGTGTTGTCCTTTTTGAAATTTGAACTTGAAGAAAATCATACGGGTTTGGAAGACGGGTGAGTGTCGATCGGGAGAGATTGAGTTTCATTTTTGGGTTGTATTTATTTACTCTTTTAAGATTTCTGCCCTACAAAAAAAAAAGATGATAACCTTATTTTCGCCATTTACATCCTCTGAGAATGACTGTCCTTGGCGCTGCAGTAATTTTATAGTCTTTAGTCGTATGGTCTGCGTTAAGTTCACATATTTGACAAATGGATGGATTTACCACCAGGACCAGCCAACAGCTGTGATAATATTCCCAGTAGAGACCACAGAGTTTGACAGACCCTGTAACGATTAAAACGCACCCTAGCGTTCAAACACGAATGCTTTTAAAACGCTCGAGTTTCTGAAGGACAGCGTTTCTTTCATCACTAGGTCATGAACCTGGTTAGAAGAGAAATCCTGAACGATTCCCTCAGATTTACACAAAAGGCTTTCAGCCTACGTACTGCATTCACTGCATGACGTCAGCACATTATCTACGCTAATCATGTACTTCCGCTATAAAATCCAGTTAACGGTGACCACCTACAGCACATGCACCAGATCAAGTGTCAGATAGCTAGATGAATTTATAAGCAGTTAACAAAAAATATGTTAAAATGAAACCTATACAGACGCGATTTGGGTTTATCAATATTATTTTATAACCTCGTTGATAAGATACTGGTACTGGAATGTAATGATTCAGAACATCGTCTATAATTTATAAATATGACTTAGTATTAGTATAGTTAATTGAGGTCTTCAGGGTTAAATGAGGCTAACCCTTTAATGACATCAGAGCATGTCATTCAACACCCCACATGTACATTACCTACGCCTTTTCTACAAGGATTAAACGTAATTATTAACCCAAGTACACTAAGTGCACGTGCTCAGGTTGAGTAGTCTAAACCATCCCAGGTAATGTACGTTAACACGTGACGTCACGATCGATGATTCTACGGTAGTGGGCAGAAAAAGCCACGTCACAGCTCTCTTCATAGCAACAGTAGAGTATGACCTACATGTATTAGCCATCCCAAGGGCAAAATCAAGTATCTATTAAAATTAAGAACCCTACCCGTCGTGTTCCCGAGGGTAATACCTGTTTTTTTGCTGTGCTCGACAAAAAGACAAAAAAAAAAACACTACTTTACTGAAGAAAACTGGGGCATATGGCCAATCCCCATTAATTAACAATTCAGTGTACGTTACAGTGGCAAAAAAAGAACATCATTAAAACAAATGATTAATAAAAGCAAAAATTAGACAGCAACGTGTTTCATAAGATACACATTTATTGAATTTAAATGACTTACCATGGAGCACACATTTACAACTCTCAGAACAATTTTAACACGCACACAACTATGACTACATCGCACACATTTACATACATATCGCATACAACATATTTTCCCCAGACGATTTGGATTCCAAAGCGAATTCCAGCTTGGGAAGTGTGTAACCAGCACTGGCAAGGGAGTAGCTTGCGCAGTCATCTCCATAACGGGCAATGTCACATCCCAACCAACAGCACAAACTACTACCTCAGCCAGTACACGGCTAAATCGGTTTCGGAGCCCGTAAAACGTGGTCCCCCATTCGCATCCGTATAAAAAGAATTCCAAGAATTCGCGCTGAACGTTCCAGAGCGCGCGAAGATTCCGAGCTGAATGGTCGTAGTACTCGTCTCGTGAGCGGGCTACACTCCCTTCAGCTGCTCCGCCATTGGCTGGGAGCGCAGCCAATGGGGTGTCAGAGGGCCACCGCCCACGACACACACACCCCCAAAAGAGTCCACGCCTCTGGTATTCCTCAGCCAATGGTTTTCCTGAGTTCACACGAGACTTAGAGCTCGTGATTTTGAATGAGTTGATTTTGATTGACACTCGCTTACTGTAAAGATCTACAACCGGAACAGAAGTCCTGAGAAAGACTTTGTGTTGTTAAATAATACGTTAACGTGGCAAATTACGTATTTTGTACAAGCTTTTTCAGACAATAAAAACAGTTCGATACAAATATTATATAAAACGGATAGTTCTCGTTCTGGATGCCGATTGGTTGTTCCAGTCGCGCTGAGGCGAAATGGCTGCGTCCAAAATCATAAAAAGTGAAGCCAATTTTAAAGCATGAGAATCCAATTGTTTTTGGCTGTAAAAGTGACATTTTTCAGCTTTAAGATTTTAGGTAAAATGTATTAATGTCGATTGAAAAACGTTTTAATCAGTTTTTGCCTTGTTTTAAATGGTTCTACGATCATTTTTCAAACCACTAATATTCCATGTAGTTTCTCAATTAATATGATACCAAAAGCTGGAATCCTAATCATCTTGTCAGGCTGCAATTATCCTTTCGATAATTACCACCTGGCTGTGCTAAAACTTTTTGCTTTTTTTTTTGCTTCATGAACATGAACCAGAGAGCTTGGAATGTTTTTCATACAGTCATATTTGAATGTAAATGATGAAATGCGTTTCATGAATAACCAGAGGAGCGATACGTTTGATGTTCATAGAACTGTACCATTTATTATTGTACACACACCGGGTTCAACCCTTCTCAATGCGGCTAAAGATGACATGGAATGTTACAGTAAGATCTTGCATAAAATTCATTGCTGTTGAGAAAATTTCACAAAAAAAAAAAAAAAAAGAAAGAAAGAAAGAAAAAAAAAAAGACCATCCTTTATGTGTTTATTATGATGCTTCCGTTCTCTCTTTTTAAATGATTTTTTGGATTTGATTTTCAATCCAAATACGTAATTCTTAATTACATCTTTTAACACTATCACCAAACACTGTACATTAACTCCAGAGGGGGGGGGAAAAACCCAAAAACCCATAAAAACAACAAACACTGCAAATTTAACGTAGCAGTTAATACATCGTTAAAGTCGGGCCAATCAGAGTCTACCGTCAGCTCGTATTAGAAGAAGCTTAGAATGATTTGGAGCTGTCGATCAACAGTTTGCCATGACAATGGGGGTGAATCGGAGTCCTCACACGTGGTGTATGAAACAGTCACATTCATGTTTGCGGTGGAATAAAAACGTTCAGTCACGACTCGCCGTTCTGCACTTTGGAGACGGGCGGTTGCATGAAGTCTTTGAAGGGCCCCAGGGCGTCTTTGAGGGCGGAGCTCACTTCAGGAGATGAGCAGGTGATGCACTCCACCAGCGTCGGGTACAACGCGATCACCTGAGCCCACACGTTCCCATCCACTGACAGCAAAGAAGAAGAGGAGAGAAATGAGCAAAAACAAGGACACAACCTGGAACTTGCCTATGATGCCTAGGTAGGTAACTTGCTAGGTTGAGAGACACAGAATACAATATTTTGCAATGTTTCACGTTTGCGTTCCGATAATCAGAACACCGAAATTGACAAACCTGTCTCACCGTTCTCTGGTTGAGTCTTTTTCAAGGAGTCCATGAGTGTGCTGATGGCTTTTAACACGAAGATGATCTCAGTCACTTGTTGCCTTGAAAATGAAATAGTGAAAAACACTCAGAATCAAGTCCTGTGCAGTTTAGTTAGTGAAAGCATAGTCAAAGCGAATTTTGCGAACATTTCTATGGAAGCTTTAACTGAGTAATTTTTTTTTTCTCTCTCTCAGAATTGTCTATTTTGTATCAGAAACTGCCCTCAACTAAAGGTTTTTCTAGTCGACTAGTAGTCACTCATTAATCGCGTGTTTATATTAATAAACCTTAATAATGAGCCTTTAATCGCCTATATATAATACATAGCCTAACCAGTGCTCAAACGCACGCATAAAGCTTGCAGCAGAGCACTTGCAAACCTAATGATTATGAATGTGGCGTGAAAAAAAACAAAAAACAGAAGGAGACTGTCTGAACAATTTAATAATTTATTGATAAACTAGCGACTAGTCATCTTTGCTATAGTTGACGCGACTATATGCACGCTTCATACGGATCACGTAATCGGAGAATATTTGTTTTAGATTGGAATCGGTTCATTTAAAAGTAGACATTTCTATAGATATATTTCTCATGTCTGTGAGGCGAGTTTTGGTTCGTTTTTTGTGGCGCGCTCAAGTTCACTTGAGGCACAAAGTTTACAAAAGCACATTTTGTCGTTATTGTGCGTTTACAGAAATAAAAGCAAACCATTTACAGTTTCTAATGATGGATTATTCTTATCTGTATGACCAAAAATGAAGGAGTAATGGCTGCAACTGATCGCGCGCTCTCCACACAAACACTTGGCTACGCAACTAACTTGGATAACGGTTAGTCGAGTATTAGGGAGCATCCTAAAATCAAAAGAAAGAAAATAATTATGTACTGCATTAAAAATTGAAGCCTATTTTTGCGCATTGAGACATTTTCATGACAATGAACCACATTTCCTCAAAAATATTCTACTGTTACTTTAATTAGCAAGTATTTATAACTGATAGCATTCATTTTTTTGGACTTTACTGTAATACCATAATGACGACGATTATTTTATTACAGTAATTTGAGAAGACAATCTGCTTGAATGCAAAAAAAAAATGAAATGATCCTAAAAATATGCTTTTCTTTATTCAATCCGTGTTTATACGTATAGCGCTTCTCACAAAGATCGTTTGGAAGCAGCATTATAGAAAATGCACAGAGATAGAAATATTTCAGAAATAGTCCTCCCACAGTGTGTGTGTGTTCACGTCCGCTGACCTGGGCAGCGGGCAGCGTCCACTGAGTCTCTCGTCCTCCACGTATCGTCGGAGCACGTCCTGCGCCCTCTGCAGCAGCACTGACAGCGCCATACGGGAGATGTAGCCCTCCTGCGGCGTCGACACCTTATTACTGAAGGAGAACTGCAGGAGCGTCTCGAAACACACTTTAGAGAACTCCTCCCGCATACGAATGTCCATTTCAGCCTCTGCACGGGATGAGAGAGGACAGTTAGTGCCTTCACACGCCAATCCCTGTGTTTGACCATTGTTATTGAATGACTTTAAAGGGGTCATGAATTGAGAAATTTAATCAATTTTTTTTTTTTGGTGTATTTGCCTTTTATTTGATAGGACAGTGTAGATTTTTGACAGGAAGTGAGTGGGAGAGAGAGAGAGAAAGAGGGGGGGACGGGATCAGGAAAGGTCCACAAGCTGGGACTCAAATTCGGGATGCCTGAAGCGCATCAGTGCTAAATGTTGGCGCGCTGCCCACGAGGCTATCGGCGCCGACTTCCTTGATCTTCTGACAAAAGAGTTTCAGAACTCAAAACTTCTGTTAGTCCAAAAACAGCTTTTATAGAAGCGCAGAAAACGACTTGTTTCGGATTTTGTCACATTATGACGTCATATTGCAATGAAAGACCGCCTCTGCAGAAGATGATCGCCTCTTTAGCCCCACCCACCAATTCACTCATGTAGCAGTAAATATGAGACAGATGCGCAAACAGGATTACTCCAGCAACAAAACGGGATTACAAGACATTTTGAAGTGCCAAGTTGTGGAAAAACACAGTCTTTGAACTAAGAAATCACGGATGAACTATTTTTTAACGAAGTTCCAGTCAGATCGCGTCAGTAAGACACAAGTTTGCTCAGTTTTACTGAGGATTTGTATTTAAACAAGAACGTTCGACGCAGACTTTTCAGAGAGAATGAAAATAAAAGATGAATCAGTGACAACTACAATAGTAATGTTGCAACACACAAGCTTGAGTACCACATTTTTTTTCCATTTGTCACTATTGCTTTGTCTGTCTATTATGGGATACACAAGGAAGCACGTAATGAACGCTGCTTTTGTTATTGTTTCGCTCAAAGCCATTCACTGTAATCCTGAATGAAATCTTCAGTGAGCGACATCTGTTTTGTCAGTAAGACATCACAACACGTTTCATTTTATTTAAAACACGAATGATATACGTTTTTCACTTTATCGAAAAGGATGAACAGCCTACAAGAACGACAAACAATAATACATTCATTCATAATTCACACCGTTAAGTCATCCTTTGTCAACTATAACTGTGGTAACTCCAAGTACTTACTTATTTTAATATGCAAAACTGTCACCCAATCATAGCAGTGGGTGTTTACTTCCAAGTCTTGAAGGCGTCACGGTGTGTTAGAAAGAGAGAGTCAAAAACAGGACAGAAAATAGCTTATTACTTCTAAATTAGGATGTTTTTGGATGTAAAAATCGGATAACATTACACAATTTTAAAAAATTGACCCCTTTAATGTCATTCTGTTCCTCACACAAAGCTATAATATGACTCAGAAGTCATTGCGCACGGGTCTTATGGACTACCTGACAACCTTCTTTGCGTGGAAAACATTCTTCCTAACATCATATTTCGAGTGAGTAAATGACAGGATCCTCATTTTGTGAGTGAACTATTGCTTTATGAACAGTGAACACATAATGAATCAGATGAAGACGGTTGATTTTCTCTTTTGTTTTCAGTCCGTACCTGTGAATGATGAAGACTGGGAGTGAATCGATCCTTTATTTAGCATGCTCATGATACGACCTACAAACTCTTTGGGTATGAAATTGGCAAATGGTAAAATCTCTGTGCTGATCAACTGCACCACCTAGAGGACAAGAAACCCAATATATTTTCATGTACATTATATTATACATACATAACATTTTTTAAATACATATATATATATACACACACACATACACAGTAATGGCCAAAAGTGATGTCCGAAGGGGGATATTTGTTTATAATGACCCTACAAGTTCGATTAAACCATCAAAATATGAGGAAAATATTTTATATATTTTAAATATGAGGGAACAACACAACACTAAACTTGGTTAAGGTGTTCATATGACAAAATTATTTAAAAAAAAATGCAAATTACAGCTACAGGTTTTATTTTACTATGCAAAAAAGATGCATAGAAAAACTAAAAGCTGACAGGAAAAAGCACATCGACAGTTATTAATATTTGATTGGTTCTCTTTTGTTTTTGCACGCGTTTGCATAATTTCTTTGTATTACAGCCTGGCCAAAAATTATGTCCGCACAATTTGGCTGTTTTATTGTGTTATCATTACAAATAAAACAATCGACTCCAAGCACAACTACACTATGTTTATCAAATCTTTAACACATTTTTAATAATATTTGAATAAAGGGTGAAGATGTCAATTTTCCTATAGGCCGTACATCACTTTTGGCCACTATACATATATACACACACACAAAGCAAATAATATGGCATTTAAACTGAACACTTATTGTAGACAATATATGCTTAATACTTAATAAAACGAATTATCACAAAATGTCTAAATATTAGACTATCTTTAATCAATGGCATTTATTAACAATAATTCTGGAATTCCACCTCTGTATTTTTATGTTGGTTTCATAACCCATAAGTAATATCTGGCCATGTGGATCTACCGTCAGATGAAATTACCTCAACATCTACAGCTTCATTCTTCTGGAACTCTTGTATGGACAGATTATCTGGAGGTGTGCTGTGGGAAAGTACAAGAGGAACGTAAGTAAGCACTGTTTGCATTTAATATATCATTTCATCGTGTTGAAATCCTCTTCAAAACAAATCGAACACCTTTTGGTAAACAGGAAGTCCTCAAATGCGTTCGCTAGCTCCGGCCACATTGTGTCAAATTTGCCTGAGGATGCTTGTTGCCGGGCAACAGGGAGTCCAATGGAAAGCACTTTGAGCAGAGAGGAGACGGCCAGCTTCCATGTGCTCTCAGCCGGACAGGCGTACTTCAGACCCAGAGGAATCCTCAGAGTCTAAACACAGAGAAACTGCGTTTAAACATGCACAGACCGAAAACAGGTGGCCTGAAGATGCCTGAAAATGCTGTTGAGAATGCATCATACATATACAAAACTAATAATTCACAACATCAATTATATTTGTTGAAGTCAGTCAGTTTTATAAAATGTTATAAACTGATGATTTTTGCTACTAAGGGGTCGTTTACACGACACCGTTTTCAACTAAAAACTGAAAACTTTTTGGCTGTTCATTTACGCTACAACTGCGTTTTGCGTAACTATAACAATAAAGATATAGTTCTAAAAATCTTTCTAAATGTAAAATAGCAAACAGAATACAGCGTTTGTAGTTGCTTTTGCGGATTCATGTAAATGCAAATCATTTTGGCAATGTTGTCGTCTGTATACGAAACCTTTAAAAAAACGAAAAAACGTTTCATCGTTGTCGTGTAAATGTTCCCTAATTCGCAACATACCAAAAATTATATACATGTTGAGGTCAGTCAGTCGGACAAAAATTGTGGCCACGGATTAAGAATTCGTTTCCACAACTTATTAAATCGTTCTCTCGTGTTAGTTCAATCGTGGTCACGTTGTACTAATTTGTTCCCTCTTTTTGATTTAACTAAAGGGAAGGAATTATTACAATGTGGCCATGATTTATTAGGGAAAACAAGGGAACAAATTAATAAAATGAAGGAATTAATTCTTAATTTGTGGCCACAATATCTCACAGAAGTGACACATTTTTGTAAATATTTTATTATATCTTTTCATGTGACAACACTGAAGAAATGTAAAGTTGCTACAATGTAAAGTAGTGAGTGTACAGCTTGTATAACCGTGGAAATGTGCTGTCCCCTTAAAATAACTCAACACACAGCCATTAATGTCTAAACCGCTGGCCACAAAAGTAAGTACACCCCTAAGTGAAAATGTCCAAATTGGGCCCAAAGTGTCAATATTTTGTGTGGCCACCATTATTTTCCAGCACTGCCTGAACCCTCTTGGGCATGGAGTTCACCAGAGCTTCACAGGTCACCACTGGAGTCCTCTTCCACTGGAGCTGGTGGATGTTAGAGACCTTGCGCTCCTCCACCTTCTGTTTGAGGATGCCCCACAGATGCTCAATAGGGTTTAGGTACCCGCAGCTTCTTTAGCAAGGCAGTGATCGTCTTGGAGGTGTGTTTGGGGTCGTTATCATGTTGGAATCCAATATGTTGGATCATGCTCTGCTTCAGTAAGTCACAGTACATGTTGGCATTCATGGTTCCCTCAATGAACTGTAGCTCCCCAGTGCCGGCAGCTCTCATGCAGCCCCAGACCATGACACTCCCACCACCATGCTTGACTGTAGGCAAGACACACTTGTCTTTGTATTCCTCATGCTTGACATCATCTGAACCAAACAAGTTTATCTTGGTCTCATCAGACCACAGGACATGGTTCCAGTAATCCTGCTTGTCTTCAGCAAACTGTTTGCGGGCTTTCTTGTGCATCATCTTTATAAAGGCTTCCTTCTGGGACGACAGCCATGCAGACCAGTTTGATGCAGTGTGCGGCGTATGGTCTGAGCACTGACAGGCTGACCTCTCACCCCTTCAACCTCTGCAGCAATGTTGGCAGCACTCATACGTCTATTTCCCAAACACAACCTCTGGATATGACGCTGAACACGTGCACTCAGCTTCTTTGGTCGACCATGGCGAGTGGAACCTGTCCTGTTAAACCGCTGTATGGTCTTGACCACCGTGCTGCAGCTCAGTTTCAGGGTCTTGGCAGTCTTCTTATAGCCTACGCCATCTTTATGTAGGGCAACAATTATTTTTTTCAGATCCTCAGAGGGTTCTTTGCCATGAGGTGCCATGTTGAACTTCCAGTGACCAGTATGAGAGAGTAAGAGCGATAACGCCAAAATTTAACACACCTGCTCCCCATTCACACCTGAGACCTTGTAACACTAACGTGTCACGTGACACCGGGGAGAGAAAATGGCTAATTTTTTTAATTTTACAATTTTTTACTGGGGAGCTACAGTTCATTGAGGGAACCATGAATGAGCAGAGCATGATCCCCTCCCTTCAGAGACTGGGCCGCAGGGCAGTATTCCAACATGATAACGACCCCAAACACACCTCCAAGACGACCACTGCCTTGCTAAAGAAGCTGCGGGTACCTAAACCCTATTGAGCATCTGTGGGGCATCCTCAAACAGAAGGTGGAGGAGCGCAAGGTCTCTAACTTCCACCAGCTCCAGTGGAAGAGGACTCCAGTGGTGACCTGTGAAGCTCTGGTGAACTCCATGCCCAAGAGGGTTAAGGCAGTGCTGGAAAATAATGGTGGCCACACAAAATATTGACACTTTGGGCCCAATTTGGACATTTTCACTTAGGGGTGTACTCACTTTTGTGGCCAGTGGTTTAGACATTAATGGCTGTGTTGAGTTATTTTGAGGGGACAGCAAATTTACACTGTTATACAAGCTGTACACTCACTACTTTACATTGTAGCAACTTTACATTTCTTCAGTGTTGTCACATGAAAAGATATAATAAAATATTTACAAAAATGTGAGGGGTGTACTCACTTCTGTGAGATACTGTATATATATTTTCCCCAAATGTGGCCATATGGCGTTCCACAGCATGTGCCAAAAAACTACTAATTCATAACATACAAAAAAATCATATATTTGTTGAAGTCAGTCAGTTTTATAAATGTTCTAAACTGATGATTTTTGCTTTGTACCTTAATGATGTTTTGTAGGACTTTCTCTGTGATAACGGCTTTGTGACAGGCCGTTTTATGATACAGATCGACCACCACTTCTAGAGATCGCTCCGCAAACGGCACGTAGTTTAAGGCCACCCATTCCGCCTGGACACAGACAGAGAAAAAATGAAATAAAGACAGTGAATTTAATACAGTAAAATGTATTATTAAAAGAACAAAAGTCTCCTCGTCAGCCTCAAAGGCATAAACACGTGTAAAATAATATAATATCAGAGAAGGATTAGTTGTGTCCCAAATGACGCACTATACACTAAACCATGTAGTGTATGAATTTTATAAGGTTATTTTGTCATTCAACATCAGAGTCTGGAATTTTCAGTGTGAACACACTACTCACACTATTTATACTACAAAGCGTCATGGAAAAGTGCATAAGTGTGCAAATTGGGACACAACTATTGTGAATAGTCAACACATAAACACTAAATCTCCAGATTGGCTGTTAGTTCAAACCAAAATCTAATTTTTATCTGATTATCCCCACTATCTGTAAAATGAGCTACAGGACTGGGCTTAAATGGAAAAACAGCCCCTACAGATTTCCACTTCAACACTAATAACATGTGTGTCAAATTTCAGTGACACATTACTCTGACACGGACCATAATATTAGATGAAAAGCAGCAACTACACGCCAAGCACACCACTGATACACACAAGGGTGAGTAGATTTGTTCACAGAAGCCCCTAATTTGAGCAAAAGTAGTTCCAAGGCTTTAGATTCAGCATTATTTAAAGGTGAAGTGGCACCAAACAATTGCAAAAATTATGATCTTTATAATCAAGTGAAACTTTATATGCAACCAGTTTGTGTGTGAAATTTGCAAAAACATTCCCATTTGACATCTTCACCATGCATTTTTTTTAATGCTTAATTATTGTTTCACTACATTTTTTACTGACCAGTAGCAAGTTTTTAAGTCACAAAAGAGTTTTGAAGATACATCTTCACTTTTTATTTGGCATCCTTGTCGTCCAATTCATAGATGCGTTACGTGCAAACTGGTAAATCAAAAGACTATTAATAACTTTGCACCAGGATGGTCTCAAGATTCGCTGAACAAAATCTGGGGGAGAGCCAATGAAAGCTAAAGGATGAGTTTGTAAGTAGGCTGAACCCACCATATGCATTAAACTAGATATAAGGCAATAAATTTAGGATGGAATAGTTGCGTACTACTTACTGAAAAGTGTGTAGTATTTGTGTAGTATAAAAATAGTACAATAGTGCAACAAAACAATAGAAAGCTACTTTATTGTCAACATGTTGCAAGTTTAATCCAGTTATCCTCTTGGAAACCAAAATGTTTAATAATATTTTGTGTGAAATATGGATTATTAAAACACTGGAAATGGAAAGTCACATTGCAAGCACATTGCATTGTGGGATACTGTATTTCATGTAGTGTTGTAGACTGTACATTTTGATAAATATAGTGTTCTATGCATACTGACAAATGTAGATATGCTTGACCTCACAATTCAAAGATTATAAGTCAAAAAGTATACAAAAATAACTGTTGGTGGCGCTAGAGAGTTTGAAAAACTGGCATGATAGAAGTGGAGACTCTCCACCATAAATGTGGCAAATTTCAAAACTTTTCACCACACGGTTCATAAAATAACACTGAATTTGTATTTTGTTTATTTTGGCAGTTTTGAGATGAATAAATAAATGTGGCTGATAGAAATGAGCGGAGAAATGGTATAAGAGTATGAAAGAGCGAAGTTTGTCGTTAAGAGCAGTTAAATGGAGCTCAAGAGTAGCCGAAGGAAAAAAAACGAGAGAAAACGAGGCAGAAAGCAGACGAGAGACAGAGATATACAGAAAGACAGTGGGAGGGAGGGAGGAAGAACTCACCGGTGCAAACAGTTGGATCTAAAGTGGATCCGTATGAAGTACAAAAAAAGAACAAGAAAAGAGCAGACAAATGTTTACTACCAATGCTGATCACACCGCACAACAACACACTAATGAAACTACTTTAAACGATGACAACAACAAAGGCGAACAAACGTCTGGATTGAAAGTCATGTTTAAAAATACTTTGTACTTAACCTGAGGGATGGGGTGAAGTAAAATTGATTTCACAATATTCTCAAAATCTTTGGTCAATATATATAATCTAAAGTTAAAGTAGGTGTTTTAAACATTCGAGTATTTCACATTTCTACCGGTTTATAGTTTTAACTGGCCTTTATACTGACCCAAACCTAGTTTTAAGGTGTGTGTGATTAGAGCTTTAAATGTTTAAAACCCTGAACATTTTAAAAGTTGAATTTGAAAAGAAACAATGTGGTCCAAAGTATTCAGACATGACTAAAAGAAATTAAAACCACACCATGCAAAGAAAAATATCTTCAAAACCAATTCGAAAAAGAGAGGAAAAGCCACTGAAAGTATCTAAAAAAAAATTGAAATGTTGTTCTCTCTAGGATTACAACGCAATAAAGACATGACTGTAGACTGTACAAAAACCCCTCAAAACGCTCCTGAGCAGAAACAAAGACTACGACTACATTATCATATTTGGAAAAGAACATGGAAATGAATGTTGTATGATGATGATGATGATGATGAGTGTATTTATGGTCATCAAGACAGAACAAAACCAATTCCACCATCTTGAAAACAGCCGAAAAAGTGAAGCCCACCTGAGGTGGAAACAGGACAGAGACTCACCTGGTTGTATTTGGCATTGGCCACGTGTTTGGTCTCCATCTTTCCATACTGAGGAGGTTTACAGGAGAACTCAACGAACAGCAGGAGCTGCTCAAAGATGGCGGGATACATCACTTGGAGATTCTCCGAACCCACACAAATTGCCTGGAACAATGACATACAATCTCATTCAGACATAAAAAAAGATCTGAAACTGATCTAGTTGATATAATAGGTGTGAAATCCATTAAAAAAATCCATGATTTTCAGGGTTGTTTTGGTGTAAACACAAGTCCGTTTGTCATCAGAGTTTATTTGGTTGGTATGAATAATAAGGAAGGGGCTGAATGGATGACTTGTGGACAACTGACTAGTGCTCGTGTGGTACTTGCTTTAACAACGCAAATATGTTGCCCCACTCGGGAAAACCCAACAACAGAAGCATTAAAGAGTGAAAACGACCTCATGCAACCGAAAACAAACTCAACATTCTACTTAGAAAGTAAACAGGCTACATTAACCCGTGTGCAACCTTATGAACATTTTTTGACATTTTCAGTTTTGTTTTTTTTTAATCATTTTTCCTGTGTTAATGCCAACTGCACAAATTTTGGCACAAGTGTGTATTTTTATTGGAATTTTACTATTTTACCCTCATTTCCTTTAATAAATCTATTTTACACTAGTAACACAAAATAGTTCCACTCAGGACCTTAAGGACAAAATTGTCCCCATTAAAACAGCCATTTTTAATCCCAGAGCCACTTAACTATAAAATGATGCAGTCTTTGTTAATAGGCTTTTATTCTATTGGCAAGGCTTTTTTAACTAATGGTGCCATTTTCTCAGGTTTGGCCTATACTCGCTTTATTCCTATTTTCTGCTTCTGCATATTATAGAGACAACTGGATAAATTATGCAGCAATAATTGTGTGGGTGTGGACGTCAAATTGTCTGTATAATATTTGAGAGAGAAAAACTTTACTGTAAATCACAAATCCAACCACTGTGTGTTCCAGTGGTGTTTTGCTAGCATCTAATGGGAAAAATTCGGTGCTACGCCCAAACAAAATCTTACTGAAAGCTCTTTTTTTTTTTTTTAAGGTATCAACCTCAAATTTGGAACACAACTTATTTAGATTTATGGCTTTGATTTAACATGTTTTTTAGGGTTAAGCAGATTCTGGAGTTGCTGTACCTTCTGCAGGACATCGAGGGCGGTCAGAACCGCTTCCTGCAGGCTGGTGAGCACCGCCTCCGTGTAGGAGGGCAAGATGAACGGCGAGGAGTCGGAACTTATGGGGACCGACACGGCTCCATACAGAATCACCCCCAGCTTCTTGAGGTCCTCCATGCTGAAGCCTCCTGCGATGTGCTGGTACAACGCTGGGAAAATCTGTATTAGCGCTGTCAGGAAAGGCTGGCTGGGTACGAACACTAGTTTATCTGTTCCACCACTAGGGGGTCGCGTGCACTCGGTTCCTACCCGGTACCAAGTGTTCCATGCTGACCACCAAAGGGCAGAGTCGTCCAGCTCCTCTCCAGGTGGCGGAAGCGAAGGTTGGACGCCGTAACGCTGGGCTAGTCGCTCGGCAAGGGAATCCGATCGGACTAGGGGTCTTCCTGGCCCGGAACCTTGAAGAGACTCCATAAGGACATGAGGAACATCCATAGCTGCAAGAGCATCAGGTTTATCTGTGTCTTTAACAGGCGTGACTAGCTGGAGGATCTCCTGGAAGCTCTTGAGGGCGGCGAGGGAAACTTCATTGTTCTTGCTGAGAGCAGCGGACTGGATGTGGTCCAAAAGAACTTCCCAAGCCTTGAAAAAGTCGCCTGCAAGAAAGCAAGAACCAAATTCTGAGATTGGTCTTTTTTATCTGGATACATTTAAAAATGGCTTTCTACCACTTCTGTCCTGATTTCTTCGAGGGGAGGGTCTATGGGGCAGGGGGGTGAGAGAACATTGTGCTTGGTACGTTTTTCGTCTTCAAACCAAACTTGGGTCTCCAGCCAACAAAGTTTAAATCCCGCCTGGCTTTAAGCTCAGTTTTAGCAGGACAAAAAAATGGCATCTCAGTGTGGACAGAAGGCCAAAACGTGGAGAAACAGCTGTGTTTTCAAATATATCCGGATTAGCAGCCTTTGAGAACCACATCTTTCAATGCTTACCCAACTGCTGGAGCAGATATCTTCTTGTGTTGAAGATCCGAGCTACGCCCGCGAGCGTCAGAACCCACGTTTCCGCCCACTGCTTCTCCGCCGTGTCACGTGAGTGGTGGATGAGGATGTTCCCACCTCCAGATTCAATCTTCTCCTTGTCGGCCGTGGTGGAGGACTTCCTTACACAGTCCAGCAGATGAAAGAGAACCTGCGGAGCAACATTACAGATAGATTTGGTTATTAGCAACAATGCAATTGGGTTAATTTGGTCACTGGCCAAGTCTGATCCAGTACCTTCCAAACCACAATGTTCCAAGTCGATGGTTGCAGCAGCGTTCCGTGAGCAGCAATGGTAGAGAACATTGTTTGGCCAGCGCTTTTTCTCACAGCCGGCCGTGGGTCCACGCACAACTCGCCAAGTTTGGCATACAGGCACAACCACAGGCAGTCAAAGGGTGGCGCAGGGTGGAACGGTCGGTTCAGAGGTTCACCTTTATCTTGGGCCTGTTTTAAGAGAACTGCTTCCTCCTTTTCCAGCTCCTCTGTAATGGCTTCTCCCCGTTGGAAGAAGTAGTCTGAGATGTTCCACTACAGTGGGGCAAGGGAAGATTGTTAGTCTACTTCAAAGAAACCTGACTTGCAGGCAAGAGTTCAAGGAGTTTTAACTAGCAACACTAGCAGTACTCCTCACCAGAAGGCCGATAGACGTCAGGCTGATGTTCAGCTCCTGGTTCTGGAGCCCAAAGCTGCCGGCTACATCCACCACAATTTGTAGGCACATGCAAGGCATTGTGGGTAGGAAGTCGGTCACCACCAACTGCAGGCACTGGAACGCTGTTCGTATGAGGGATTCACTGTGGAATGAAAGATGCGTGCAAATGACTTTAAGTGTGCTTTTGGATGCTAGCTGCTAACTAGCTAAATAATAAAGGCTTCCTTGGTCAACCAGCTTCACAAGAGGGACCACGGCAGTGTTTCCCAAAAGCATCATAAGCCTAAGATGATCGTAGAACAATTGCCACCAATGGCCCTTACTATCAACTTAGGCTTACAATGCTTTTGGGAAACGCTGCCGTGGTCCCTCTTGTGAAGCTGGTTGACCAAGGAAGTCTTCATGATTGACCAAGCATCAACTAGCATAACCCAACCAGGACCAATGAAAAAATTAAAATTCTTGCTTGTCTAAGTTGTAGGGACATTTACTGTTGTTCGGTGAATTTTCGTGGGCAATATCCAGGCATTTCAATAGGAATTCATGCGATCAGGGAATTTCGCACAAGGCTGAAACATTTCCCCACAGATTTCGTAGCTGCTTGAAGAACAAACTGGTGTGGCGTCATTTCCAGTGTTGGGGGTAACATATTACAAGTAACGCAAGTTATGTAATCAAATTACTTTTTTCAAGTAACTAGTAACGCATTACTTTTAAATTTACAACAAAATATCCGAGTTACTTTTTTAGATAAGTAACGCAAGTTACTTTGTTTTCTCATTTATTGACTGACATCTCCCCTGTCGCCATGTTGAGAGAAATCGTAAGTAAGTGCAGAGATGTTGTGTGTGAACATGATGTGTATTCTAGATTAGTTCTAGACTAAATGTGAGCATACATTTACTCATTTACTTCTCCTGTATCCTATTCTTCTTTATTCCAGAATGGCAGCACAGCTGAAAGGCTTGTTTGTTTGAGCTGCGCCCTCTACTGTACAGGCGTGAATCTGCGTTTCCTTCAGCCTGAGGCTTATTCATTTCACTTATGGCGTGAAAGGGCCTTTACATTTGTCAAAAATAGAACTTTTTTTGTTGTTATAAAAACAAACAAACAGCCCAGAAATTAAAAAGTAACGCAAACGTAATGTAACATTACTTTCCATTAAAAGTAACTCAACTGGTTACTTTTTTAGAAAGTAACACAATATTGTAATGCATTACTTTTAAAAAAGTAACTTTCCCCAACACTAGTCATTTCGAACAAAATTAGTCAAAAACGAAGTTCGTTTGGAACTTTCTGGAAAAGTCTGCTCTCGGTGGTAAACACCTCAGAACTACAATTGGTCTGTGGCGATTACATAATAGGTGGGTGTGGCTCGGAGGCTCCGAAAAAAAAAAATATTAGTTTTAACCCTCTGGTGCTCTTCGAGTTTTTGTGTTCACACAGCAAGTGCCAAAACCTTTTCCAAGTTTTGTACCATTCCGATTAAGTGAAAAATTCTACAAAAAACAATAAATTTTATATTTTTCGGTCAAAAATAGGGTTAGGATGGTCTTTTCTGCAAGATCAGGCAGTGTGTCTCACCCCTGGTCATTGCGGATCGCTCCGATGACCCCCAGTACCAGAGGCCATCCCGGTCCGAGACTGTCTCCCTGGTTCTGTAGGATCTGTAGGACACACTCCAGCTGTTTCTGTCGGATATCAGCGTGAAGGACGTTGGAGAGCTCCTTCAGCGGGTTCAGAAGCAGCAGCTGCAGCCGCTGAGGAGCACAGGGGATTGGTTAAGTGTTGTCCAGCCAATAACCGAAATCAAACTCTGAAGCAGCACTGATTTCAGATCATCCGACTGAACTGCTACCTGGTTTTGGGACAGCGGTGGCTCGTGTTTGTAGGAGAGTCCAGCTTTGATCAGCGAGGTAATGGCCTCTGCACCCCACTCCCTCATACGAGTGTTAGGATGCTGACACACCTGACAAGATAATGGCATAATAGACCATGTTATTATGCTATATATAATTTTGTGGAGAAATATGACCCAGATGCAATGGGTGAAATTCACCCGTTAATGAAATCAACAATACACACATTGCAAATGGAGGGTGACAACATATGGATGGTCACAATAACTTCATTAACACAACAAAGCAATTGGTTATGAAAAAAAAAAAAAATTTTTTAAAGAACCATAACCATTTATTACACAAAACATAAATAGATTGATTTGCATAATATTCATAAATTATATTTAGATCACAAGAGGAGACATTGTTTATTTGATTTAGAGTGTGTAGATCACAGATCGGTGTGTTTTATGAATGTGAAAGTAAAGTTTTTGTGGTGAAGCAAATGATTAAATAATCTCAAAATAATGTTTCCATCTTGAATCACAGTATGAAAGGTCCTTTCACATTATTTGCATTAACATTTAAACTATTCACAAAATAATTGTCATATAAAATAGCCGTTCTGTGATTTAGTTTTCAATGGGGAGGTCAAAGCAGCACATGCAAGTCGTGTGAAAGAAACTTAAGATCATTTTGAAAACAAAAACATCTGATTAACGCAACAACAAAAACATGAAATGAAACAAACCGGAGGCTGATTTATTCTTCAAAACAAGGCAATTTCAGAAAGTGTGGACAATGACAGACCGATTTAAAAAGAAGAGTAACTCCTCAAAGAGAAGAAGTTCAGGTACTTACCTTCTACAAAACATGTCGCAAGAGACAGAGGAGAGAAAAAGATGGAATAAGACAACATGAGGACATGAATCGTGCTTTAGCGTATATATATAACTATAGAAGAAGTGTGAGTACAGCAGACGAGGACAGCAAGTACAGACCAGACAGATCAGAGCGGCCCACCAAATATTAAATATTAACATTTCATCTCATTACAACAGTTATTTACTGTGATTAGTTGTACTGATATTAGTAATATTTGTTTCAGCAATATTAGTAGTATTTCAAGACCCTGAAACAATATTATTAGTGATTAGAGCTGAAGAACACAGAAAAAAAAAAAAATTAAAATAAATTGCGTAAAATATGGCATAAAATAAAAACAAAACACTAATATATTTATATAAATATATATATATATATATATATATAATATAAAATAAATGTATATAAATTATATATACATAAATAAATATAAATAAAAAAATGGATTAAACCGTATATTTAAATAAATAATTTAATCAAATAAACTTTAAAAAAAAAAAAAAATGCATAATAAAAAAATTAAATATAAGCAAAACAAATTGACAGACGACTTTAAAACAAAACGGAATATAAAATTAAATAAATAAAATCATTTTAAATAAATACATTATATACATAATAAATAAAATAAATTTAAATAAATTATACATACCGGTATATAATAAATAAATAAATATAAAATATAAATAAAACAAAAAAGTATATATATAAATAAATAAATAATGAAATAAATTTAAATAAAGAAATTATATATGCATAATAAAAAAATTAAATATAAGCAAAACAAATTGACAGACGACTTTAAAACAAAACGGAATATAAAATTAAATAAATAAAATCATTTTAAATAAATAAATTATATACATAATAAATAAAATAAATTTAAATAAATTATACATATCGGTATATAATAAATAAATAAATATAAAATATAAATAAAACAATTGGACAAAGACAACTTCAAAACTAAAAAGTATATATAAATAAATAATGAAATAAATATAAATAAAGAAATTATATATGCATAATAAATAAATACACATTAAGCGAAACAAATGGACAAAATGACTAAAACAAAACAGTAAATATAAATAAATGAATAAATATAAATAAATAAATAAAAATTATATACATAAATAAAAAAAAGTTTATATGAATAAATTATATAAATAATAAATAAATAAATTTAAATAAATTATACATACTGGTATAAAATAAATAAATAAATATAACATGTAAATAAAACAAGTGGACAAAGACAACTTTGAAACTAAAATTACATATAAAAAAATAATAAAATAAATTTAAATAAAGAAATTATATAATATTTTTCATTTTTAAGCAAAACAAATGGACAAACTTTAAAACAAAACAGTAAATATAAATAAATTAATAAATATAAATATATAATAAAACATTACGTTTAAATAAATAACAAATGGCCAAAGGCAACTTCAAGCCTTAAAGAACAGTCTTAAAAAATATGAATGAATGAATGAATGAATTCAAAACGAGGAGCTGCATTGTTTATATTGGCCCCTGGTCTCACCTCCAGTAGATGAGCCGTCAGCGGCCTCCAGAGAATCTCGATTCGGTCCATATTGACCAGTCCGGTCTCTAAGAGTTTGGCCACTGCAAACAGAGACGGCTCCTGACAGAGGAGATTAGAAAGATATCAAATATGAAAAGTGGATTAAGTTGATTAAATTAATCTGTAGTTAGCTTCAGCATCATTACTGCACTGATCTGAAGGTCCAATAAACGACGCACCTTGTTGTTTCCGTAAGCCATCTCCATCGCCTCCATGGATAAAGAACACAGGGCGTTTATCAGGTGATGCAGAGAGACGTCGTCAAGGTATCTACAATCACACACAACAGGTAATTCTACAACTGATCTATTACTTATCTAAACAATGACACAATGTGATTTCATGATGTCTTACTGTGAGCTTTCAAAGAGCCTGGAGAGGATGTTTGATATGACGGGTAGATCGGTCATCACCGCTGTGGTCAAAACCTGCAAAATAAAGTCATAGTATTGTATATTATGAATATTTTTGGCTTTTTGACAAAT
This sequence comes from Elopichthys bambusa, assembly GCA_037101425.1. Lineage (NCBI taxonomy): Eukaryota > Metazoa > Chordata > Actinopteri > Cypriniformes > Xenocyprididae > Elopichthys > Elopichthys bambusa. Next base: position 1,883,087 of record CM074455.1, read on the forward strand.
TGCTTTTTGGATAAAAGCGTCTGCGAAATGCATAAATGTAAACATATGGCCTGTGGAAATATCTAGACAACATTTTTTGGACTTGTTTCAAGGCACCTGAGCATTAGTGAGCAATATCTTCAAATAACAAGGACAAAAATGCTGCTGACTCAGAAAGTACCTATGATGTGGAAAAAATAATACTGTCACTTATTATGGCCAAAAAAAAAAAATGCTGTTGTCTTGCAACTTTTGCCTCTGGTGCACAAACACTGCCATCTCAAAAAAAGCCTAAGATGCTTTCTAGGTAGGCAGCTCACTAACAGGGAGCTGAGAGAGGCTGTTTTTACCGTGCTGGGACCCTCCACGGCCCGTCCCGGCTTCAGAACGCCACCAACAGACGGTTTCAGACCCAGAATCCACACCAGATGCTGAGAGAGAAGAAGACATGAAGATGAGTGAATGCCAAACACAATCAGGCATGTCAACAGAAAAAAAAAAACTAAAACTTTATTTTCTAATAAAGAAATATTTTACTGTTGCATTAATAATATTATACTGTAAAAATAAAAAAGGCATAACATTATTACAGGACAGTAAAATTACAATACTAATAATTAGTGCTGTCTTAATTTCTTTGCTTTCAAACAATAGATTATGTAGCTTGTATTATTTTAATTTGTAAAATTTATTGTTTATTTTATTTTATTTTATTTTCAGGAAACCTGAATGTCCCCCTTTATTTTCTAAAAAAGAAATATATTACTATTGCAACAATAATATTGTACTATAAAATTAAAAAAGGCATTTATTAATAATAATAATAATAATAATATTAAAAAATGCATTTATTAATAATAATAATATTTATACTATTTTTACAGAACAGTAAAATTACAATATTATTTATTGCAGTCTTAATTTCTTTGCTTTCAAACATTAGATCATGTAGCTTGTATTATTTTAATTTGTAAAATTTATTGTTTATTTTATTTTATTTTCAGGAAACCTGAACTTCCCCCTTTATTTTCTAAAAAAGAAATATATTACTATTGCATCAATAATATTGTACTATAAAATTAAAAAAGGCATTTATTAATAATAATAATAATATTAAAAAATGCATTTATTAATAATAATAATAATAATAATAATAATATTGATACTATTTTTACAGTAAAATTACAATATTATTTATTGCAGTCTTAATTTCTTTGCTTTCAAACATTAGATCATGTAGCTTGTATTATTTTAATTTGTAAAATTTATTGTTTATTTTATTTTATTTTCAGGAAACCTGAACTTCCCCCTTTATTTTCTAAAAAAGAAATATATTACTATTGCATCAATAATATTGTACTATAAAATTAAAAAAGGCATTTATTAATAATAATAATAATATTAAAAAATGCATTTATTAATAATAATAATAATAATAATATTGATACTATTTTTACAGTAAAATTACAATATTATTTATTGCAGTCTTAATTTCTTTGCTTTCAAACATTAGACCAAGTAGCTTGTATCATTTTAAATTTGTAAAATTTATTTAATATTAATAATAATAGTACTTCTATAAAACAACAGTAAAATTACAATACTAATAATTATTGCTGTCTTAATTTCTTTGCTTTCAAACATTAGATCATGTAGCTTGTATTATTTTAATTTGTAAAATTGTTTATTTTATTTTATTTTCAGGAAACCTGAATTTCCCCCTTTATTTTCTAAAAAAGAAATATATTACTATTGCATCAATAATATTGTACTATAAAATTAAAAAAGGCATTTATTAATAATAATAATAATATTTATACTATTTTTACAGAACAGTAAAATTACAATATTATTTATTGCAGTCTTAATTTCTTTGCTTTCAAACATTAGATCATATAACTGAATTTGTAAAATTTATTGTTTATTTAATTTTATTTAATTTTTGGGAAACCTAAACTTCCGCCTTTATTTTCTAAAAAAGAAATATATTACTATTGCATCAATAATATTGTACTATAAAATTAAAAAAGGCATTTATTAATAATAATAATAATATTTATACTATTTTTATACAGTAAAATTACAATATTATTTATTGCAGTCTTAATTTCTTTGCTTTCAAACATTAGACCAAGTAGCTTGTATCATTTTAAATTTGTAAAATTTATTTAATATTAATAATAATAGTACTTTTATAAAACAACAGTAAAATTACAATACTAATAATTACTGCTGTCTTAATTTCTTTGCTTTCAAACGTTGAAGCATAGATCCGATATTTTAGAGGAAAAGGCTGATGTTTGGCGCGGGTTGCGTTTCCAAATGCACAGCACTTGAGATGTTTGTGTGGAGCAGCATTTACTGCAAAATGTGTCGCTCAGAGAAAACACCGGAGCATCACTTGCATTAATATATCTGAAAATGCAGCACTTGCGAGTTTATTTAGTTACTGTTTAAGGCCATTTTGCAGTTCACTTGGGTCACATCCCTGTACAATGAACACACATCTATACGTTCTCTGGATTGTGATTGGTTAATTACTGTGCTTATACCTGAAGTGTGGCTAAAACCAGCTGCCATGAGGTTCCCAGATAAGCACCGTGACAATGAGCCAGATTCAGCAGCGTCCGCATGCACTGAATGTTCTTCGCGGTGAGCTGATGGACAGACAGAAACATGAAGGCCTTGTAGTCCGACCGGAAAACCATTCAGTTGCACTGTAAGCAATCTAAACATGTGATTTACCACTACAGTGCCCTGCGGCTGAGCGGTGAGCGGCTGACCGACTGCTACCACCTGCTGGTGTGATTCACTGGACGGACTGACCATCTGCACACTCTGACCCTGGATGGAGTACACTGAACACACACACATTAAACTGCATACATTTATACGCACCAAGCTTGCAGCTAGTAGCTCAAACAGTAGAGCAAAGCGCTACCAATGCCAAGGTTATGGGGTCGATTCCCAGGGAAAGCAAAAAACTACACGCCAAACGCATGTAAATGTAAGCCAGTGATACACTCATGAATTAAAAAAACAAACAAAAACACAGAAACCGAAGAAACCGAAACTGTATCCCGAATCAAACTGATTTAATAATCAAAAATACATTTCTTCTTATTTAAATTTTTATTGATATAACTGTTTCTACTCATTATAAACACTTAAACGTTTATTCAAACATTCCTTATATTATATTATTATAAATTATAATATATTTTTCCAGCTCTCCAAAACTGTTTTTGCCTGAAACCTAAAATTTATTCAATCAAAAATTATTATTAAAGCTCAAATATGCCAACAAATATATGATATGCACACATTTTGTACTATGTTTATCATTTAAATTAATCAATTTTTCACATTTTATTGTATTTTATATTATAAATTTGCAAAATGTATTGTTATAGTTTATACATTATATTTATTTGATATACACATTTTGTATTATATTATATTAATTGGCTACATTTATTGTGTTTTGTACTGTTATATATATATATAATATATATATATATATTAGATTTAATTATAAGATGTATTGTGTATAACTCTGTATATTATATTATATTATATTATACGGCACTGTTTTGGTTAATGATTCCGACCCTCCAAAATGGTGGATCATTATCATTATCTGATTATGAATATCTGATTATTACAAGTTGTATTTGATGTTCTGCTCTCGTACCTTTATTGGAGAGGTTGGCAGCGTTGCTGCTCAGGATGGTGAGGGCGTAGTGAGGAGGGAGAGAGGCTTTACAGATGGCTGTAATAAAAGCGTCACGTGGCGTCACCAAACCCAGACGGCCGCACAGAGACGCCATGGACAGCTCCGCTTTCAGGATGTTTTCTGTGGCCGTCTCATCCGTACTAACACAAACACGTCAAACATCATAGGGACAGTCAGTCTCTATGACTAACAGATGCTAATAAAGCACCCAACTATAAAGCTTAAGTGCAACGCACTGCATAATGCATTACCTATTACAGTAACAGTGAGGATATAAAATATAGTATGAAGTGATAAAGTGTGTGTCTGTGTGTGTGTGTGTGTGTGTACCTGGCGTCCAGCAGCAGTGAGAGGGCCGCCAGTAAGCCGCACCAGCAGGCGTTCACCATTTCCTCCCAAACCTCATGAGCCACTACAAAACACAGACAGTATCATTACAGGAACAAAACACACTGTTACACAACAAACACACAAAGTCACTGATTCTGACATTCATAATGAGCAGGCTGGGGTTTTTCGCCATTAATCAGTTCAGATGGGATGTTTTACAAAAGTCACTTGCACTCTTTGAATGACAGTTTTGTTATTATCAAATATCAAGTATAAAATATAGCAGCCAATGATTTGCACACATTTGTATCATTCAAATTAATAATTTTTCATATTTTATATTAATTAATTTGTAAAATGCATATTACT